>CAOKZL010002837.1:0-151263 GCA_948472985.1 Iguana delicatissima
GGCCTATGTGTTGTATTAGGTTCCTCACCTACTTGTTGTTCAAATCAACAGGCTCTAAATCAGAGGGGAGGCTCGTATCTATCCAGAAGGCTTCTGGCAGCATCATTTTACACCCAGTCATAACCATTTGTGACGTAAAACCATGTGATGCCACTGTGCCTCTAAAGGCCATCAGGATAATGGATAGTTTAGTGTCCCAATCCTTCCGTGAACAGCACACTACCTTTCGAAGTGCCTCCTTCAAGGAACGATTTGTTCGTTCTATTTGTCCTGAGCTTTGCGGGTGGTGCACTATGTGGAATCTTTGACGTATTCCCAGCGCCTTGCACTGTTCTTGTGTCACCTCACCAGTGAAGTGAACTCCGAGGTCAGAGTCAAGGTCACGTGACACACCCCAGTGATCCCAAACATTGTTAAACAGCAGGCGCGCAGGTGTGCTTGCTGTGTTGTTGTGGCAGGGAAAAGCCTCAATCCATTTACTGAATGGATCAATTACGGTTAGGCAATACTTGTTTCCCCTTGGGGTGGTGGGTAAGAGACCTATAAAATCAATCTGAATTCATGTCCAGGGACCCTCAGTCTGCTGGTGCTGAATGGGCGCCTTAGGTCTGGAGGGCTCAGCATTGACCATGGCACAGGACAAGCAATTGTCAACCCACTGGTTTACATCTTGTTTGATCTGTGGCCACCATCCAGTCTCCCTGACTTGGTCTAACGTGATCCCTCATCCACGATGTCCCTGTTCATGTACGAATTGAATCACGCCCCCTCGGAGATCTTTGGGCACTATCCAGTGGCGCTGACCACTGGCATCTACTGCCCAGAACACGCCATCAGCCTGCTCTGTTTTAGACCGTCCTGATTCATCCATCCCTGCTTTAGCTAACCCTGCTGTTTCTGAGTCTCCCTTCTGCAGTGTCCCTAAGTCGAGGATAGGGGGGATGAGGAGCTCTTTGGGATTAACATTGATGGAGGCGATGGGAGCCCCATCGTCTTGTAAGGCTGCATCCTTGGCAATGGCATCTGCCCTGTTGTTCCATATACAAGAAGCTGTGCCGATGCTCTTGGACATGAGCGACCCATGTAGGGGCAGTCCTTTCTTCAATTTGGGCGGCAGTACTGACCCACTTATCCAGATGGGTTATGGGTTTCCCATCTGTGGTTTTTAAATCATTTTGGAGCCAGATTGGAAGCCATACGCTGGCAGCTTTAGCTGTCCAGTCTGAGTCCGTGTAAATGACTAGGGGGCAGTCAAGTGGTTCATGCTCTAAGATAGCCTTTAGAGCTTCTACTTCAACTGCTTGGCTGGAGTGGGGCCTGGCTTTTCCTTGGAGGGTGGAGGAATCTATGACTCAGATTGCTCCCAAGCCTGTCCTGGGGCTGCCATCCACATGCATGGAGGAACCATCACAGAACCAACAAGTAAAGCCTTGCAGTTGAGCTTCTTCAAGAGAAGCTCCCCATTCGACTGGCCAATCATTCTTAATCATAGGTGGCATAGGGCACTCATGTGTGGCTCCAGTCATGACTAGACCATAGGGAGCTGGGGGAACTTGAGGTCATTTTTGGAAATCCACCCCATGTGACACCAGGGAAACAGTCCATTTGGCAATCCTTGCATTGGATACTTGGCTGTTCTGGACTTTTCTAGACAGGATATATTTAAGTGGTGTGTGTGTGTGTGAGGGTCTGGACAATCACATGGGTGCCTCCTATCATAAATTCCCAGTGTGTTAAAGCCCAGACTAACGTGAGGCCTGTCTTCTCACAAGGGGTGAATTTGGCTTCATGTGGGTTCAAATTGTGGAAGGCATAAGCTATAACACGCTGAGTGCCATTTAACTGCTGGGATAGAATTGCTTTATACTCCTATCTGAGGTGGCTAGTTGTATAAGGAATGGTTTGACCATGTTTGGATGGGCAAGCGCTGGCACTTTCATGAGGTCCTCTTTCAGTCGGGCAAATGCCTACTGCTGTGCAGGTCCCCATTCCTACTGGGTGTTCTTTTTCAAAAGGGCATACAGAGGTCTTGCCTTAGCAGCAAAAGACTCTATAAAGTCCCTAGAGCAGTGGTTCTCAACTTGGGGATCGCGACCCCTGGGGGGTCGCATGACCCTTTCATGGGGGTCGCCGCTCCCCCTCGCCGTCGCCACCGCCAGCGGCCTTTCTCACTTGGGCCGCTGCCTCCTCAGCACCATCCTTTCCTCCTCACCCCCAGTGGAGCTGGCGGGCGGGCGGGGAAGAAGGGGAGGAGTGGACGGCCCACATCGCCTCTTGCATTCACTCTTCCCTCTTTCTCCCCCCTGGAGCGAGGCACGGACACCGGGGGATGAGCTGTTGCCCATCGGGCCCCTCTCGGCTGGCTGTGAGGTAGGTAGCGGCTGTGGTGATGGGGAGGCCGGGTGGAACCGCGGCTCCCTTCCCGGCGGGTGGGGAAAGGCCGCCGCAGCCTAGCGGGCCCCTCTCGGCTGGCTGTGAGGGCAGGTAGGCCGTGCTTCCCAGCAACCCCGGGGCGGGTGGCATGGCGACAGGGAGGCCGGGTGGAACCGCGGCTCCCTTCCCGGAGGGTGGGGAAAGGCTACCGCGGCCTAGCAGACCCCTCTCGGCTGGCTGCGAGGGCGGTGGCCTTTCCCCACCCGCCAGGAAGTGAGCCGCAGTTCCGTGCTTCCCAGTGACCCTTGGGCGGGCGGCGTGGTGATAGGGAGGCTGGGCAGAACCGTGGCTCCCCTGCGGGAGAGGAAAGGCCGCCGCGGCCCATCGGGGCCACCTTTTCCCCTCAGCATTGCCTCAGCCGGGGATGCTGGGCTGGGCCCGGCCCCTTTCGGGAGGGAGGGAAGGCCTGCCTCTGCCCCTAGCCTCTCATGCTGCCCTCTGGCTCTGGCTGCATCTTTTTGGAGCGGCCCCGCGATGGCAGTGGCGGTGGTGGCAGCGGCTTGGCGAGCACTGCTGCTGCAGTGGGCCAGACTGGACGCCCCCGTTGGGCCGCGCCTTGCCTTCCCCGCCGCCCTCCTCCTCCTCCTCCTCCACTGCCTCAGCGTGGCGCCGGCATGGCCCAGCTGTGAAGACGGACAGGCCTGGCAGCTCAGCACCAGCCCGGCGTGGCTCCTCGCCGGTGAGAGGAGAGCAGGAAAGCGCTCTGCTCCTGGCAGGCAGGCAGGCCCCGGGCCTCCTCCTCTGCCTCCCTGCCGCCAGCTCCACCGCCGCTCTCCCGCCTGGCCTGGCTGGGCTCCTCAGCCTGGAGGGGAGACAAAGCCCCGCCTGGCGGTGGGGGTGATGGGGCAGCCTTGGCTCCCCACCGGCACGGACCATCCACACCAGCTGTTCTGCTCCTTGGCCATGGACGGCGCCGGCGCCTCCGCAGCCCGCCCGGCAGAAGAAGGGAAGCGGGACCACGGGATGGCGGGGCGGGATGGCGGGGCGGGACTGGGACCGGGGCTGGGGCCGGCCGAAGGCAGCAGCAGCAGCAGCAGCAGCAGCGCCTCGCTCGCTCTCAACTCCACATCTCTGGCGGGAGGGCGCAGACAGCTGCCAGCGCAGCACAAATGCGGCTCGGGGACAGGGACGGAGATGGAGACGGAGACAGAGACGGAGACGGAGACGGAGGTGGAGGTGGAGGTGGAGGTGGAGGGAGGGCCGGCTGGCTGGCTGGTGCAGGGAGGCGGCAGAGGAGGGCGACAGCAAGGAGGCTCCTTCCTGTGGAGAAGCGCCCCACTCCGCCCTCCTGGTGCCACCGCCACCGCCTGCCCCACCGCATCTCCATGGGCCGAGCCTGCCCGAGTTGGGTGCCCCCAGCCAAGGCTGAGGGAGCCTTGCCGGACACGGGCACCCGCGAGCCCCGCCGGGAGCCAGGGCGCCCGCCCCAGGTAATGGGGTCCAGGCGGGGTTGGGCAGCATGAGAGGCTGGGGGTGGGGCTGGGGGTGGGGCTGGGGGTGGAGGTGGAGGCGGAGGCGGAGGCCGGCCCTCCCTCCCTCCCTCCCTCCCGAAAGGGGCCGGGCCCGGCCCAGCATCCCCGGCTGAGGCAACGCCGAAGGGAAAAGGCGCCCGCCACACAAAACAAACTGACGAACAGGAACAACCATTATTAGCAAGCAAGCATCACATCTACCCAGCACAGCAAACTTTTTTTAAAAAGTCAGAACTGTTAAGAGCTGGGCACCCATTTTTTTCAAATAATCACAGGAGGAGGGCGGGTGCTAACTTCAGCCTCTCCAATGCGCACACCCCAAGACATCCAAAACTCCAGATCCGCGGGGAAAACGCCCCTTTCCTGGGAGCAAGCATGTGCAGCGAGGAACTGCACCCTCTCCAGAGGGAGAGAAAAGAAAAGGACAAGACAGGCAGCAATTCAGCTCCGAAAAAGGGCTCTTCCAACTCTACATTTCTATGATTCTATGAAGGGGAGCTGATGAGGAGAGGGGTTGGTGGGGGCGGCAGGAGTGGAGGAGTGGAGGGGTGGGGGCGGCCACGCGAGAGAGAAATGCCTTGTGAGGTAAAAGTGGCGCCAGTGTTGAGGAGGAGGCTGTGGGGCAAAGGGAGGCTGCTGGCAAGAGACCGAGGGAGCCTCTGAGGCGAAGGGGTGGCCGTAGGGTGACTAATGACAGGCCGCTGGGGTGTATTCTCCGTGGAGGGCTCTGTGGGTGAGGGTGGGCAGCACCCAGGCAGGAACAAGGGCGAGGGAGGAAGAGAAATGGGGGGGAGTCTTGGCAGCCATCGACCTAACCCTGTTTACTTGGAAGTGAAGTCTCCCTGAGTTCAATGGGATGTAACTTCCTCGCGAAGAAAGAGTGGGATTTCAGCTTTGTAAAAAAAAGGCACGGCTCTGGTTACCAAACCTCAAATCGTTGGGGCTCCTTAAAATGCCCCTAAATGTTTTTCCCCCTCCCTTCATGTTTACTGCCAGAAACAAGTTCTTCTGTTTGCAAGCAAAGTTTTAAGCAAGGAATGGCAGAGGATTGGACTGCATGGCAGGAGGTTGGACTGGATGGCCCCTGTGGTCTCTTCCAATTCTATGATTCTGCAAATATTAATCACTAAGACCACAAGGAGGATGTCTTGGGGTAGGTGGACACACTGAGGAAGTTAGTATTCAGAAGGTGTTTCTCCTCAGAGGAAAAAGAAAGTTAAGAACCTGCAACAAAAACAAGGTGCACTAAGAGTTGCTTTACTTTGCTCTTTCTCCACATGTTCCAATGGATTAGTGGTATTGGTGTGTGTATATGTGTGTATTATCACCTGGTAACGCACAACATGCTCAATGCTTCTGGTGGCTGAGGGACGGAGGTGAGGAAGGCCTTGTGAATTGTGCTGCTTATTCTTTTAGTGCTGCACTCCTGTCACATCTTGTTTCTGAATGGGGATAATGTTACATGCCCTTTTTACATTTCTGCTTGGAAGGGTACTTTTTTTTTTTTGGTGCCAAATTTGTGAGCTTTGCCTGTCTCTTTGAACAGTTCAGAAAGTGTTGTCATCCTGAACTGAACATGTAAGATTATGCTCCCGGGATGAAACTGCAGCACTCTGCACATAGCTTTCAGGTGGAAGGAGAGAAGGCCCAACAATAATAAGTGTTGAGGGAAGACAGGAGAGAAAATAAAAGTGAATTTTTCCTGATTTTCAGGGGCAGGGAAGTGGGAGCTGGTAATCTTCAGAGCAGGTAAAAATTTTTAAAATGCAGCGGAGCAGAAATTAGCATGGCTTAAATCAGTGTGGCAGGATAGTGAGTGAGAGAGAGACCCTTGCTTATATATCAAATTCATGATGCTGGAAGACTTAAAATTCCTGCCAAAGAAATCTCTTAAGTTTGTTCTGTACACGTTTAGTTCAGTAGAACAAGCCATATTGATGCAACTTGTATTGCAAAAGGGTTTCTCACATAATGTCTATCAGAAATAGTTTTTGAGGTGATACAATGAGTTTTCCTAGCATCATAAATAGAATTGAGAATTGTGTAGCTGACAAGAAACTATGTTGTTAGATTAATATTAATCCAGGTATTGTAATATTTTTTTTTCATTAGCAAACCATCCCATGACAATGGAGCATGGAGGGAAGTACGTTAAGAAAAGAAATATCAGATATTTACATTACGATTCATAACAGTAGCAAAATTACAGTTATAAAGTTATAGTTACAGTTACAGTAACTATAACAGTAGCAAAATTACAGTTATAAAGTTATAGTTACAGTTACAGTTATAAAGTTAAAGTTACAGTTACAGTTATAAAGTAGCAACGAAAATAATTTTATGGTTGGGGGTCACCACAACATGAGGAATTGTATCAAGGGGTCACGGCATTAGGAAGGTTGAGAACCACTGCCCTAGAGAAATTGAAGGTGCCCAGGAGCAAGTGGAGAGAGTACACGTCAGTAGGGGCGGGCAATTACCTTGACCCGCTGCTTATCAGGTGTGCGCCCTTCAGTTCCTAAACAAAGCCCTAAGTATTTGACCTCCGTGGTAACCAGCTATGCTTTCTCTCTACTGGCTTTAAATCCAGTGTCTCTGAGGATGGCCAGTACTTCGTGGGTAATATCCCTGGTTTTTTCCTCCGAATCTCAGTGGATTAGAATGTCATCCACATATGATAAGACGTGGGCTTGTGAGGCTGGCTGCAGCCTAGTCCACATTTTGACCACGTGGGCATGGCAGATGCTAGGGCCTGAATGGAAACCTTGAGGTATTCTTTTGAAGACGTACTGTTGCCCTCGGAACGTGAAGGTGAATTTGTACCAGCATGCTTCATGCAGTGGTACTGAATGAAAGGCGTTAGCCAAATCCAATACACTATAGTACTTGGCTCCCGCAGCAATAGCAGACAAAATCTCGTTGTATTTGGCCACAACCGGTGCCACGGGGGGAGTGATGGAGTTCAGGGCTTGAAAATCCACTGTCATTCTCCACGTTTTACCGTCAGCCTTTAGCATGGGCCACAAGGGCGCATTGCAGATGGACTGCATAGGAGTGACCACGTCCCATTGGACAAGCCCTTCAATAGTCTTTCCTATGCCTTCCTCTGCCTCGATAGGATATTTGTACTGCTTCTGCGGCTGGGGATCCTTGCCTTCAATTAACACGCAAGCACCCTTCACCTTGCCACACTCAATTTTGTCTTTGATCCAAACCTCAGGAAAGGTTTGTATCCACGGATCACTGGCACTGCACTGCACCAGGACAGGGGCCTTAATAGCGGCGCAGCGGTGTACCGTGGAGATCTCAAGGGGTCCCTTATCTAACTACCACAAAAACCCGTTCGCATAATCCACCATGAGCTTATTTCTCCAGAGGAATCTGATGCCCAGAAGGCCCTTGTCCTCCTCTCAGTTTTCACAAGCCCACAGTTTAAAATGGAATGTGTTTATGGACATGGGGATGTTTGTCCACGCTTTAGCTTGGTGTCCCCCCTCACTGTACCCGGTCAAATGGACAGTCTCGGGGGTAGGCTCACCATGTCTAACCAGTTTAGGGTGTAGCACGTCCAGCACTGCACCAGAGTCAACAAGAAAGGTGGCAGGAGTTTTGTCCCTCTCAGTCCCTATGCCTGCCTTCACCCAGAATCTTCCCCACTTGTCTGGCTTCAGCCAAGCCATGATGTTGCGAGGAAGCTTCTTGGACCAGGGACACCCCTATTCCGACATCTCCAAGGTGGGATAGTATCCAGCCGGAGGGGGACCGTTGGTCACAGCATTTACTGGCTGTTTACCTCCTGCTTGGAGTTGCCTTTCTAGGGCCTCTAGGAGCTCTGCCATGGGCCTTTTGTCGAACTGGCTCATGTCCAGTCCAAGCTTCCTCAAAATTCCCCAGATCTTTACTTGATCAGACGAGTAGGTTTGGGCAGTGGGATCATAGCTGCCGGACATCTCCCTGGGAGCACTACTGTCCATGGCCTGTTTTGGAGCTGGAGGCTGGGGAGCGAAATTCCTTGCCTTGCTCGGCTGACTGTGGAAGTCCCTGGCCTGCCAATGCTATTGCCTAGGTTGGTGATCCTGGATCAAGTCTGGGCTTGAAAGGTGGCATTATTCAGCTTCTGGGAAGTGGCCTGCGCTACGGATGCAAATGTTACTTTGTCCGTGCGCACAGCTTCATTCTCGGCGTGAAGCCGGGCAATCTCCATATCTGATTCTGCGAGTTTGGCTCTGACCTCAACCAGGGTGCTGGATGCATCTCTAGCCGTAAAGCCAAAGTCCCCATGTGGCCAGCACATCTCTGGATGGCCCAAATGGGTTCTTGGACTTATGAGCTTGGGCATATGCCTCTCTTAGGGTAGCGAAGGGGTCTGCTGTCTGGAAGCTTGTCTCCTTCCAGGGGCATTTCCCTTTGCTCAAAACCCCTTTCTCTAGCTTTCCTCTGACCTCCTTCTCCTGCATGAGGTCCTTCACTTCCATTTTCCTACTCACTTTTATGGGGGACCAGGACTTGGAGAGACGGGAAGGATCACCAAGATCCCTGGGGGATTCTAGGGAACCAAATTCAACGGAACTTAACTAGGGAAGAGGGTTGGGAGCCTATCTCCAGCCTGCCCAGAAAATGTCGCTTTTTGCCTGTCTAAGCCTGGCCTTCCACCTCGACAGCTTAGGGGCAAAAGGATGAGGACATGATTCAGGGACATGGAGAAATACCTAGATTCTGGGAAAACCTTCACTAGGACTCCGCCTGATAATGAAGGGGGAAAAAGAACTCTCAGGAACTTACAGTGCTGCCTGGCCAAGCAGCAGGGGCAGAGGGAACAGAACCTAACTGAAGCATCCCTAACAGTTTTTTGGGTGAGTGGCGCCTTTCCTCTACCTCGGGAAAACTTCTAAAACCCTTACTTAGGTTGGGACTCACCACCCACACCAATTTTCTAGAAATCGGGATGCACCCAAATTCTAATCCTGACGGGACGCACACATGTTTTTAATCTGAACAGCTTGTTACTGTTTCTGGAAAATAACCTGTGTTATTTTGGGGGATTTCTTCCCTAAGTGCTGTATGCCTTGCCAGGTGTGTGTATGGGTATGGACTGTACCTAACACCCTAGCGCTTTGGATCCCAGCCCACAATAGTCCCCAAGTTAGGGAGGTGATTCCCGGGACAGTTTGTGCACAACCCTTGCTATCGGACATGATTCATTGCCGGGAAGCTAGTGACCAAGCCAGGGCAGCTTCCACACACAAACCAAGAGAAAAAGGGGGAACAGATTTCCAACCCAAATAGAATAGCTCCTGGAGCTCAGACACACAGATCACACTCACACATGTTCCTAACACTTTAGGAAGTTGATTCGGCTGTTCCCTACGTCTGTACCAGCCTGCCTTGAGTGGGTTGCGACTTCCACTCAAATTAGGGGTACAGGGGATGCCCGCGTTACTCCACCACTCTGTTACCCTGATTTCTGGAGTCCCGTGGGGAACTCCTCAATGTGCTCCAAATACTGGGGAATGGGAATTAGCCAGAGCACAAGCTGTAGCAATGCAAAAGGCAGGGCACTTAGCGAGATCTTAAACCCAATGTTTACGGGGTCAGGCCGAGTCAAAAACCAAGCAAAATGAAATTATAATTGTTTTCTTTATTTAAAAGACAGTCACTGCACACTTACGTACTCACTTACACAGACCTAAGAAAGTAAAGGAAGGAAATTGATAGAGGATTTTGAGAAGGATTTTTCAGGGGGAATACTACATCTGATCCTGTAGCCCGGGTAACCAGAAGAAAGTCAGTTGGAGCGGAGATTCTCAGCACGTGGAAGCTAAGGGGAAGGCTCAGCAAACAGAGTGGCAGCAAGGCGGGATGGAAGCCAAGAGCAATCCGAAGAAGCGCTCAAAATCAGGGGTTCTTATAGAGAAAAATGTGCCTGTAGGGTAGTCCGATCCTGGGGAAAACAATAGGTTTTGGGTTGGAGACAAAGCCTCTGAAAGGTCAGTATTTAGAATGATTGGATTTTGATGGAGCTGTCAATAGAGCAGACAGTATGCAAATGGTGAGTGCTTGACAGTTGAATATTCCAAAGCGCTAATCTCGTCAAGCTGCCTGTTTGGGGCAGAGAATCTTTTGTATGCTTGGTGCATACTTAATTTAGGTTTAAAGTGTACTTGCCTGGAGGTCTCCTGAAGCTGCATGCCGGAGAATTACTGGCCTGTCTGGATTTGTTTTCAGCCTGTTCGGCCATGTCCGTGTGCGTGCTTGTCCGGGGGCCTCCAAGCACGTGGAGAGGAACAGTTTGGAATGACCAATCTTTTGATATTAAATAATATTTAGTAGACCTTGAGCTCAGACTATAAACCACAGTAACATCAGTTTCTTACAGTTAGCAAAGTCACTCCTAATTTTCCCATGCATCCCAGCTGCTGCCCTCCCTAGCAAAAGCCCCAACTTCTCTGAAGCTTCCATGAGGTACCTCTGTACAATGAAGCAATGACAATTATCTTCTTTCCTTTCTTCCTCTTCCTCTAAGAATTAATCCATTTCTCCTTCTGAATTTGGACTTTTTTTCCTATGTAAACATTATCACACCATTTTCTGAAAGGCAGAAAAGCTTGTAATTCTGAGCCAGCAGTATTTTGAAGCCAAATTCTGGCAGTGCTTCTGAAAAGGGACACTGAGGCAATTCCTCCACCCCCGCATCTTGTGTCCAACCAAAGAAGAAACAGTCCTTTGTTTCCATTGTCTGTACTCAATCCTCTGATGAAGAGTGTTGAGTATATTAAGTTTATCTACCTTGTAATTGTTGGGGTAATTGAGAAAAATATTTAAATATTGAGAGGCTTTGGTAATGAGACTCTCAATCAGCAGAGTATTTTAGTAATTGCACAAAAACGGAAGTTGAACAGATCACCAGTCCCACTTCTGTAACACCACCCCAAAAACACTTAATCTAGCCCAAAATAAACACAAAAACAGTTTGGTTAAAAATATAAAAGAGTTTACTCACAAAATCTTGTACATAGTCTACACAGGTTCAATTCTTGAAGAAGGTAGGAAGAAAATTAAGCACTCACATGCCTGCTGACAATGATCCCTGTTGGGATATCTCAGAGCATGCTTTCAGGACAAAAGGCGAAGACAAAAGGGGGGAGTAAAATGGCAAGAGAACCTTTTAAAAACAAAGAATCTGTACGTGCTGGAGGAAGAGGTGTTAACCAACAAACAGGAAGTTCTGTCTAGGCTATCTCTCTATGCTTGCAATAGACATGCAAACAAACTAGCCATTTAATTAGGCATGCAAAGGTTGCCACTCCCAACAGTAGTGACTGCAAGTTGGAGGGACTCTCAGGGGAAGAGGAGGATCCAGTTGAGGTAGCGTCATCCAAAGGAGAGTGGGGTCAGCTCTTAAAAGAATTCATGAGGCCTCCTCCCTTGCCATTAAGGCTTCTTCTGCCGTTGCTACTCTATTCTAGACTCTCTTACATGTGGGCCATGGAGTGGCATAAAGATATCCCCTCAAGGCAACACTAAACTTCATCAGGGGATCAACAAATTATTAAAAGTCTTGGCTTTTTTGGCATGTCACTCTGGATATCATGCAGATCAGCGCAAGATCCTAGGCACTCACTATTCCAGTCAGACACCATATCTACCTCAAGAACTGGCACATTGAATCCTGCTAAAAGCAAAACCTTACCTTTATCCCCTTTAGGGGCAGTAAGGTGTTTGAGAATTGCCAAAACCTGTCCTTGCTGAAACTAAAGATAACAAGAAAGCCATAGCTTCTTTGAAGAAGGGAAACAAGAGGAAGAGTGCCCTTCAGGGAGTCTTCCCTTCATCTCTTTAGATATAACCACAGTCCCTTTAACTCCAGAGATTTAGATACAGCAAACAACAGTGGCCTGAGTTTAAATACCAACTCAGGTAGCAGCTGCCTTCCCAGGAATTTTCCAGAAACAACAACAACAGCAACAATAACCCTGTAGTCAAGCAACCATGTAAGAATGATGCCACAGGCATAATTCTTTCCCCTTCTATGTGGGAGGAGACTACAGCTCTTTGCCACACCTGGAAGAGCATCATTTCAGACTAATGGGTCCTCAGAATCTTTAGGGAAGGCCATCTAATCAAACTTTCTATTCTCCCTCACATTTTTTTTTGTTTTTTCCCCAAGGTCAAAGAAGGAAGACAAACATTATCTGGTATAGGAAGCACCTCCTTGAGATCAGGACCATTGAGCCAGTTCCATTCACTCAAAGACTGAAGGACTACTGCTTGATGTTTTTTGATAGTGCCCCCCAAAATTGGATCAAAGAGAGCCATTCTGGATCTGAAACAGGTGAATTGGTTTGTTAAGAACTGCAGATTCAGGATGGAGACTCTTGAGACTCTTCTAGAGGTGCATGACTCCCAGGATTTTCTTGTGTCCCTCAATCTTATTGGAAGTCTACTTCCAATAAGGTCCAATTCATCCTCCTCACAGATAGTACCTTCAGTCACGGCAATATTCCCAATAGAAGGTCCTCCCTTTTAACCAAAGCCAGCTACCAGACTATTCACAAAGGTCATGGTTCACCAGAGAGAGCTAGACATCCATGTTTGCAGGTATTCTAACAACATTTCAGATCTGCTTCCTTTCAGCAGAGTATTCAAGATTTACAAGCCATAGTCTCTGCTATATCCAGACATTGTTTTCTAGTCAGTAACCTCAACCCATCTCAGTGGATTCAGAATCAATAATGTCTCAAGTTTCTCTCCCCACTGAGAATGTGCTGGCCATCAGTATGGGAACCAATTAGGTGTGTCAATCTTAAACCTTGGATCTCTTTTCTTAGCTTGCCTACAGCATCTCATGATTGCTCCCATAAATTTCATGCTGTAGACGTGCTTCCACAAAACACAACTCCAGCACTCCCTACCTCCCTTCCAGAGGCAGCTCACCCAGGTAGAGCATCTCTGCTTATGTGTTCCAGACAGGTTTTGAGATCCCTTCACTGGTAGCTGTTACAAGCCCTCCTCAAGTCAGGCCCAGTCTGAGATTCTCCCAAGATTCAGATCATGACAAAGGACAGCTTAAGGGGATGAAGGGCAATCTGCAGTTCTGAGTATATTCAAAGGAGATGGTCCCAGAGACACCTGGTTCACAATATAAATTGATTGGAGAGAAAGGCCATCAAATGAATCCTATTTGCCTTTCATGACCTTGTCCACCAGATGGCAGTCCTCATCTGGACAGAATATATCACAGCTCATATGAACTGTCAGGGGGAACTACTAATAATGAAAGTAGCTTCCTGTTAATATGGGTGGTCTTATTTTCCTTTCCTAGAGGTACAGCACACCAAGGGAGAGATGAACACAAGGCAGATTGGCTCATCAAACCAGCAAGATGGCATCCTTATTTATCAGTCCTCCAGAACATTATAAGTCAGTTTGGAATCCTGGTAATAGATCTGCTCACCTTACTAGCCAACTATTAAGTGATCAGGTTTCTCTCCAGAGTTTGGATGCAGGGGAGAAAAGCAATGGATACTCTTGCAGCCCCTGGGGTGCTCCTGCTACCTGTTCTCTGTACTCCCTCCAATGGATGCATGTGATTCTGGCAGCACCTCATTGGCCTTGAAGAGTGTGGTTTTCAGAAGTTTTCACCCTAGCTCAAGATCTACTTCAGCTCTTACTTTTTCTGGACTTCCTAACTCAAGGACAGATGGTTGGGACAAATGCCTCTGGCCTAACACCCTTAAAAGACAACTGCTGGTCATGTCATCCATTCTGCCAGTTAAGCAATCTCTCCTCTCACCCTCACATTAGAAGGTTTCTTAGAGTGGGGTCTCTCTTAACTGCCCCCCTGCCATTCACCACAACATTCATGTTGTCCCCAAATTCCCCAATGTGTGTACTAAAGCTCCATTTGAACCATTAAGGAAAGTTCCCTGAAGTTATTATCTTGTAAAGTTCTGTCCCTCATAGCTATTCCATATCCTTTCTCTTAGCACATCTAGATTGGCATATTTTCTATCCAGATCTTGTTATTCTAAGGCTTGATCCTACCTTTATGCCCAGGGTCAATTCTGCATTTCCTATATTTCAGAAAATAATTCTCCCTTCATTCTGCTCTTGTTCTGTTAGACTGTTGGAGATATCATGAGAGACTCTGGATGTGAGGAGCACCATTATAATTTATCTAACACAGACACAAGACTTCTTATCACCTATTCATCTCCTTTCAACCTTCCACCATGGGCAAAAAAGTTTCTTTGTCCACCTTGGCCTTCTGGATTACAGTTTGCTTCAATATGTGCTACACCTTCTTGGAGACCTCCATGCCTAGGGCAGTTGTTGTTCACTCTACCTGTTGTGCTGCTAACTATCCTTCTCTGGCTACTAAAGCTTCCGTTGTAGATTTTTGTTGGGCAACCATTTGGTCTTCTACCACCACTTTTGTTCAACTCTGCTGATTGGATACCATTAACTGAGTGAAGAATTCTTTTGGTAGAAGCATTCTGCTATGCATAGTGGCCCCTTATATTCAAGGGTTTCCTTAGTTCTTCCTTCCTAGCAGTTTGGCACCTTTGGTATGCTGTATATCAGGGTGTTTCTTCTCCACTGCTGGAATAGGAGACATTGGTTTTACTGATGATATGCTCTTTTTTAGCAGTGGAAGTGAAAACTTTCTTACAACCTGAACTGAGGCAATAATCTTGGAGATGGAATGGGGAGACATATTTTTTATTTTCTTATGTTTCTTCTTTCCTTTTTTGTTTGTTTTCCTCTTGCTATGTATTTCACATTGTCTTGCTGTACCTTTAAGTGTCTCTTCAGTTGATTTACGGATTGTATGACTTGTGGCCTATTCTCCCTGCTGGGTGCTTCTGTGAACCTCATCCTGCCTGTTGGAACGAATAGGAGGAGTAACCTACATCAGAATGTTTCTCTTTCCACTGCTGAAAATGTAATCAAGGCATGTATCATCATAGCCAGATCTGATGCCTCAAGGAATGAGCACACCAGTTTTAACTGTGTAAATACAATCCTGGCTACTGCTGAAACCTGGGTATCCAGGCTCACCTCTGTTTCCAGGAGCACACCTAAGCTGTGAACCTGAGATTTCAGGGGGAGTGTAATCCAATCCAACCCCATCCTTGGTCTGCATTTTGACAGACCAAGAGAATTTCTGTCTTGTCTAGATTAAGTTTCAATTTGTTTGTTTTCACCCAGTCCATTATTGGCAGCAGACACTGGTTTGCACAGACACAGCTTCCTTGGAATTGGAGGGACAGGAGAGATAGAACTGAGTGTCATCAGCATAGCATGACAGCCAACCCCAAAACTCTGGATAACCTCTCCCAGAGGTTTCATGTAGAAATTAAACAGCCATCGGAGACAAAACTGAGGCCTGAAGGACCCTGTAGGCCAATGGCCATGGGGCCAAAAAGGAATGCCTCAGTACCACCTTCTGAGTTCACCTCTCTAAGAAGAGCAGGAACCACTGCGAAACAGTGCTCCCAAGTCCCATCCCAGAGAAGCGTCTTAGAAAAATACCATGGTTGGAGGTATTGAAAGCCACTGAAAGGTCCCACAGAAGCAATGGGACATACCTCATGTCCAGTTCCCCAAGTAGGTCATCCACCAAGGCAACCAAAGCTGTCTCTGTTCCATAGGCATAACACATTTGAGACTAACTGAGAAAAAGATATTTCTAGCACATGTTTTTGTGGACTATAGGTGGAGCCAACATATAGAGAAGTGGACTTTGTCTACAAAAGCTTATGCTAGATTTTTTTTTATTGATATCCCAGGAGAACCTTGTGCAAATGGCCAGTTAAGAGTGCTACCTATGCAGATGGATTTCTGTTTGACAACCACGCTATCAGCTTCACAAGATTGCTAATGGGCCCACAGATTTATGATAACCTTTGTAGTCTGCTTTAGTCAATAGTGTTCAGAAAATATAGATTAGTTAATATACATAGCTACAAGGAAAAAAACTCTTAATTTCCTAAAGATTATTAAGTTAAATAAAGTGAACATGATTGTTGTCATGTCCAGTTTGATAGTTCATGTCAAGGTATTAACTATGAACTTTCACACTAACAAATGGGTTGTAACCATGATCTGTACAGATCGGCTATGTGACTGATTCTTCTGCCTGATTTTTAGTTGCTACTCCCCATGCAAATCATTGTTGTAGTTGCCATCAGAGCCAGAGTGGCTTTAGTGCAGCCTACGAAGAGAGTACTGAAAAGCACATATAAAAGCAGGAAGCAAAAAGGAGACAAGCTCCATGGGCTAATAGATAGTTAACTGCTTATTCCTTTATTTATTCCTTTATTCCTTTATTTATTGCTTTTGCCCAACATCTTTCAGCCAATATGAGAAAAGTCCTTCTTTAGGGGCTGAAAATAGAACACAAATACACATCTATTATACAAAGACAGGGCAATACTGAATTAACCATATCCTATAAAAACACAAAATTACATTATAGTTGTAGGTACATGCTCTATTTATACTTAATGGCTAGACCATTAAGGAAGGCAATGAATAAATCTTCCCAAGAAAACCCAATGAGAAGGTCCATAAGTTGGAGTCACTTGAAGACACATAGCAACAAAGTAACCTTACATACATTATTAGAATGCTTTTCATTTCAGGACTGGAGTTGAAATTCTCAGTATACTCCTATATTCAGGTACAAATTAGGTTCATCTGAAATTTAATCATGGCAAGAAAAATTAAAATCATTTACCAATCTTCTGATTTGGAAGGTTCACTCTTGGGAATGAGGATAAAGAAAGTTCAGGGTAGACCATTTCATTCAGTCTGAGCCACCTGTACAGATTGTCAGCTGTGTATGTAGTAGGATCCCTATGGATATGAATGTTGTGTTTGACACTGTGGTGCCTTCCTCTGGATTCCTTCACCATTGCCTCATATTGAAAAACGATTACTGAACTTATGTTTATTCATTGACTGAGCATCTGTGAATAATCAGGGAAAGGAGAATCAGGAAGACTGGGTGACAACCATCTTCTCTTAGTACGGAACACTAGAAGATGTCGATGGTGTTTCCCTGACATCATGCTATAAAAATGAAGGTACTGGGATGGGTGTGAGTCATGTTAATTTCATACAGTCAGTGAATGAAACTCAGACAGTCACTGTCTGAACTAAAGGGGAAGAGCAGACTCAGACAGGCTGGCCCCTGTCTACGTAATAGAATCATAGAATAATAGAGGTGGAAGAGATAACAGGGCCCATGCAGGAACATACATAAAAGCACTCCCAACAGATGGCCATCCAGCCTCTGCTTAAAAACCTCCAAAGAAGGAGACTCCACTACACTCTGAGGCAGCATATTTCATGGCTGAACAGCTTTGACTGTCAGGAAGTTTTTCCTGAGGTTTAGATTGAATCTCTTTTCCTGTAGTTTGTCCTAGTCTCTGGGGCAGGAAAACAACCCTGGTCCCTCTTTGATATAACATCCTTTCAAATATTTAAACATGGCTATCATGTCCCCACTTAACCTTCTCTTCTGCAGACCAAACATGCCCAGCCCCCTAAGCTGCTCCTCACAGGGCATGGTTCTTGGACATGTTGTCAATATCCTTCTTGAAATGAGGTGCCCAGAACTGGACACAGTATTCCAGACA
Organism: Iguana delicatissima; assembly: GCA_948472985.1. Classification (NCBI taxonomy): domain Eukaryota; kingdom Metazoa; phylum Chordata; class Lepidosauria; order Squamata; family Iguanidae; genus Iguana; species Iguana delicatissima. The sequence goes on from CAOKZL010002837.1 coordinate 17,552, forward strand.
ACATCTGACCCAAAGCAGAATGGAGTGGTACTATAACTCTTCCTCAGTCTAGACACCATACTCCTATTGATGCAACCAAGAATCACATTGGCTTTCTTGGCTGCCACATCACACTGCCGATTCATGTTCAGTTTGTGGGTCACTAAGATTCCTAGATCCCTTTCATATGCACTGTTGTTCAGCCAGGTGTCTCTTATCCTATATTTGTGTATTTCATCCTTTCTTTCTGTACGGCCTTACATTTCTCTCTGTTGAAATTCATTTTGTTAGCTTTGTCCCAGATTTTCACTCTGTTAAGGTCATTTTGAATTTTGTTCCTTTCCTCTGGGGTATTAGAACCCCTCCTCATTTGGTATCATCTGCAAATTTGATCAGCATGCTGTTACTGCAGTTTAGACCTCCTTGGGGACACCCCTAGATATCATTTTGCTATTAAACCATTCGGCTTTCTTCCACCACCCCGCTCCACGTGTTTGCAAGGCCACCGGACAAGCATGCAAACAGGCACGGCCGATAATTGCTGGACATTCCATTCTCCACCCAGGCAGGCCAGACTTCAGGGACTTCTCCGGCAAACACCTCATTACATATGCGCAATACTAACAAAAACTTCCCGCCCCAAACAGGCTACTGGACCAAGGTTGTGCTGTCCACTGGTAAGAGTTGCGCATTTGCATACTGGCCACACTATTGTTAATTCGGCTCTGATCCCATCATGCAAAGTTGTGATCTTTCCGAGACATTATCTCGCACTCAAAACTCATTGTTTTCCCCAAGTAAGGCATAGCCTGCAGTCCCAATTCACCCTATAAAACCCCCTGATTCCGAGACCTTCCTCGGATCGCTCCTGAGTTTCATCCCGTCTTGCTGCTGCGTAGCTTGGCGAGCTCCCCTCAGCGAATTGAGCTGAGCTTCTTCTCTGCACCCCTGGCTTCTCTCACAAGGTTCAGGACGACAAGACAGGTGTCGTATCACCCATTTCCCTCTGAAAACCCCTATCCTTAATTCAACCTCTAATTTCTTAGTTAGCTGTGTGACTGTGGTGCCTTTAATATTTGTTTATATTCAATAAAACATTATTTCCATTACTTTGAACCCATCTGGCTGCTTCACTGACCTGACCCCGTAGACACTGGGTTGCAAGATCCTACTAAGTTACCCTGGCTCTCCCAAGCTTAAGTGAGTGCTCCAGCTAATTTTCCCCAAAATTGTGTTTTATGGTTTGGTTATTGGGACCCACAGTAAACAGGGTAACAGAGTGGTGGAGCAATGCGGGCAACCCTGGTACCCCTAATTAGAGAAGGAGTTGTGAACCTCCTCAAATCAGGCTGGTACTGACTTAGGGAACGGTCAGCCGAGCTGTTTAGAACGCTGGTAGGCAGACAAGTGTGTGCGTGACTTCTGTGTGTGTGAAGTAGCTCTATCGGGTGGAAATCTGTTCCCCTCTCTTTCTCTGTCTTGCCCTGGGAATCACCTCCCCATCTTGGGTCTATCGTGGGCTGGGATCCTAAGTGTTGAGGTTTAGCACGTTAGGAACAGTCCACACTCATACAACACTCTAGTAGCAAGGCACACAAAAAGCACTTAAGGAAAGAGAAACCCCTCTCATACTCCTTCCACAGCCCCTTTTGAGTTTTGCTTGCTAAGGTTAGAGAAGGCACGGGTGCTCCCAGCTTCTCAATTCTTGAGTGCATCCAAGCATTGCTTTCTAAGTAATTACAAACTGTCTGTTTTTCACAATTTGTATAATTGGTCTATGTATCACCAATTTGTTTATGTACTTTGATTTTCAGTGCTTGCTCACAAACATTTTTAAATTTCTTTAACAGAATTACTTTTATTTAAAACAATTTCAAAGAACCTTGTAATAATTATTTGGTGGGTTCAAGAACAGGACTGTGATCAGCCATGGGAATTTTTTTTTTTTTTAAAGACACCAGGAAAGATTTTCCTGCCATCCTGGAATTCTTTTGTCTATCACACTGGTCTTATTCAACCATACAGATGTTCATGCAATTATTGTATATTTTTATTTTATATTATTTTAATATTGCACTGCTCCAGGAGCTTTTGCTACATAAATACTGGCCAGGAGCTTTTGCTACATAAATACTGTAAAATCACTGGTAAAAAACATTACAGATGCTTGTACATTTGAGTCATGTCTAAACTATGGTGTTCATCCATTTGTGTTTGTGTGTTTATTGCTTCAGAATTGATTATTTTTGTTTATTTATTGCTTATTTATTTTATTTAGTCCAAGATCATGAGTTATGTGGAAGGCAGCATCCCAGTGGATATTGTGTTAACATAATAATTTAGTGGCTGGATTAGGGCATAGGATGCTGGGGAAGAATTTGGTTGCACACTGCAGCTGGGTGGAAATACCAGGAGTGACCTTTCCAGATATGCTGGAGAATGCTAGAGATCTGGGAGGGTGATGGCTACTGTTTCCTCCCAGCTGCAGCTCAGGTGCTCTGTGTATTCTTCCAACTGCAAAATTGTCACCTCCCATGCTCTCTTGGTTCCTAAATACCTGAGGGAACATGGGCCTGTCCATTAAATCAGGCTTGTGCAGTGGGTGAGTTGAAGAGTGCATTGCCCAAGGGGCTGCTGAGGGAAAAAAAGCTGTATATATGAGTAACCAATATGACACTGACCATTGACTTTGCAAGACCAGAAACAGCAGTGCAGATGCTTCTTCTGGAAGTAGCATCAGCTGCTATATATTTTTTTAAAAAATAAAATTTATAAATGCTTATATAAACCTGTCATTAAGAGAATGGTTTCGAAAAGTGAGAAAGACCTTATGGCATCTTTATACCCAAAATCTACCCTATAGGTATGGGTGTGAATTGCTCTCTCGATGGGAATTGCAACACAAACACGGCGGTCTTGACACAGTTAATGGTCTTAGTGTTTAGGTGACAAAGGAGTAATGGCTGTCATAATATCTCTGTATTGTGGAGAGGTTGGGAAGACAAAGCAAGAAAATATCCAGGTATGAGGGATCAGGGTTAGAACAATCACAGTTTGGTGGTAACTTTCCTTTCCTGCTCTGAGATGTCCGTCTCTTAGCACAAGCCTGTTGTCTCCAGAGTTGCCTTGCAATCTGCCTGACAATGACTTCAGTTTCACTTAGGAGGGGTGTGTGACTGACCTTGCTTTACAATCTCACGGTTACATCCAGTAATTTTCCTCTTTCCAGCTTGACCTTCCAGTCACCCCAGGTTTTATTTTAAATCAAATGCCAATTAATGTAGTGCCAATAAATAATATTTGCCAATTAAACCATATCAATCGTGGGTGTGTGTGCACAGAGCCATAGCAGCATAGTTATTTTCCACAGCAGAATGATTAAAATAACCTCCAGAACCCCTAATTACAAGTCTTCATATGCATTTTTCCCCTATTTGCATTATTTTCAATAAAACTCTGAAATGATATTATTTATGTATTTGATAAGCCCCTGAAGTGATTCTGGAGTTCAGAAGCATCTTAGCCCTAATCAGGGATTATTAAAATGAACCTGTGGAAGAGGACTTCCAGTTCTGCATATGGTGGGGTAAGGTGAAACTTCTTGTCAGTAGAGTTAGAGAAGTTTTTCGCACTGTGTGACAGGAGTCGATCCATGGAATAATGGATTGCAAAAATCTTACTTGATATAGTGAGATCGAATTTGGGGCTACAGAGGTCCAGTACCTTCTTTGGGCTCCGGACAATACATCTTGCAGTGGTTGCTTTGGAGTGGAGAAGAAGAGGGGATCGTGGCAGCCAATGCTGCATGAGTGCAGCTGATGTATTCCAGTAAAAGCCCTGCTGCAGAATTTTAAATGGACTAGATTGAAACTTTTGGATTAGGAGATCTACAAGGATCGGACCCTACCAAAACTTAACAGCTAGCTAAAAAATATCTTGGTAAGTGGCACATTTGAAATATATAAGAATTTACCTGGAACCATTGGAATTTTTATGATGATTTTACATATAACCAAGAGGGAACAAGACTAAACTATTTAGCAGAGAGAGACCTAATATATTAAAATTTATCCACAAGACAAAATAAATTACTTGCATTTAATAAGAAGAGTGGAAAGATGTATGGCAGAATGAATTGTGAATGGAGGATCTGACGGAGCGGTTGAAGGAGAGCAACGGACAGAATGGTTGCAGATTAGAGCGGCTGCTATTTCAGTGTTGTTTTTTCTCTCTGATGAGAGACTTTTCTCTACTTGCTCTCTTTGTGGAAGATATCAACAAGTGTTTGCATAGAACTACTTTGGTATAATCTTTGGAAGATGAGATTTCTCTTTTGACTTTTTCGACTTCTGGATTTCTGGATTTGATCAGCTCTGCCTGAGGAATAATATGCTCCACAGACAACCTAAAATGGCGATGACTCTGGGTCTAAAAAGGAGGTAGGACTAAGATATTTTGACAAAGATTCCTCTGGATGAAAGGAGGCTGTTTTGAACTCACTGTAATATTGCAACATTGTGATCCCTCCTTGGGAAATCTTGGTACTTTATTTTAGGGAGAGAAGAAAATCAAGAAGAAATGACAGCAACTTGCAACAGAGACAAAGACAGGAGAAAGGAGGAGAAAGAAGAGGAGCAGTTAGAAGCATTTCTGTAAAAATATATATTTGTATTTGAAAATAGAACTTCTTATTAAGGATACAAGTACTATTTATACTATATGAATTTTTAAATCTGGGGGTTAAATACTTATCTATATATTGTGAGTGATCATTTAAAACCTATTGATTGAATGATTGATTGAACAGCTGCACCAGGTCTAATCTATATCTGAATAATTAATTATAAAATATGTTAAAAACATCTGATTATAATTATATTTAGAATCTGCTTAGCTTAAGATGTTTGAAGTATATATAGTTAAAATAAGTGCTGAAAGAGTGGTCATTAGTTCATTAAGAAATACTTAAATATTACTGCAGGATGTATTTTGAAATACATGAATTGATTTATATGATTTATATCTATTTGAATTGACTTACTTGAATTGATTAAATACTCTCTATTTTTCATAATTAACTGATATACAAGTATTTGATTTGATTAGACATTTTATAATTTTTTCTGGAATCAATTGACATATAAGTACTGACAATATTGATACATTTATTATTTAAATATACAAGACTGAAGCTTATAGTTAGATTATTTTGAAATTGAGGGTCATTTTTATTTGCTATTATTTATATTTATTTATTTATATTATTTATATTATATATTATATATTTATATTTATATTTATATTTATATAATATATATTTATATTTGCTAGTGCAAAGAGATCTTTGTTGAAATTCATTGTCCATACTGAATCTATAAGGAATTAATTGTATATATTGATTTGGATATCTGAATTATTTTGAATTTGATATTTTGTAGATATTTAGATGCTGTACAATTTTCAGCCATTGAAGTAGTAGCTTAAAGGAAACAAGGAGAACAGCTAAAGTGGCCAAGCAACAGAGAAGTTCCTCAATAGAAATTGGATTAAAACATTTTGAACAGAGCAAAATAGCATCTCAAACTACCACTCCAAGACAATCAGAAGAACGTGCTGTGTTAGAAGAAATCAGAAGGATGAGACTGGAGATGAAGCAAGATATGAAAGATTTAAGAACTGAAATAAAATTGGACTTTAAAAATGAGTTAAAGGATATAAAGAAATCAATGGAAACATTAACAGAAGAGTTGAAAGAATCTGCTGCGAAAGTCAACAATCTAGAAGAAGCTAAAAGGCTGGAAGATAGATGTGAATCTCTCACATTGGAACATGAAAAGGATTTAGATGAAAGAGCCCTTCTAGAACCTAAAATTCAAGAAAATTGTTTGAAAATAAAGAGGACTCAAAAAGCAGAATAATGAGGATTTGTGTGATATCTTAACTCCTGCTTTAGCAAGCTTTATGGAAATGTCAAAACAACAAATGGAATGGGAGATCAATAGAATATTTAGAGTTGGATCTTTTATGATTAAAGGAAGAGATTTCCCCAGAAATATAGTGACTGTCTTTGTGAAGAAATCTACTAGAGATAATATAATTCAACAAAGTATGAGAAAATCTTTTAAACTTGGAGAAGAGAAACGATTACTTTATAAGGATATCCTGGTGAGAATCCTTCATGAAAGAAGAGATTATAATTTTTTAACTGCTTAACTGAGAAGAAGAGGAATTTCTTATAGATAGGATAGATTGGAAGGTTTATCTTCTCATTTCAGAAGTAAAACGTATAAGATCAACTCTGTTCAGGAAGCAAAAGAATTTTGGAAAAGATTTGAAAAAAGCTTTCAAGATTCTAGGAATTTCAGGAGCTCCAGTAAGAAAACAGAAAAAGGGGAAGGAAAAGGAAAAGGAAAAGGAAAAGAAAGTCCAGAAGCGGAACTAGATGAAGAAGGAGAGATCACATCTCCCACCTCCGAGGAAGAAGGGAATAAAACTGATATAGAAGAGGATCAAGGAATAGAAGAGGGAATAAAACTCCTGGAAGAAGGGAAACAGAAAGAGGATAAACTGCAAGAGAGTGCAGACAGAGAACTAAAATTACAAGAAGAGAAGTAATTTAACAGTATTAAATATACATATATATTTTTAAAAGAGAAGTGAGAGATTTGAAAATCTTGTCTTGGAATATCAAAGGCATAAGCATCCTGAAGAAGAGGAGGAAAATATCCGATTATCTGGGAAAAGGAAAGTATGATATAATATGTCTGCAAGAAATTAGAATAAAAAAAGAAAAGATGAATCTGATTCTCAATAAAAGATTTGGATGGGAATTTGTATCAGTTTCAGAAAAAAAGAAGAAAGGTGTTATAATTTATGTTAATGATCATATCAATGTGCGAGAGATATTTAATTATGAGAACAGCCACTATATAGGGCTGGAAATGGAATGGCTAAAACAAAAAAATAATTTTGATAGATATTTATGGCCCACACAATGCCAAAGATCAGTTTTATTTGGAAGCTCAAATACTAGACCAAGATTGTGACCAAATAATTCTTATGGGTGATTGGAACGGAGTGATGGATCCACTCCTAGATAGGAAATCAGGCAAGACAATTAAGAAAAAGCAAGGCAAACTACCCAGTTCATTCAAGGAAATGTTAAAATCAACAGAAGCTATTGATACTTGGTGTTATCTTTATGGAAATTCTCAAGAATTTACTTTTTTCTCAGAAAGACATTTTTCATTTTCAAGATTAGACATGTTTTTTGTTTCAAAATCTTTATGTCAATTGATCAACAAAATGGAAGTGCTCCCAAGAGCTTTATTAGATCATAACGCCATTTTGTTATATCTCAAGAAACCTAAACAAGAATTAGTTGAATGAAAGGCTCCTTGAAGATGAAAAGATATTAAATAAAGCTAAAGAAACACTACGTTTATATTTTGCAGAAAACCAACAAAGAGGAACTAGTATTGAAACTATTTGGGATGCTGGGAAGGCAGTAATCAGAGGATTCTTCATACAACAAAATGCTATGATAAATAGAAGAAGGAAAGAGAAGATCTAGAAAATCAATGAGTTAATCAGGAATAAAGACGAAGAACTCAAAGAAAAGCCCTCCAATAAGGATATTCAGAAAGAGATAAGACCATTACAAAAACAATTAGAGCCAGACTTGACAACAGAAATAATTAAAAAACTATTATATTGGAAACAGCATCATTTTGAATGGTCTAATAAACCAGGGAAGTGGTTGGCACTTCGATTGAGAAAGAAAAAACCAAAATCTTACATTCTAAAAATCAAAGGAAGAGAAAAACTTGTACAGAACCTGAGAAAATAAAAAAAATTGCTAAATATTATTCTAAGTTATATGAAGATAAGAAAGTCAAAAGAGAAGACATCTTCTGAATTTCTGCAAGATATAAAAATTGAAAAATTTTCAGAGGAACACAGAAAGAAACTTAGCCATCCAATCACAGTAGCAGAGATTATAGAAGTAATATGTTTAACTAAAAAGAACAAAGCTCCTGGCCCAGATGTCTCTCAGCATTGTATTATAAAGCTCTTCAAGATGAACTAATATTGCCGTTTCATGGGACTATGAATGCAATGTTTGAGGGGAAAGTACCTAAATCCTGTGGAGAAGCTTACATAACTCTCATCCTGAAAGAAGACCAAGATCCACTTTCACCTAAGAATTATTAACCAATTTCTTTATTGAACGTGGACTATAAAATATTTATGTCTATATTAGTGAATAGATTAAAAATATATTAAAAGATGTAATAGAGGAAGAACAGGCTGTGTTCTTACCAAACAGACATCTTAAAGACAACATGAGATGTATTTTAGATGTGATTGAATATTTTGAATGTCAACTGGGAAGAAAATTAGTATTCCTGTTTTTGGACATAGAGAAAGCTTTTGACAGCTTGAGCTGGGACTTTATGTTTGAAGTTATATCAAGATTCCAAGTTGGAGATAAGTTTTTGAATAGCATAAAAACAATCTATAGAAATCATGTGGCCCAAATAATTGTGAATGGAGAGAAAACTGAAGGATACAAATTTTGAGAGGGTATAATCTACCTGTGTTGTTAGTATTATTAGTATTAGTATTATTATTGTTATCATTTTTGGATATGGCCAGTGGCCACAATAAACTGTATCGTATTGTAATTTTGAGAGGGACAAGACAAGGATGTTTTCTTTCTCCTTTATTATTCATATTAGCTATTGAAATTTTGATCAAGTGTATAAAATCAGATAAATTGATAAAGGGAGTTAAAGTAAGAGGACATGAGTTTAAAATACACACCTTTGAAGACGGTATTCTGGTCATGTTAGAAGATCCAGTAAAAGGACTTGAGAATTTAAAGAAGATATTAGAGAAATTTGAAGACTTTTCAGGGCTCAAAGAGAATGAAGATAAATCAAATATTTTGGCAAAGAATATAAGTAGAGAGGAAGGAAAAAACTTGAGTGTTTATACAGGCTACACTACAAGTTCTAAAGTAAGATATCTGGGAGTATACTTAATGAAGAAAAACTCTGATCTTTTTAAAAACAAGAAAGAGTGTGGAAAGAAGTTAACAAAGACTACCAGAATTGGAAAAAATTGAAACTATCTTTACTTGGGCGTATTTCATTTGTAAAAATGATGGTTCTGCCAAAGCTGTTATTTTTGTTCCAAGCTATACCTATAATTAGTAATGAATCTATCTTTAAAAATGGCGAAAAGATATTTCCTGTTTTATTTGGGATGGGAGGAAACCAAGGATCAAACATAAATTACTATGTGATGCTAAGGAGAGAGGTGGACTAACACTCCCCAACCTGAGAATTTATTTCAATGCATGCTGTTTAGATTGGTTCCGAGAATGGGCGAAGCTATTGAATATTTGGCTTTTGGCACTGGAAGGTGTTGACTTAGCTTTCGGCTGGCATGCATATATTAGATATAATAAAGATATAGAGCACAGTGACTTTAATAATCATTTTATAAGACGACCATTACTGAAGACTTGGAAAAGATATAGATCAAGGATATACTCTAAAACACCTTTATAGTTTTCACCACAAGAAGCATCTTATAAAAGAGAAAATACCTTGCAAGGCAAATGGATAACATATAAAGATTTAACAAAAATTCAAGGTGACTCTGTTACAATAAAAACACAGGAAGAACTAAGAAATGAAAGTATAAACTGTCATTGGCTGCTGTGTGGGCAGTTAAATGAGAAGTCAAAAATGGACATGAAAATAAACAGCTTTCAAATTGATATTTTTTGAGAAGAAATCCCACATAATATCTGCAAATTATAAAATTTTGTTAAGATGGGATACAGAAGAGGAGGTTGTTAAAGAACCAATGATACATTGGGCTCAAAATCTGGGACACCCAATTGATCTGGAAAATTGGGACAAAACTTGGAAGAAAAGACTCAAGTTCACAGCATGCCAGAATTTAAAAGAAAACATTTATAAAATGCGCTCGTGGTAGTACCTTCTTCCTGAAAGATTGGCAAAGATATACATAAACTATAGTGATAAGTGCTGGAAGTGTGAGAATGAAAGGGGAACTTTCTACCATGTGTGGTGGACGTGTCAAAAAGCTAAGAAATATTGGAAGGAAATACATTTGCAGATTGAAAAATTTTTGGGTTTTCACTTTCACATATCTCCGCAAATATAGGGTATACCAGAAGATGAATGAGAAAAGAAATATGGAGAAATCTTGTTTTATATGACAGCTTCTGCAAGAATTAATTATGCTAAGATTTGGAAAAAACCAGAAATACCAAATGTAGATGATTGAGAAATAAAATTATTCGATATGGCATTAATGGATAAATTGATGATGCTATTGAGAGGGATTCCTCCTGGTAACTTTGTTAAGAAATGGGATCCAGTTATACAACATTTTAGAAACAAATGGGGAGATTTGTTGATAGTGAATTTTCTTGATTGAAGAAGAAGATATGGTTAAAATTTATTCTGACTATCTTAATGTATATAATATGTGGATGTATTTATATAAATATTAATATTAGATTTCAAAGCTATAAATGTGGCAAAGTAATACGTAGGCTAACATTCAGGTTTATATTAGTAGAGTCCTGATGGGTTTAAAGTGAGGAATAGATCCTCATTTATTATGCTATTATATTTTTGTAAAGACAATCTAGTCGGCAGTAAAGTGTGGACGTGGAAGATAGGAATGAAGATATAGAGCAGTGGTTCTCAACCTGTGGGTCCCCAGATGTTCATGGACTTCAGCTCCCAGAAACCCTGAGCATTGACCATAGCGGCTGGGGCTTCTGGGAGCTGAAGTCCACGAACATCTGGGGACCCACAGGTTGAGAACCACTGATATAGAGTATGTAGGTAGATTTGTGTTTGTATGTCTACTTGTATTATTTATATATTGTATTATTTATGACTATGTTTATTTAAATGCTTTTTATAAAAAAAGAATAAAAAAATGAACCTGTGGAAGAGGAAGAGGGGGCTGTAGATATTGGTCCTTCCTCCAACAACACCTAATGCCTCTTGACCTTCCTGGGCCAAGCAGGAGGGTCTGGTGTGTGTTTTAGGCTGACTGTGCTTAGATTTCACCCTGGATTTGGGAACCCTGGTCATAAAGATTTCCTGATCATGGGGAGGATGTGAAGTGTGTTTAGTAGCTAGACAGAATTAAAATCCACCTTGCCTTCCTACTCAGTCTAAGAAGGTTAGAGGTAGAGCCAGCATGGACATCCTAGTCCATCCTAGTTGGCCGCAGTGGCAGTGGACATGACTTTCTTCCCATCTATAGGCAGCGGCACCTGGGGGCCTCTGTGTCAATGGGGCAGTAAGGCCTTTTCCACACCGGGCGAGGGAATTGCCCCGTGTCGTTACACACCAAACCTGTTGGCTCCCCAGTCCTGTCCACAGCGCTCCGGAGCAGTGTGTGCTCATCAATACGCACTGTTCTGGTGTCCCAAATGGTGGCTTCCAGTTGGTCAAGGGTCTTGACCAACCACTGAAGCTTGCCAGCCTAAAGCCCGCCACCGGGCAGATTGCAGGTTCGCATTGGTGCGAGTCTGTGAATCTGCATAAGGGAGCAGGCTCGCAGTGGCGTGCTCCATGCTTTTGAAAGACCGGAAAAATCAGGTCTTTCAAAAGCACACTGGAGGACCACTTGAGGTCATTCCGGACTGGACTGAGGTGCGGATCTACATTAAATAGGTCCAACTCAGTCCGGTCTGAGGTGCAGACCTCCTCCTTGGAGGATGGACTACACCGTTTCAAAAACCCTGTGTGGAAAAGGCCTAACTCAACTTTGAGTTTTAGCCTGAACTTTAAAGGAGCTGTTTAGGGTGCTTAACATATTTAGGGGATGGGGTTGATTACCTCACAGGATGCTACCAGCTGCCACTGTCCACAGGTACATTATAATAAAACCTGGCCAGGAGTGTCACTGTGATACTTTTACCTGACTACCCATACTGATCATATTCTGTGACACCTAACTCTTCCATGCCAGCCTGCCATAACTGAAATGGTTAGAAAGCAATCCTATATATGCCCACTCAGAAGTAAGCAATTCCCATGGAACTTAAACTGTGTGTATACATACACACGTTGCCAAACATCACTCAGCTAAGTTCTCAAGCCAGTAAACAATGAAACCATCATCAAAATAAAATCATAAATACAGTATCAATTTAAAATACACCAATAAACAACATCTTATTTGAGTTAAGACACCAGTAGCAATGTAAACATCTAACCATCACATTCCTGCTGACACATGCAGGGAGATGTATCAACAAAACCTCACTCCCAAAATTCTGCTGAAACAGATATCTTTTAATAAACCAAACTTCTGACCTGAAAAATCAATCCTGATAATCATATTTGGGAAAAGAATTCTACAGAGAAAATGCTACCACCACCACCCAAAAATGTGGGGGGGGGGAATAAAAATAATTCTGCTGGCTGGCCTGTGCAGAAAGCCTGTGTTTGCCTTGTTTGTTTGCCCTGTCACCACCACCAAATTGGCCTTCAAAAAAAATAAAAATAAAAAAAATAAAAAAAAATCTCCAACCGGTGCTCACATTCATGTTTCTGGCAGTGTGCAAGTCGTTATCTTTGCTGCTCCATTGTTTTCAACACAGTAATATGTAATATGAAGAAGTGTGATAATGGGCCCTGCCCATTGTCCAGCCAACATAGCTGAAGGGGGTAATTTCCTTTCCAGGTAAACAAGAGGTTCTTGAGGTGTTGGCTTTAAGTTACATTTACTGGGGTCAGCATCACAGAAGGACATCAGAGATCGTGAGAGCAATTGCCCAAAGAGGAATACTAATTGGGTAGAAGTGTAGAAGCTGTAAAAGGGAGAGGTTATAAAAGCCTGAAGAGATCATGAGGGAGAAACAGAGAGAGACAAAGGTCTGGTTGCAGGCTGGGCAAAGCTTGTTTTATTGTTCCCCTTTTGCCTCTGGTGGTGGTGGGGCATTGCAACTTGTAGTCCAAGGATGGACTGGCTGCAAGGGTGTGTGTGTGTGTGAGACTGCTTTGCTCCACTCCAGATAGCAGAAAATGGAAGCAGTAGGGAACTGTTTTCCTTTGTTTCTTAGTTTGAGGTATGTGAGAGCAAGCTTGCTTCACTTCTGCAGCTGGCTTTCTTTCCTTTTCTGGTTTGAAAGACAAAAGACTTGTATTTTCCTTTGTTCTCAGTTTATGGTGATCTGTGGGAGGGACAGCTTCTCTCTACCAGAAGGGAGGGGCTGCTTTCAGCTGGAAGGGAATCCTGCTGTGTCTTTCAGGTCGATAGGCTGGCTTGGCAGCCAATGGCATGTGGCTTAGAAGAAGAGGGGACAGTGCAAGGTAGAGATTGGCTTGACACTGTGGTGGTTGGGGAAGCTGTGGGAAGGATTAGTTCAGGTCTCTCTCTGTTTTGCTTTCCTTTGTTCTGCTCCCTTTCTGGACAATAAATTCCCTGCCTTGAGTCATTTTGGCCAAGGTGCTTTTTTTCCTTTGGTAAAAGCTGACACACTGAACATAGATAAGCTAGCTTGTATGTGGAGCTTTGGTGTGGCAAATTGGTGTGGCAGAATGGATCTTGATAATATAGTCTCCTCATTTCTGGGAATTGCTGCAGAGATTAGGCAGATGATGTCACATCTGAGCAACTCAGTGCTTTTCTGGTCAAGGAGGTCAAGAGACTAGAGCTGCTTCAGTCATCCAACAGAAGCCTAGAGACTTGCCTTGCCTTGCAATGGGGGCACCCCCTGTAATGGCTCAACCCAGAAGGTATCCATCTATAAAAATGCAGATAATTTTGATTCCTTTATCATCGTCTTTAAGAGAGCACACACACACAGTGGCGTCCCAGAGGATCAATACATGCATGAACATGATCTCAACTCTCAAATGCCACCACCATCACCACTATCACCAAAAAGGAGAGGGAGGTGGTAAAAGTAACTGCTGGCTGGCCTGTGCACAAAGCCTGTGTTTGCCCTGTTTGTTTGCCCCACCACCACCACTGAACTGACTTTCAAAATATTTAATTTAAACTTTGTTGAATCTATTGGCTCCCTATCTGTCCAATTCATCTGTAATTTCTCTCTGTTTCTTTTTAAGGTGATGAACAGGGAAGGTTTTAGCAATGACAAATCACAGAGAACGTGTCTGGATAAAACCCAGAACCAACCTATTTCTGGAAACCTGTCTGACTAAGTCCAGCCAGGTAACCCATGATACTCACACCTTCCTATCAAAGTAATAAAGCAGCTTTTCAAAGTAACTGTTTTAGTGATTCTACAGTCAGCATTGGCAAGTTGCAGCTCTGGTTCTAATCCAACATTCTAACCAGAGTCCACACTGACTATCTGCTTTGACAAATGCGTCAGTATATTTTCTATAGCATGGTAGAAGCCAAGTCCTGTTTTCTGCTGCTCCAGAGACTAGAACATGAACTAATGGGTTCAAATTAGAAGAAAAGAGATTGTACCTAAGCATTAGAAAGAACTCTTTTTACTGTAAAAGCTGTTAAACATTGGAATATATTGCCCCAAAGTGTGGTGGCCTCTCTATCTTTAGAGATCTTTAAACAAAGAATGAGTGGGCATCTTTCAGGAGAACTTTAGTTGCATATTCCTACATGGCAGGAGGTTTGACTGAATGGCCCTTGTGGTGCCTCCCAGTTCTAAGTTTCTATGATTCTAAGACCATTTACCAATCTTAAATTTATGGAATTATTTATGACCATACTTTCCAGTTCATGCTTACTGATTCTATATTGATTCACCTCATTGGTCATATTTTGATGTAACTGTCTGGTGATCTGCTTCTCCAGTGCACAGTGGATTATGGGGTGGGTGGATGGGGGACAGGAAGGCTATAGCTTCTACACATGCTGGCCTTCAGTAAAACTTGGAACTGCTTAGATTATTCTTGTCTTCACACTATGCCTTTTGCCTTTTCTCCTCCTAGTTAGCTCTATGATCTCCATTATGAAATGGGATAACAGTAACAGTTCCTTGCAGTTCTCAGTTTGCCAAGTCTGAAAGCACATTGTCAGGCCAGAAGAGAAACAGTGGCCTCTAGAGAGGAAGCAAAAGCTAGCCTAGACAGACCATAATGTGAATAAAAGGATTTTCCTTTTTTTAAAAAAAGGGTTGCAATAAATGGTCGAAGACACATTTCAAATCTCCCAAATGCTAGGAACAGCCTGTGTAAATAAAGGAAAGTAGTTTTGTTCTATCTCAGTTAGAGACTTGAAACTATGAAGTTCACAGTAAAAAGGGGGAGTCATTATCATGGAAGACAAAACAGATTTCTCAGTACTTGTCAGGGTCAGAGACCCAGGCGGCAAGCCAGCCCAGAGAAGGGAGAGGGAGAGATAGCAGAGTCCCACCAGGAGGAGTCAAAGCAAGCAATTACTCATAGGCAGTCCATTTACCTAAGCCTGAGCAACAAGCAAAAGCCATAGTCAGAGTCCAAAATCTAGAGGTCAAGAGCCAGGAGATCAATCCAAGGTATCAGGAGCTGGGTGCTGGAAGCAAGGAGAGGGCGTATAGAAAGTTTGCCACAAGCAAAGGAATGCTTCCAGGCAGGCAGTTACATAGCTCAGGCACAGGTGTGGCCAGTCACCACTTTTTGAACTTAATCAAGGAAGCCTCCCTTTGCTCAGCTCTCTTGAGTCTCCACCTTGTTTGTGGGCTGATTGCTGCAGGCTCCAAGGCATCCTTGGGATCACAGCTGGTTCCCTGTTGCTCTAGTCTAAAGGAACAGGCAGAGGAACATCTGAGCCTGCTTGGTCCATGGCAGCAGGGGGAGCTCTTGAGCTGCAGGACTCATCTCCAGCCAGAGCAACAGGGACCAGCAGCTGCTGCTCATCATCTCCACCCTGAGCAACAGAGGCCAACTGCTGCTGCTCGTCATCAGCAGCTCTGACAGGGGCTTCAGTTATCACAGTACTTTTTCTGGTCTGCAGAACCCCAATTTATATTACATAGCCAAACATGACCACATTGTTACCCCAAAATCATGGTACCCCATGAGGTCCTCTATCAGGACCAGTGATCAAATGTAAAAATGGGGAATTAACTAACTCAAATTAAGACTATTGCAAGAGGAGAGGTAACTGCAGGATCTTTCCCCCTATGTTTTATGGGGTCACTGCTAATGACATCAGGCAGAAGACTTATAGTTCAATTTAAATGTGTTTTATTATACATGCATACACACAAAATAGTCACACACACAAACAATCACACAGGGCTAACTGAAAAGAAAGGGAGGTAAAATGGATAACAGAGATAGAAGGGAATGGATTATAATTACCATATAGAGAGAAGCAGAAAAGGGAGAAATGGCTCTGGCTTGCACCCAAGGACAGCACTGATCAAAAATCAGTGTGACAAAGAGGATCCCTGAAATCAAAATGCTGTGCTGAGGGACCTAAAATGGGAGGTCTCTTATACCCAAAAACCTGCCCCAAAGACATGAGGTGTTGATGATTTTCTGCCTGGGTAAACAATGAGGTTTTGCAGTTTTGACAAAAGGTGGCCAGAATGAGTTGATGTTTTTAATGTCTGAAGGAGACAAGTTGATTATTTCAACATGTAGGTGAGAAAACGTTTGATTACTGTCTGTGTTTGAAGACAGAGTTGTTGTGTGCAGGCTTTTATAGGAAATGCACACAGCAGGAAGTTTTGCTCTTCTTTTTCTGAGTTTTAGGACAGGAAAAAAGGTGGAGAAAAGCTTACTAAAGGTCTTTCCTTAGTACATGAGTCTCAATAGGAAATGCACCCAGCAATTTTGCTCTGCTCTGAGCTAGGCTATTGTTCTCATAGAAAGGATTAACTAGTGCCATTAAACCAGGCCTTCCTCACTAATTCTACAGTGAACCTATGGCATGGGTCATATTAAGCCTTTTTACCCTGCTATCCAACCAACGTCCTTCTCCATATGGCTTCTAGTCTAAGTATATATTATTTATATTTTATGCCAATTAAACATATCCACACAGCCCAGTTACAACACAGAAGTTTTCCCACCTTAAAAAAGCTGGATGAGTGTTCGAACACTGTTGGTCCCATGAATGAGTGTTGGTGTATGCTCCTGCTAGTGGGTTTGCTCTATTTAGGCTTCCATCAGTCCTCTGTATTTCTTCAGGAACCCAAGGGCAGTTGTTATACCCAGAGATTTAAAGTTGTAAAGTGAGAATGATCTCCCCGCATACAGAAATTTGGGGAGCATTCATAAACTCTCCCCTGGGCAGACCCAATGAAACTGCCCACAGAAGTAAAACAAAAGGAGCCTTTTCAGAGAGAGTTTGGAAACTGATTTTGGTAACTGATTTCACACATCAACAGTAATAGACCACTGTAGAAATCTGAAAGATCTGTATCACCTTACAATAGCCCTTTGAAAATTTAGAGCAAGGGTCATGATTTGCATTTTTCTGGATTCTATTACATGCTATCCCATTCCCTGTAGACAGTATCACAATCCAAAATTTCTTTACTTCTTTACTTTTTTTGGTGATAGATATAATCTATACATTATTTTATAAAAATTATCTCACAAATCATAACTTAAAGTAAATTTTAAATGTCTTGTCCATATCCTTTCCCATTATTCCAACTGAAAATTGATGACCAATATTTTGTGACCATTTAATCATACAATCATTCACTTATTCATCCTCTGTCCCTAATTCGCCCCCCCCCCCCCCACAAAATAAATTATAACTTCACTCAGAAGATTTCTCTATCTGGCTGCCTAAGAAGCCAAACAATAGATCCTATCAATTTCACAAGAAAAATCTTTTCTTTAAAATTTCAAAAAGTCAACCAGAGTTTTAGAAACTTTAGGTAAATATTTTCACCTTGAGTTTCTGGAATTCCTCTTATTCTGAAACATCTTTCTCTTTCTCTAACAGAGCCACAGCATTTATATTCTGTCCCTGTTCCACACTCAACTTTTCAGTCACATCTTCAAGTTTCTGTGTTCTGTCTGCCTAGGTATCCATTTTATTATTAAGCTGTTTGACCTCTCTTGTTATTTGATTTAAAGATCCTATTATATCTTTAAGTTGAGTTTGCGACTGAGTTTTAGTGTCTTTCCCCATCTAATTCATGTCAACTCTTAGTTCTTTCATAACTTTTCTCATACTTCTAAGCTCATCCAGAATTATCTGTGTGATATTTCCTTCTTTAGATTGCTCAATAGAAACTTCTCTGTAAGTTTGAGGCTTGCATCTGTCTTATAACTCTTGAAGTCATTTTAACTTGACAGCTCATTTAGCAGTTCACTCAGGTGTTCTCTTAAAATTCACCTGTAATTATCCCACTCTGCCACTGGCAGTTGCTAATGTGTTCTGTTGCTATAGGCAAAGTTCTTCATATTACCAGTCTAAAGGAAGCAACAGAGCAGTCAAAGTTCAAAGAAGGTTCATTTCCTGTTATTTTTCAGATGCCCAGAGGGACCTTGAACCCTTATCAGTGAGAAAGATAGTCAAATTCCAATTCTCACAGCATATCCTTGTTAGTCCACTTCAGATTTAAAAATTAGCACTTGTTTTTAAGAACATTCAGCTATAATAAATATTATAGACTAAATGTCTAAAAACATTTACCAGAGTAGAAGCTTATAGAAAAACAGTTTTAAAAGCCTCTTTAATGATCCAGGCTGTCCACTATTTAAAACACTGGCACTGCTTATTCAAAAAGTTCATAGAATTATCAATATACACAGCAGTCTTACACATAAAGTTTAGATGTTGTTCCTATCAGCTGAGAGACTTCCTTAAGTGTTGAAGCTTGTTTCAGGAAAGTTTAAGACAGTGGGGACATGCCACTTGTACTGAGAAACAGCTGCTGCAGCAAGATGGGATATGATGCCGTTCCCTGTCCCCTCTGATCCTCCACATCTCTGGAGCCTGGTCTTTGGGTCACCTCACTACTCAGATTAGGAATCTGGACTAATTGGGCACTCCTCCCTTGCCTCGAAGACTTTTCAACCAGTTTCTAAAGTGCTGAACTGGCTCCTTCCCCCTGTCAGCACTCCCTCCTTCAGCAGCACTTGCCAAAGGACCAAACCACACAGTGCCATGCCAACCAAGAAGTCACAGAGACAGCAAAACTTTGTGATATACAAATCAAAATTCAAAGCTGTTCTAGAATAACTATATTAAAACATGGAATGATATTAAGCAAGCCCTACAAAGATGGTCTAAACTGAAACTTTGTTAGTCAGAATATGAACCATAAAGATGTATGCTTTATCAAAGATGTTGTTTTGTTCCAAACAGTTCCCATTGTGAGTAATGAGGGGCCATTTAAACAATGGCATAAAAACATTTCTAAATTTATCTGGCATGGAAGAAACTTACAGTAAGAGTCAGGATTTTACAAGATGAAAAGAGAGAGAGAGGTGGACTTGGGCTTTCTGACTTGATCTAAAATGTAGTTGTCATAGATTCTTATGGTATCAAGTAGCTTAAAGCAAATGTTGATTTTAATAATTGTTACATTAGATGTGCCATATTAAGAATGTGGAATAAATACAGGATTAAATTATGTGCTAAGATAGCTTTATGGAATTTGAAACATGAAACCTTGTTCAAGAGAGAAATAATTTGTGAAGATAAATGGTTAACATATAGAGATTTGTCATAGGTAGAAAAAGATGAATTTGAAATGAAAACAAGTGAGAAACTGATTCAATAGGGTCATGAGATTTAGTGGTTTGTATGCATTTTAAAATGGATAAAAATTGGTTTTCAAACATCTAAATTGGAATTTTAACAGCAATTGTGTAAAGATGAGTATTTGATAGTGAAAATGTATAAGTTATTATTAAGATTAGAGACAGAAGATGAACAAGTAAAAGATTATATGATTAAATGGGCACAAAATGTCGGTCATAATATACAGATGGAACAATGGAAAAAATGTGGACAAGAGACTTGAGTTTATGTTGAATTACAATCTTAGAGATTACTTTTATAAAATGATGTACAGATGATATTTAACTTCCATAAGATTGTCTAAAACATAAAATGGATCTACTAATATCTGTTGGAAATGTAAGAAGAAGGAAGGATGTTTTCATATTGGGGGGTTATGTCAGAAAGCAAAGAAATTTTGGATTTTGATACATCAATTAATGGTAGATATTTTGAAGATCCAACCAAATCCTGAGTTTTTCTTGTTGAGACTAAGTGATCAAACAGACAAGTTTGGAAGAATCATACAGTATATGATTACTTTTCCAGAGATGGAATAATTTAACTATTCCATCTCAAGAAAATTGGATGATGGACTAACAGAAATGGATAAATTGACTATCTTGAACACAAAAGGATCACTGAGCAGATTTAAGACTAATTGGGATGTGTTGATTGCATATTTGAGAGTCCATTGGGGGATAACTTCAATTTTAAGTTTTGGATATTAGTAGCTTGTAATCAACAACAGAAGTATAGATGAATCTTATCATTTTTAGGAAGTATATTTACCATTTTACTTTATAGCAATCAACTAGTGGGCTGGAAGTTTTGTATTTACCTTAACAACTCTGCTTTTATGTTAGTTTAGTTTTGCCTTTAACTTTTTAATTAGATTTTTTTGTTAGTGTTGTTGGATTGGTGTTATATATTCCTTTAGCTGTTGTTTTATGTATTTAAAATTGGTGTTTCAATGAAAATATTATTAAAAATTGAAGGGGTTAAAATCAGGGATGCATGGCTGAAACGGGAAAAATATATGAAATTGGTAAACTGGTAAATTAGCAGAGGAGGAGAGTGACAGGTGCCTCCCTCTGTCTTAGCTGTGGTGGCAGACATGTAACTTGTGTAGCCTTGAAGGCTTGCTTGGCAAAGCTTGCTTTGTTTCGCTTATCATGGAACAGGCTGGGAAACTTAGGGGAGGATGAGAGAATTTGCAAACCAGCCATGTAGAGTATTTTGTATCTCTTTGACTGTAGCCTATTGTTTTCTCCTGTATACGTCTGTGTTAGACTGATGATGTAATTGATTGCCAAAATGAAGGTATATAATCTCGATGCCTTAATCAATCGGGGCGACAGTCCTGGAATCTGCTGTCGCCCTTGCGCAAGTGGTATGTAATCAATAAAGGCTTCTTTGATTTTCCTGTGGAAACCTGGTCTTCGTCACTTTCTTGGCCACAACATTTCTGGTGCATTGGCCGGGAAATGGGGGAAGGGGTTGTTCTGTTCCCCTTGACGGACGCTTGGGCGTCGGGGATTGCCGCCCCCGCTTGACGAAACCCAGGGCGCCCTCGAACTTTTGTCAAAGAGGTTTGGTTGGGGGAGTGGTGGCTTTCCTGGTGACAGCGATCCAGTCAACGGACCTGCGGTTACAGTTGGAAACCAAGCCTCCCATGGCCCTTTGGGTGAGTTGACCCTCTTTATGTTTAGAAGGGGGAAGGGGGACCTGATCACTCCCCGAGTCTCGCCCAAGTAGCTCTCAACAGGTGGAGAGTGAACCCGCGAAGACTCTTGGAATGGCGGTATAATAAAAGAGACGTCTCAAGTGTGGTTTTAATGGGCCTGGGAGGTTGTTCGTTTGAATGAGAGATGCGTGTATGAAATGCGTGTACATCGCAGCTCCTAGTCCACGCCGTCAGAACTTCCGGGTGGCTAGGTCGGTGTAGATGAGACTGAAGTCTCCCCCTTTGTGTGGACACACAGGACCCCTCACCCGTGCGTCAATCCCATTTCCTATTGTGTCTTGTCCAAAATTGGGAGGAAATGGGTGGGGGAGCGAGCCGTCAAACTCCTCTAGACTGTATGGTAAGGAATTTTAAGAAAGGATTTAATGGGGATTATGGGGGACCACCAATGACACCTATGCGTCTGCGGAATTTGTGTGAGGTAGAGTGGCCTTCCTTCAGGGTAGGATGGCCACCAGAGGGAAGTTTGGAGCCCGCCAGGGTGAAGGCGGTCTATTTGGTGGTGGTTGGGAACGCAGTTTATGCGGACTAGTATTCATATATAGATTCATGGGACACTGTGGTTACGGAGAATCCCCAGTGGTTACAGAAGTGTCAGGAACAGATTTGTAAAGCCATGTTGGTCAGGCAAGATAAGATGCAGCGGAAACTTGGTACTAGACTGATATTGCCAGACTTGGCTTCAGAAGAGCCAAGCGCTCCCCCTCCTCCATACATGGTCCCGCTGCCGGTGGCAGGGGTATTGCAACCACCGAATATGGCACCAGCTCCTATGCCTGTTGTGCCAGCGGCCCCAGGGGTGGAACCCCAGGGCCACCCATTGCCGCCGGAGACCATGGTCGGGGGATTGGGAAAGTTGGACCCAGTTGTCCGGGAGGGGGTTAAAGCTGGGGGGCTGCCATGGACCCTTAGGCCCAGAACGGAACAAGCTGGGAATGGGAGAAGACGCAGGGGCCAGCAGAGAAGTAGTGGCATCCCTGAGACAAGTTAGCCAAATAATGGTAGATCCAGAAGCAGAGGAAGGCTACCGACGAGTACAGAGTTACCAGTATACTCCCTTCACCACCTTGGATCTCTTAAATTGGAAGTCACATTATGCCACCTATACAGAAAAGCCTCAAGAGATGGTTGAGCTTTGCGCTAGCATTATGGCTTCTCACACCCCCACTTGGCAAGATTGCCAGCAGCTGTTGATGACCCTGTTCACAACCGAAGAGTGGAGGCGAGTTATTCAGCAGGCAGAGCGGATAGCGAAGGACAGGGCGCCGCCAGGAGAGGCGAATCCTGAGCAGTGGATGAGGGGCAGAGTTCCCTTGGTGGATCCCGGGTGGGATCCGAACTGCTCGGATCAATTGGCCATGCTTAATGATTACCAGGCTTTATTAGTAGAGGTGATGAGGGCAGGAATGAAGAAGCCTGTTAATATGACTAAGGTGATGGAAGTAATACAAGGGGCCACAGAGTCCCCGGGAGATTATCTGGAAAGGCTGCTCAATGCTTACAGGCAATACACCCCCGTGAATCCAGATGACCCAGGCAACCGACAAATGGTGAATATGGCATTTGTGGCACAAAGTCAACCCGATATAAGGAGAAAGCTTCAAAAGCAGGAGGGGCTTGCTGGAATGAATTTAAGTCAATTATTGGAGATTGCCCAGAAGGTATATGTCAACAGGGATCAGGAGGAGAAAAGGGAGAAAGACAGGCGAATGCACAAGAAGGCGGAATTGTTGGCTGTAGCTTTGGCAATGAAGAATGTCCCGGTGGATAGAGGTCGAGGACAAAGATTCGGAAGAGGTGAGCCCCTGCTGAAACAAATTGAGTGCGCCCTTTGTCATCAGCTAGAACATTGGAAAAGAGAGTGCCCGAGACAGAGGGGGTTGGAAAATAGGAGACAGGGTGCAGATAGAGGAAGAGGAAGAGGAAGAGGAAGAGGAGCTAATAGAGGAAGAGTAGTGAATGGGAGGTATGAGCTGCCAGCAAGCGGAGGATCTGACAGGGAACTCATCGGACTAGCAGCTTTGGAGAGTTATGATTAGGACGGACCAGACCCCCTCCTTCTTGGCCCCGGGGAGCCTATGTTCACAGCCCGAGTGGGGGGCCGGGCCATCTCAATGATGGTAGACACAGGGGCAGCGCGATCAGTGTTGAATTTGGGAATAGCCCCTAAAACAGGAGATGCTGTCAAAATCGTAGGAGCCACTGGAAAGACAGAACAGCTTCCCTTATTAGAAAATAGAGTTGTGGATTTGGGAAGGCATCAAGTAACCCATCGGTTCTTGTATTTGCCCAAGTGCCCTGTGCCCCTCCTGGGACGGGATCTGCTGGCGAAACTAAGAGCCGAGATCTCCATCGAAGAAGATGGGCAGATGGAGGTGGACTTCAGGGGGCCCAAGAAGGTCGTCGTGACATACCCCATGGAGGATTGGTGACGGTACTTGATAATGGTCTATAGGGAGCAGACTGCGGTATTTGGACCCCCAGGAGTTTGGCTGAAGACAACCCTCTGGGGTTGGCTAGGTTTGTAGCCCCTGTAGTGGTGGAACTGAAGCCCCAGGCGAAGCCAGTCTGAATGAAACAAAATGATGTGCCTAGGAAAGCGCTGGAAGGAATACAGAAACATTTGGATTGGCTGAAGAAGTACAACATAATTCGAGAATGTTGCTCCCCGTGGAACACACCATTACTCCCTGTGTTGAAGCCCGGGACTAATGAATATCATCCAGTTCACGACCTGAGGGCGGTAAATGAAGCCACAGTGACTTTGCCCCCGGTAGTACCAAACCCGTATGTTTTGATGGGATTGATCCCATCCACCGCCTCATATTTTACTGTCTTGGATTTAAAGGATGCTTTCTTCTGCATTCGGTTAGCCCCACAGAGCCAGGAAATATTTGCGTTTCAGATGGAAGATCCTATGACAGGATGAAAGACCCAGATGTGCTGGACGAGGCTGGCGCAGGGTTGGAAGAATTCTCCAACAATTTTTGGGACTGCTCTCGGCCAGGACCTGAAGAGATTTCGGTCAGAACCTGAGAAATGGGTTCTGCTCCAGCACGTGGATGATTTGCTACTAGCAACCACCAGCGAAGAGGGAAGCAACATTGGAACTGTTACAGTTATTATGGGAAGCCGGTTACAAAGTGTCCAGGAAAAAGGCTCAATTGTGTCAAGCTGAAGTGCGGTATCTGGGATATCGGGTGGCTCAGGGAAAGAGAACGCTAGGTCAAGAAAGGAAGGAAGCCATGTGCACTCTACCCGAGCCCCGAAATCAGAGGATGGTGCGTGAATTCCTGGGCACAGCTGGATTTTGTAGAATTTGGATCCCCAACTTCGCAGTGATGAGTAAGCCTCTGTATGAAGCTACTAAGGGCCCTGAGAAGTCGGAGTTTATATGGGGAAAGGAGCAAAGAAAGGCATGGGAACAGATCAAGAGGGCATTAATGGAAGCCCCGGCGTTGGGATTGCCAGATGTGACTAAGGAGTTCTGCCTCTATGTTGACGAAAGGAGCGGAGTTGCAGTAGGAGTATTGACACAAATGTTGGGGTTGTGGCAGCGACCGGTGGCATACTTGTCTAAGCAGTTGGACTCAGTGGCCAGGGGTTGGCCAGGATGTTTGAGAGCTGTAGCGGCAACTGCATTGTTAGTAAAAGAAGAGGACAAGTTAGCCTTGGGACAGAATTTAATTGTGAAAATCCCACACTCGGTACTGGCCCTGATGGAGTACAAAGGAAACTATTGGTTCACAAACAGTCGTATGGCCAAGTATCAGGGAATGCTATATGAAAACCCAAGGGTTAAGTTAGAATTGTGTACTGCTTTGAATCCGGCCACATTACTCCCAGTTGCTGCTGAGGGCACCCCCCATGACTGCCTCCAGACTATGGATGAAGGGTATTCCAGTTGGCCAGACTTAGGGGATATCCCATGGCCCAGTCCAGATGTCACCTATTTTACAGATGGAAGCAGTTATGTGCATGATGGGAAGCGAAGGGCTGGTTATGCCATCATGACAGATAAAAAGACGGTGGAAGCTAAAGCCTTGCCTGTGGGTACTTCTGCACAGAAAGCAGAACTCATTGCCCTGATCAGAGCCTTGGAGCTAGCTGAGAGATTAACTATGAATATATATACAGACTCCAAATATGCTTTTACTACCTTGCATGCACATGGAGCGCTATATAAAGAAAAGGGGCTAATTAACTCTGCTGGACAGGAGTTGAGGTATGGGAGAGAAATAGAGCACTTATTAGAAGCAGTATGGGCTCCCCGTAAAGTTGCTGTCATGCATTGTAAGGGACACCACAGAGGACGGGATCCAGTGATACTTGGGAACCGAAGGGCGGATGCAGCCGCCAAGGAAGCCGCTGAGCAGGGTCCGAAGGAAGAGAGCCTGATGATGCCATTGTTCCAAATCTCTCTAGCCGACCAGAATCCGCAATATACTCAGCAAGAGGAGGAAAAAGCAGAATAGAATTTAAAGGCGAAAAAGAACACTGATGGATGGTGGATTTTGCCAGATGGAAGGCGGTATGTGCCCCACTCCATGGGATGGCAGATTGTGCAGAAGGCACATGAGGCAACTCATCTGGGCAAGACAGCATTAACACAATTGTTACAGAAAGATGTGTTTGTGGACAGGATGAACCAGTATGCAGCACAAGCCTCACTGCGATGTCAGGTTTGTGCACAGAACAACCCCCGACAGAGGCCAAGGCAAGAAGAGGGGGTGCAAGGATCAACACCCTTTGAATCTTTGGCGGTAGACTTTACAGAAATGCCAAGAGTGAGGCAATATCAGTACATGCTTGTGGTGGTGTGTACATACACGGGGTGGGTTGAAGCATATCCCACCAGAACAGAAAAAGCGAGGGAAGTGGTGAGAGCCCTTCTTCGAGATATAGTCCCTAGATATGGATTACCCCTCCATATTGAATTTGACAATGGCCCGAGCTTCGTCCACGGAGTAATCAAGAGATTGGCAGAAGTCCTCAAGATCACTTGGAAGTTACATTGTGCATACAGGCCTCAGAGCTCTGGGAAGGTAGAAAGAATGAATAGGACATTGAAGACTCAACTAGCCAAATTGTGCCAAGAAACTAAGTTGCGGTGGCTAGATATGCTCCCTATAGCTCTTTTGAGAGTGAGATGTACCCCAAACCGGACAACTGGGTTAACACCTTTTGAGTTGTTGTATGGGCGACCCCCAACTGTCTTGAGAGGACTAAGGGGGGACATTAGAGAATTGGGGAATCTGGCCCTCCAAGAAGAGGTCCAGGCTTTGGGAAAAACACTGGACAAGATTCAGGCACATGCTCTAGAGGGAAGGAGAGTTCCTTTCCTCACAAAAGCTCACTCTTTCCAACCGGGGATGAGGTTTGGGTAAAAGATTGGAGGGGTGAGCCTTTGTCCCCTGGGTGGAGGGGACCTTATCAGGTATTGTTAGTGACCCCCACAGCTGTGAAGGTGGCGGGATTGAAACCTTGGATACATTATACTAGAGTTAAAAGGGCATTTAATGATTGGACTGTAATTTCATCGCAAGACAACTCTCTGAAGTTGAAGCTGACTAGACAAAAGGGGGGAGTAGAAGCTTCGGACTAGACCCTGTCGTGACTATACCAGGTGACATAGTCACCCAGCACACGGTCAGATCCGCAACTGGTGAAGAAGAATTCTGGGCTAGACGATACAACTGACACTCCAGGGGCTGTCAGGCGTCATACGTCAGACCCAGTAACTGCTGAGGAATTGAAGATTGGGGCTAGATCTTGCTGCGATTATCCCAGGTTATTAATCGCTCCATGCACGATCAGACCCCTGTCGGGCTCGAAGACATTGTGGAATGCAGGTTGTTGAGCATGCACTGTTGGTAATAGGCATTTGTGCTGGGGTTATAGGTTTTCTGTATTGGTACAGACAATATTTCTGTGGAGTAAGTCTGTTTGAACCCCTACCAAACCCAGATGATGCAGTGGATGTTGATAATGTGGATTTGGGCTCTACTTTGGGGGATAGTCCGAGCCAATTGGTTCAAAAGGCATGCTGAGTATATGTTTCAGCAACATGGGACAGCTGTAACATTGATATATGAGCACCCTCAAACAGTGGCTGAGTTTGGATTTAGGGACAAGCCGAATATGTTCGTGACAATGGATGGGAAGATAAATCAGACACACTTCCGACATTTAAAGTTTTACACATACCCCCCTGGAATGTGTTTTTGTTGTCACCATAGTGGAAGTTGGAATGTTAAGTGGAAAGGATATGTAGAGCATCTTTCGTTTTTTGCTAAACTAAAGAATTACCCGGCATGTAATGACCGATTTTATTTATACGGGTCTTATAATAATTCTTACCAACCAAAACAGTTTTTGAATGAAACTAGCTGGGGAGAATTGTACCCAGAATATCCTGTGTTTCTTCCTAACTACCCAAGCTTGGGGAGTATATGTGTGGGATTAATGGCAAGGGATCCGCACCTATGGTTTTACTTCAATGGATGGGCTACCAATTACCATCCTGGAGCTCATCAGTGTGTGGGAATTGGATATATGACATTGCCGGTCCAGGTCTCTGGACAAGCAACCACTGGCAGAGCTTTGAGAGGGAAACGGGACCTACGTGTGTCCCCTAACAATCAAAGGAAGAGATACATGGCAGGACCGCTGGGTGAACAGTGTGAAGATTTGGTAATAATTGGCCCGCAATTGTCGTCTGATGCATTTAGCCGAGGAGCAGGGGGACTCTTACAGGATTCCTCACGCTGGGAGCATATCCAGGAATTATAGTTCAAGAGAATCATAAAAGCATATTAGGATTGACTTGTAGGCTGGAAAAAATGATCAGTGCCATGGGGAAAATAGTGCAGGCTTTACAACATGAAATTGAAGAGTTGAATCAATTATTGTTGCAACACCGTATGGCTTTAGACTACCTGTTAGCCAGAAGGGGAGGATTCTGTACCATAGTTAAAGGAGGGTGTAAAGTTACCTTTCATGATCTAAATAAGACTATAGAAGACGAACTTCAACAGATGCAGGACATGATCCAACATAACATAAAGGGTATTATTAATCCCTGGGAATGGGTGACATCGTGGCTCCTGGATCTTGCTTGGGTAAAAGGATTGTTTATAGGCTTTATTTACTTGCTTTTGGGGGGGCTACTGGTGGTGATTTGTACTTCTTGTGTTATAAGGTGTATACGCATTTCCCTCTCCAAAGCAATGGAGGGAAGAGCTGCTCGTTTCGCCATGCTGGCACGGAAGTAATACATGCTTGAAATTGCAAAGGTTTGAATTTAGCATGAAGGGGGGAATGAAGGGGTTAAAATCAGGGACGCATGGCTGAAACGGGAAAAATATATGAAATTGGTAAACTGGTAAATTAGCAGAGGAGGAGAGTGACAGGTGCCTCCCTCTGTCTTAGCTGTGGTGGCAGACATGTAACATGTGTAGCCTTGAAGGCTTGCTTGGCAAAACTTGCTTTGTTTCGCTTATCGCGGAACAGGCTGGGAAACTTAGGGGAGGATGAGAGAATTTGCAAACCAGCCATGTAGAGTATTTTGTATCTCTTTGACTGTAGCCTATTGTTTTCTCCTGTATACGTCTGTGTTAGACTGATGATGTAATTGATTGCCAAAATGAAGGTATATAATCTCGATGCCTTAATCAATCGGGGCGACAGTCCTGGAATCTGCTGTCGCCCTTGCGCAAGTGGAATGTAATCAATAAAGGCTTCTTTGATTTTCCCCTGGAAACCTGGTCTTCGTCACTTTCTTGGCCACAACAAAATGAGGGTGAATCTATCTCCATGAAAGCTCATGTGAAAATAAAAACTAGTTAGTCTTAAAGATGCTGCCATATTTCTTTTTCTTTTTTCCCCTCCCCTTCCTTCTTCATGTTTATGCTGTAAGCATTGTCCACTGTTTATTTGTCATGTTAGATATAGGACTAAAGCTCCTTTCATTGTCTAGCCTCAAATCTTGCATACCTCGGGTCAGTCCTTTTAACTCTGCCCTCAAAAAGCCCATTTCACAGCCTCACTGTCTCGTCCAAATGAGACATGTCTTTGCTGCTACCTTTTGTTTTGGTTGGGGACACTTTTGTTACCCAGTTACACCTCCTGTTAAGTCCAGGATTTCTCTACAACTTTCTATAGTTGTCAGTAGAAAACAGTGAAGATATGTCTCACAGCAGAAAGTGGCTTCCATCTCCCATTTAGGTCAGACATAGGGTTGAGGTTAGTTTGGATCCTCATCCACAAATTTTGGATACAAAACACTTATCTGATTGTCAGTCTCCTTCAACTGTTCACTAAAGATACCCCAGATTCAGCACAAAATTGTCTGTAGAAGGCTTGTGCACCTTGCAAAACACCTTGTGCTTTTGATTTGTTGAGATCTGAATCACAAGAAGCAGGAGTACCTGATTTTGTACATTTTGGTGGCAGTGAAAAGGGGAATACAGTTGAAAGAGACACAGAGGTGCCTAGTCTTGGATTGCACAGACCTCTCTGTGCTTGAAATGAACTTGATTCATGTGAGTGAGTCTTTGCACAAAATTATAGTGAAGGGGTTAAATCCAATGCCACTTGAATAGGAAAAATAAGCGAATTGAATTGTGCCTCTGAGTAAATTGCAGATGTCTGTCTTATCTCAAATTTTAGAGAATGGCCTTGCAACATTCAAAGGTCTGGGAATTCACAGGGAGGCACTATACTCCCTACCATTGTTTTGTATCATTTTCTAACTAACTCTTTTGTTCTCCTCTGTGCCAGTCAATGATGTAATGGAAAAGTTAACTAAAGATCTTTTTCTCCAGTGGTGGGCGGGCTAAGTAAATGATTGATTGCTGACATAGAAGGCAAAAGGTATATAGTGATGCTACCTCAATTAATTGACACAACAGTTCTGGGATAACTGTTGCCCTTGCGCAAGGTATTGTTAACAATAAAATGGCTTTTTAATTTTTCCCTGGAAACCTGGTCTTCGCCTCTTTCTTGGCCACAACATTTCTGGTGCATTGGCCGGGAAACGGGGGAAGGGGCTATTCAGTCCCCCTTGACGGACGTTTGGACGTCGGGGATTGCGGCCCCCCTTGACAAAACCCAGGGCGCCCTCGACCTTTTGTCGAAGAGGTTTGGTTGGGGGAGTGGTGGCATCCCTGGCGACAGCGATCCAGTCAACGGACCTCAGGTTACAGCTGGAAACCAAGCCTCCCATGGCCCTCTGGTGAGTAGACCCCCCTCATGTTTGGGAGGGGGAAGGGGGAACTGATCACTCCCCGAGTTTCGGCCGAGTACCTCTCAGCGGTGGAGAGAGAAACCCCAAAACTCTTGGTATGGCAGAATAATAAATGAGACGTCTCAGTTGTGGTTTAATGGGCCTAGTGGGAGGTTGTTTGTCTGAATGAAAGATGCGTGTATGAAATGCTTACAGCATTGCAGTTCTTACATCCATGCCGTGATCGTCTGGATGGCTAAGTCAGTGCTGGAGTGACTGGAGTCAAAACCCCTTTGTGTGGGCGCACGGGACCCCCTTCACCCGTGTGTCAATCCCATTCCTATTGTGTCTTGTCTGGAACTTGGGAGGAAATGGGTGGGGAGAGAACCGGCAGAGCCTGGAAACTTACTATTGCCGCTGTAGTGTAAAGAGAAAAAAATGGTTTGTTTCCTCTCCAGTTGTCTCTCAGTGTTTGAAGCCATTTCCTGAAGCCCCTCCTTCTTGGGCTCTCTGTTGTTTTAAGCCAGAGGCTGGGAAATGGCAGAAATAAAGTCAGTGCAAAAAAAAACAACCTCAGGTGTTAATGAGAAATAGTGAGGAAGCAATGCAGAATCTCATTGTTTTCTCTTAAGTGTAAAGAAAAAGCCTGATTTTGCAATTCAGGCAGTGGGAATTTTGAGGTTGGATCCAAAGGGCTTCAGAGAGCCATTAATGTCAAATGTTACAATTAACTGGAACGGGATCCCTTTGTTCCATGCTAAGAGGCAGTGGGAGCAACTCTCGGCATGACAGGAAATAAGGGGTTTTTCTAGGACCAAGTCTGACCTCCTTGATGGAGATTTAATGGGCCAGCAATTAACAGTCAAAGGGTTTTAGAAGAGATGTATTTTAAGCAGTTTTTGCCTGGCTGGTGATAGTGGGATACACTGATTTTGGGCTAGACATTTATTTAGCCAAGAGGTTTGAGAATAGCAGAAATAAAGTTAGAGAGTTAATAAAAAAAATAATAAGCCTTAAGGTGTTGGATAGGAAACAGGGAAAGGAGAAGGGAGGAAAAGATTCTCCTCTAGTTCTTTGCAACACTTCTACAGCAAGATAACACAATGGGCAGAGCTCAGCGCAGAGTCTATTTTTTAAAAAAAAAAGCTGCATTTGAAAAGGAAAGAAAGAAGAAGAAGAAAAAAGAAGGAACTCTGCACTCACCAGGAATTCCCCCTCACCCCTCCCTGTTGAAAGAAAAGGGAAAAAAAAAGAGAAAAGCAAACCTGACAGCCTGGAGACCTAACACAGGGGGACAGGCAGTTTCTCCCTTTTAATGATAGGAGCGAAGTCTGGTTTCCTGGTAAATTCTCTCATGTCTCAGAAAAGGGAGAAAGGAGACTCACTGAATATTTAATGAGCTGTCAGTTTGCAAATTCCCATCCATTCACCATCACTTGAGGCTGTGTATGCAGTGGTGGACAAGACTCAGAAGAAATTTGGAAGAGGTCCCATAAGTTTAGACAGTCCCCCTGAGGAACCAGAAGAACTACATACAGCCCCGCCATATGTTTCAACAAATTACAACCAGGAGGCACAGGCAGAAGAGGTTCAACAGTGCCAGCAGCAGAAGTCCAAGTGGCCCCACTCAGCTCAGCAGTCAGGGGGCTACCAGTGAGTTCAGAGTTATCAATATACACCCTTCATCATGTCAGACCTACTAAATAATAGAACTTTGCTCCAGAATCATGGTCTCACATGTCTCTAACTGGCAGGATTGTCAATAGTTGCTTTTGACCTTGTTCACTACTGAGGAGTGGAGGAGAATAAATCCAACATGAGGAATGGCGAGCCAGCCGGGAGGGCACCAGAGAAGAGGCAGAGTTCCCCTAGCTGATCCAGGGTGGGATCCAAATAATCTTGACCAGATGAATATGCTCACTGATTATCAAGTTGGTGGAAACAGTGATAGAAGGGATGAAGAGAGCTGTTGAGACTCCAAGCAGGCAGGAGGAAGAGGCAAGTGGAGAAGAAAGAAGACAGAGGCCTAGATTGGGAAGAAATCAGTGTGCAATTTGCAAGCAGGAAAAGGCCAGTCCTTTCTAAGTCAATAAATAGAAAGGAGGAAGTTGGGAAAGTTCAGGAATGATGGACTTAAAAGCTGTAAAACTCTATCTGACAATGAGTTTTTGGAGAAGCAGTTGACATGGGAATCTTGAACACATGGGAATTGTAGTACCTGAATAAATTTCCCCAGAACCCTTGGGAATTCCAATGCAAAAGAACAGAGAAGTAGACCCCCACAGAGGCCTTGAAGCTACAGCTGCAGCTCTTTAGGAGACAACCAGGCTCCACCCCCACCGGATCCTTTCTGCATGCCTGTTTGCCTGTCCTTCCCCTGAGGGGACAGATGGGGGGGAGCAATAATACCAGCAATAAGGAGTGAGAGCCGCTGCCAGCATCAAGAGGCTTCCTGGAGGAGAAACCATGGCTATAGCAGCCCTCCCCCAGCTGAGGCGCCGGCCAAGGGGGCCAGGCAGATGACGGGGGGGGGAAAGGGAAAAGCGGCGGATGCAGCAGAGGCTGCCCGAGGGATGTGGCAGCAGAGGCTGAGAGGATGCAGCCGAGTCTGGGAGAGTTCACCCCCTCCCTTCCTAGTTCGTCTGATGTTTGGAATTTTAGAACCAGGCAGAAGAGGAAATAAAATGCAGCAGAGTCAAGTGGCTGACAGAAAAAGCTAGCAGGGCAGCCAAGAGTCCAGGAGCTGCAAGGGGCTGAAGAGGGCAAAGGGGAGTGGCTTAGCTGCCTATGGCCATACCACCCTGAACACGCCCGATCTCGTCTGATCTCGGAAGCTAAGCAGGGTCGGGCCTGGTTAGTACTTGGATGGGAGACCGCCTGTGAATACTGGGAGCTGTAAGTTTTTGTAAAAAAATCCAAAATGAGTAGAGGTTGGAAGATGAGAAGGTGGTAGGAAAACCCAGAAGAGGAAGAGGGTCTCTGGGAGTGTGCCATGTGCCCAGTGTGGGCAGAAGAGGCATAGGTGAGAAAAAATCTGGACAGATGGTGAAGACAGTCAGAGAAGGATGTGGATATGTGGTGGATAGGTGGAAGAAGACAGCAGGGACCAAGTGAGAGGTGATGTATGGTGAGAATCCTTTTGTGGAAGACGACAGCAGAACTCCATGAATAATGTCAGTGGTCAGCAGTTAAGAGGAAAAGTTTTGTTCCTCACCCCATAAACTGCAAAGGGCAAGGACTCGGAGTTGTGCCATTCTGGTGAGAAACGTTGGCAGCAGAAGCATGGAGAATACGGAAAGGGCCGAGTCAGAACTGCAAAGTAGCGCCCCCTCACCAGTTCCCGATAAGATGGAAACTGGAAAGGCTCCCTGGCGCAGTCCCAGCGGGATGGAGGAGGTGATGGAGCACCCCTACGAGCAAGCTGGGAGAAGAGGTGACGGCGCACCTCTGAGTTGGGAGGGAGAAAATAGGGAGCATTTCTGAGAGGCGATAGAGCGCCTCTCCAGTTTGGAAGTGGAGTTGCAGTTGAGGGACTCTGCCTGAAGAAGGCAGAGCAGGAAAAGAGATGCAAGCTGTGAGACAGCTAACAGACCGACAACAGCCCTGAAAGAGCCCACACATCATACAGGCTCAAACAACAGACCTGCATTTGTCCACAAGATCATCAAAGATTAAACCACTGTTCTAGGAATCACCCGGAGGAGTCACATTGTACCTGCAGACCTCAGAATTTAAGGAAACTGGAGAAGATGAAACAAAAATCCTGGAGACACAGTAGTTCAACGTGTATAGCCCAGATAACAGCCCTGGCTATGTTTTTGGACTGGATGCCAGCACAGGGCAAGTGGCATGATACCACATTCATCTCCTTAGCCCATTTTATAGAAACCTGTCACTCTCATTCCATGTGCAGCCCACAACAGAGAAACCAGGAGTGTTTTTGTTTTTCCCCAGAGCCCCATTATGATGGGGAAGAAGATGCAATATATACTTCACAGAGTCATAAAGTTGTCACCTTTCAGCAAAAGCCCTTTTGGATGGATTAAGGGAACATAACTCTACAGGAAAGAGTTAGTGTGTTAGGGAAAGCTCTGAGTACGACAAGGGAGAAAATGTTAAAATAGGGGCTTCTTTCCTTACAAGCACAGGCACACCCTCTCAAACCAGGAGACATGGGTGAAGGATTGGGGGCAACCTGGACATGGGTGGAGCCCTATCAGGTGGTAGTGACAACCCCCACTGTGGTAAAGGTGGCCAAGATGCTAAACTCAGGACACATGCATGATCAGATTTTGAATATGGAAGAATATCATGGGTTGAGGTAGGTGTAGGAAGGGCAGGAAGTCTGGTTTGCCCATTTTATCACTAGGGATTGGAAGATATGTGTAAATGGCAAACGGGTATGCCCAGGGAAATGTCTCAATGTTAATTTCTTTCCAGTTATAGCATAGGTTTTACTGGGTTGTGTGAGAAAAGGGGGGTTGGTCCTCCATAGTCAGTTCTGGAAAGCAACCAGTTATTACAATGGTAAATAGGTATATGGTTTATCTCCTGGGATTATCACTTTTCACTCAGTGCACAAATTGATATAGTGTGGCTGGCCAAAAATGAAAAGGATTCACAATAAAAGCAACAGGTACATGACAACACATGATCCCCATGGAGGGAATTGGTTTTCATGTAAGGCAGGTGCGTTGTTGGCTGTCAGCCCAGCATGAAACTATCTCTTCAGTTGTGAAGGGGTACTCAGCATTTTGGTAAAATACAACCTGTTGTCATTATGTAAATGAGTTGAATGCCAAAGAGGGGAAAATGCATTTTGAAGTATACAATATTAGAAGATCATTCTAATGGTCTGCAGGCATGTGGACAAAATTGAGTTCCCTAAGTAAGTATGGGAAAAGGCACAGTAAGCAAAAGTACTTTGTACTAACATAATGGCTTTCCTAAATCTGCCTGTCTTTACTCTGCATGTTAAAGTGATTTCTAATCTGTAAAGCTCAAGTCAATGGAAGAAGGAAGTTGTTGTGTATGCCTAACTGGTGGTTGCAGAAAAGGGGGGTCAGAAGAATTCTGGGCTAGATGATACAATTTGGCGCTCGGAGGCCGCCAAAATTGTACATCAGACCCAGCACCTGCTGAGGAATTGAAGATTGGGGCTAGATTTCTGCTGGGGTTACACCAGGAAGCTAACCTCTCTACGCACAAATCAGACCCCCTCCGTTATTGGGAACAGCGTGTAAGTGTAATGTGTGTTAATGAATTCTAATGCTGCTATGTATCACTTGTACTATAAGGAAGAAGGAAATAGTACATGCTTGAAATTGCAAAGTTTTGAATTTAGCATGAAGGGGGGAATGAAGGGGTTAAATCCAATGCCACTTGAATAGGAAAAATAAGCGAATTGAATTGTGCCTCTGAGTAAATTGCAGATGTCTGTCTTATCTCAAATTTTAGAGAATGGCCTCGCAACATTCAAAGGTCTGGGAATTCACAGGGAGGCACTATACTCCCTACCATTATTTTGTATCATTTTCTAACTAACTCTTTTGTTCTCCTCTGTGCCAGTCAATGATGTAATGGAAAAGTTAACTAAAGATCTTTTTCTCCAGTGATGGGCGGGCTAAGTAAATGATTGATTGCTGACATAGAAGGCAAAAGGTATATAGTGATGCTACCTCAATTAATTGACACAACAGTTCTGGGATAACTGTTGCCCTTGCGCAAGGTATTGTTAACAATAAAATGGCTTTTTGATTTTTCCCTGGAAACCTGGTCTTCGCCTCTTTCTTGGCCACAACAATAGATCTTTGCTGCAAACAAGAGGTACCTCAAAGTGAGTTCAAAACTGTATCAGTGACACCATTATCATCTCATGTTACTGCATCTCTCTTGGCTTAAGAGCTTTGCTGTTCAGCAACACTTGCGACATCCACGATAGCAATAATGGCAACAGTAGTTTCATGTAAACAGGAGATTGACAGAAGGAATGCTTTAGGGCTCTGATCTAAATTTGGAATCCAGAACCATTTCTGGGATATCAGTTCACAGTGAAATCCATGGTGTCTGGATTATGTTTTGAAACCACAGCTGCTGGCTTCTCTCCAAAGAACTCCAAAACATCACCCCAAAACACAGGCATACTCTTGCTGTCCTAAACTTATTGACAAAATGTACAGGCACACCCTTTTTACTTAGGCTCACTCACTGCAAAGGCCAAGTTCCCAAAGGAGGTGCCTACATCCTCTTTTGAGGGGTTGTGTTTTCTTTCTTTCTTTCTCTTTCTCATGCTCATGTTCCCAGTCTCCCACACATGCTTTCTCACACATGTATCTCCCATGCCCCTGCCCATCCATAATGACATGGAAACAAGAACTCCCACTCACACCTCCTCCCTTTTCTTCTTTCCCACCTCCATTGTCATCCTACACTGCCCTCCTCAGACTCTTGTCACTCTCCCCAGCCTGGCTTCCCCTCACATTGCTCATTCCTAATTAATTTTCCCATCTCTTCTTACACACTCCCCCCCCAACCATGTTTAGTAGATTGCTGGACAGGCTCCAGCCAGCCCCTATCTTTATTTTCTAAGAATGCCAGGGGGCTGGCACTATAAAGCCTAGCCACCCCTGAGAGAGGCGTAAATGTTTGATGGAGAGAAATGGAACAAAACCGATTCTGAACCCCCCCCCCGAACTCTATTGATTCTTTAGCTCAATGACTTTAAACACAACTACACAAAATGGGCTGGACCCAGTATTCTGCTGATAAAACACCAGATCTTCCTTCTTCTGCCTTCTTGTTTATAGCCTTCTATATGGCTATATGGGTTTTGAGTATGCAGTATGGCTGTAGTGGGGAAGGGGGCTGCTCACTCTCAGTTCCTCTGGAATAGTTGTTCCACTAGTGAAACTCTGCTGTTGGATCCTGCCAATTTTCTTAAGGTTCTCTCAGAATTGCTTAATTTAATGTCCTTATATTGTCAATTAGTGCTAGAAGGCTGGTACCAGGAGTTTACCTGGCTGAGAGATTATTTTAGGAATGTAAGAATAAGAAATATAATTTATTTTAAAAATATATGCAAGTTTCTTAATTATTTGTGGTGCTTTGTATCTCTTTTCCTATTTATTTGCATACAGAAACAAAGAGTTATAAGAACACCTTATAAACCAACACATTTATTGTGGTATAGGCGCTACCATCTTTCTTGTGGAACAGAATAATATGGCTACCCTTCTGGAAATTGTACTCTCTAGCCAAAGTTGGAGGGTAGCTCACTATCTCTGCTCTCTGTCATTCTTAGTTATGTCAGGAGGTACCCAGCAAATGGAAAGGCCCTCTCAAATGACACAAGCCTGTAAAACTGCTTGCTCCATGCAGCCAATGGAAGATACTGTGTCTCTTCAACCTTCACCCTTCTCTTGAAGTAATCCCTGCAAGTGACACAGCAGGAGTTGAATGCCAGAAACAAGATCTCAAAGGCTGTAAAAGTGTGAGTGAAAAATGACATGCACCATGGAAACCGCAGGAAGCAATTCGAGGTTGGCAGAATTTACTTATCCAATCTAGAGTTGGACCAGGACTTTGGAGGGAAACATGCTTCCAAAAAACATCTTAAATTAGAAAATTAGAAATGACCCACTTTTTCCCACAGCAAAAAGCTGCTATTTTGAGTAAGGTTACATTTTATTTTTATGCTGAGAGAGAACTGTTTAATTTGATGCAAGGCTACATAATGGAAAGTTGTGTTGGAGGTGTCTAGCATGGGAAATGAAGGAGACCAACATCTGCTTTTCATTGGGTGGTGCTTGAAGGGACAATGCTACTGCCAGCTATAACATTGCCTGTCTAGGAGGTCCACAACCAGTAAATGACTAGGCTGAAACAGAAGGAAATGCTTCAAGTAATTCAAAGCAGGTCTGCTCAGCTGTGCATACAATCTTGATGCAGGCCTGAATGAAATAGGCTTGGCCCACTTTAAACAATTGTCCTCATGCTCTTAGTCCACTGTGGCACCCAATGCTATCATGTTCCACTTTCCCAAGGACAAAATTCTCCTTGGCACTGAACTCTGAACTGCTCGCTGAACTAAAGGGAACAGCTTGG
This sequence comes from Iguana delicatissima, assembly GCA_948472985.1. NCBI lineage: Eukaryota > Metazoa > Chordata > Lepidosauria > Squamata > Iguanidae > Iguana > Iguana delicatissima. Next base: position 56,344 of record CAOKZL010002837.1, read on the forward strand.
TAATTGGCATACTCTCCAACATTTGATAGATGAAAACTGGGACATGTGTGGTCAAGCAACATCAAGTCAATATGGAAAAAGATATTAATGAGGAAGGGCATTTGAACTAGGAGAGGCTGTGGCAGTTTACTTTTGCCTGAACCTACAGAGGGAAGGACAAGATTCTGCCTCTCTTCTCTGCTCCTCACTGCTGAGTGTAGTCTACATTACTTTGTACTTTGAACTTAGGTTGCAGCAGTTGAAGTACACTGAGGAGAAAGCAGGAAAGTGGGAGAAGGAGAGAGAAATTGCAACATTGTAAAAGCAGTTGAAAAGTGGGATGACAGAAGATTGATGGATCTGCCAGATCAGAACAGCTAAAATATGTCTGCTCTTCATGCAATTCACAACCCTGGAGTGATATTAATACTGGTTTGCTACAAATCAACCTCTAATGTTTCTTGAATGTCCAGGAACAGCCATTTTTCTCAAGTTCTCCATGCTCCTCCACTGTACAAACAGAAGGCTGCTACAAGTTAAATGTGTAGGTCTCATTTGAAACAAGAGGTTTAACTGGGCCTTGTGCCAGACTTGGTTGGGAGGCTGAATTCAGCTGATGGGGTTGCAAACTATGAAGGCCTGCAGTAAGGCATTAGATCAGAAATAGAGCTCTTCCTTCCTTCCTTCCTTCCTTCCTTCTTTCCTTCCTTCCTTCCTTCCTCCCTCACAAAGAGATCCTGGGGAATTTTCCTATAAAAAGTCAAGAGGAAATATAGTATAGTGTATAGTATATATAATGTGTTGGCAAAGTTTACATATATTACTTTACTGGACTGTAGCTCCCTGTTGGACAATGATCACAAGTGGCAGAGTATTCTAAGAGTTGTAATCCTAGAAAGTAATTTTTGGAAAAGTAATTTTTCTAAGCTCTGCCTATCATGTGAACAGAAAGGTCAGGCAAACAGCACTAGAATTGGTAATTAAATGTCCATGTATTAAGTGGATGTTGCTGGTACCCTGCCCTGCTCTTTCTCTGCTTTGTTGTTCTCCTTGAATAATTTAATTATATGCACTGTGTACATTATTGTCATAGGCAATTCTGTTTACGATGAAAGCCAACCAAGATGTCAGACTTCTTATGACAAAAAGTATTTGTGTGTGTGTGTGCACGCGTATTTGATTACACTGAACTTTTGATCATGCTGAGACTGTGGTTTCCAAAGTGGTCCTTAGTATATAAGCACTACTCAGGTGTAAGGGCCTTAGATTTACTTGTTGAGGATCAGTCAGCACTTCAAGAAGAACTGAGTGAGAGAAAAGGAGTTTGCCCTTTCAAATGGTCTTGGCCTTATGTAAATCTGGCATGCAGAAGGAAAGGGAATGTGAAATCTTGTTATCTGGCAATCAGGCTCTTTCCAATGCCTTTGAAGCTGAACCTGAGTTTTATATGACTCATTTGTAGTGTATTCATTTACAAAAGGATACATGTTTCTCTGGCTTTTTTTTTTAGTTGACCTATTTAATCACATAGTGGTTCAGAGCTGAGTAGTAGTGATATCTTCACATGGATTTATATACCACCGACTGTCAATGTGCAATTGCAATTGTAATGCCCCTTTTACAACACTGGGATTCTAATAATAGAATAATAGAATCATGGAGTTGGAAGAGACCACAAGGGCCATCCAGTCCAACCCCTGCTATGCAGGAACCCACATCGAAGCATTCCCAACAGATGGACATCCAGCCTCTGCTTAAAAACCTCCAAAGAAGGAGACTCCACCACACTCTCAGACAGCATATTCCACTACCGGACAGCTCTGACTGTCAGGAAGTTCTTCCTGAGGTTCAGGTGGAATCTCCTTTCCTGCAGCTTGAATCCATTGCTCCTTGTCCTAGTCTCCGGAGCAGCAGAAAACATGCCTGCTCCCTCCTCGACATGACATCCCTTCAAATATTTAAACATGGCTATCCTTCTTAACCTCCTTTTCTGCAGACTAAACGTTCCCAGCTCCCTAAGCTGCTCCTCATAGGGCATGACTTCCAGACCCTTCACCATTTTGTACAATCTTGTGTCACACTGCATGAGTGAACATAGGCTACAAGCATTTGTGTCTGCTCCTTTGTGTAGGCCACATAATACTCTTTGTGAGGCAATCCTTGACCCTTTCCGCAACTCACCCATTTTCGGCGCTGGGGTGCGGTGCTCGTGCGAGCAGCCTCCAGAGAGAGGCTCTCGCTTCCGTGCTCCTTTAGCTCTGTATGAGCTTCCTGCTCGTGCGAGAGCCCCATCTCTTCCTTTCACAGTGCAGCCTAGGACCTTCCCAGGCTGCACTGGACAGGAAGCGTGATTGGCCTGTCTCCCAAGGCTCTGCAGGCAAGGTAAGTGCGCTCGGGGCCCCAGAGTGACGTGCGACCGCGCAGCATTTTCATCTTCAAGCCAAAAATGAAAAAATGTGTGCGCGGTATGTGTCAGGCCCTGAAGCGTCGCGCAAATGTGAGTGCATCATGTGGACTTCTCCTCACATTTGTGCAACGCTCAAGGGGCTGTTTCGCATCAGAAATGCTGTGCGAAAAGGGCCCTTCTTGTGAACTAAAGTGCCATTAGAAATTATGGTGCTGGTGTTGGTAAGCAGCTGTTTGTTGAATTGTACTAATTAGTTATTTTAGAGAAGGAAATTATATGGAAAATATTCATTAAGGAGAAAGTTTCATTATGGAGTTTCATTATGGAGTAGAAGAGCTAGGAAAGGTGTGAGGGTCACAAGTGTTATGCTTTTACTCAAAATTATAGACAGCCGTGAAATAGTTCTTCTGAGAGATTTTTAATCTCTTTGTGTTTGAGACATTGCATATGATCTAACAACTGGGAATTTTGGACTGGGAATTTAGCCTAAGGCCATTTCCGCACTAAACTCTTACAGTGCTATTATTTCCACTTTCAACATCCTATGGAATCCTGGGGTTTGCAGTTTAGGGAGGGGCATTTAGAATTTTCAGCCAGACAGCTCTTTGGCCTCAATAAACTACAAACCCCAGAATTTCACAGGATGCTGAAAGCGGAATAATAGCATTGTAACAGTGTAGAGCAGAAATGGCCTAAGATCCACAGCCTGATTCGTGAGTGTGTGTGTGTGTGTGTGTGTGTGTGTGAGAGAGAGAGAGAGAGAGAGAGAGAAGTCTACTTGTCAGGAAAATTTAGCACTTGTGGAAATATAGAAAAAGAAAAAGATATGAGGTGAGGAAGGATGTAAAACTAGACAATAGGTTGTGATCATACTAGACAGTACATTTTTAGAATGAGTGCTCCTTTAAATGGTGAAAGCTAGTTATTTATCATAGTATGTGATTTTTTCCTCCATGGATTAAACATAGGTTTCACTTGTAAGTCTGATTACTGAAGAAAGCGTCTCTGAGGAAATTCTGCTGCAGGAGGGAAAACAGGTTACTTCTAGGGAATATGTATATCTCTTAATTTCTAAACTGGCTCTGGGAGAAAGGCTTGCAGAGACTTTTGTAGTTCAAAACTTAAGATGTCATTTTGGCTGCCAAGGTTTTGAGTTACTGCACTCCTGACACTAGTCATTAGAGGGGGCACAAGGATAAGAGAAAACAAACCAAAAAAAGTAAGGAAGAAGGAAGGGGGAGGGAAAAGAAGGAAATGTGGCAGCACCTTTAAGACTAACTGATTTTTTGTTTTTTAGCATGAGCTTTCATTGAGAAAAAACCATTTCTTCAGAAGAGGAAATAACGAAAGTTTTGTTTAGTTGGAGGTGTCGGAAAGAGAAGGGAGTTACTTCATTACAAGGCTTCTCCTATTCCTTTCCCTGCCTTGCATTCTTTGTCCATGGAAGTGAAGCTTACAACTATCATCCCACTCTCTTGCTTTCTGGGGTTCCCAGCATTCTTCCTTGTCTGGGCGGCTGCTAAAGGGAATCTCTACTATCCAGCCAGCTTCAAATACTCTTCTTCCTTCAAAACATACAGAAAACTCTCCCTTGGCTTCTCTTCCTCTCACTCATCCACCCCCTCTATTAGGCTGCAGTGGTTGGTGTCTTAGGGAGGACAGTGTTGGTCTAGGGAGGCATGGAGGTAACTTATGAGCATCTTGTTTCACTTACCCAGCAGTGTCTCACCAGGAAGGAAGAGATAGAGGAAGAGAAGCAGGTGACACACCAAAACATGAGCTGCACTAAAGACTCAGGTTAGGTTGATTGTTTCAAAATTGCTTTAAGAACTTAGCCTGCCTTTTCTGCCTTCCTCTCTTCTGCCTAAATCTACCAGAAAGTGAAAGGGAGAGAGTAGGCGTGAGTGCTGGGGGTTGTGGGGAGCCTCACAGGTCTGTTTTGCCAAGCTGGCTGCTTCAAGAAGTGGCACAGGGTGCATACTGAGGCAAGCTGGTTTGATATGAACTATATGAGAGAGTTTTGAGGAGGAAAAGATGCTTCAAGATGCTTCCCTGCATGACTGAAGCTGGCTCAGGCATGCAATTTTGAGCAAATGTTTGTCAGGGAGAAAGATGGAAAAGGATGGGTTGAGTGTCTGCTTCTTTGCAACTGCAAAAAAGCATCTCTGTGCAGTTGTTACCACCATGATCTGGCCTGGACTTTGGTAAACCAAAGGTATCATTTTGATATCACAATTCGGCCCTGCTCTGCCACCAGCCAAGTGTTTGTGAGGCCACTGTACAAGCGCGAAGCTAGGCATGGCTACTATTTGCTGCTCTCACCAAACCAAGCCAGAAATAGCCAGGACTGCTTTAGGGGACCTCCCGAAACAAACACCCTCATTCAATAAACAAAGACCCTCTGCCCTGAGAGGGCACCCTGGCGAGCTAAGTGCTTAACTGCTAAGCTAGTCGCATTCGCATACCAGCTATACTATTGTCAATTCGGAACATAATTCAATCATGTAAATTCTGACTTTTCGGAGGCATTGTCTCCAACCCAAAACTTATTGTTTTGCCCAAGACCAGACTAGCCTACGGTCATTCTTTCCCCTATAAAAATCCCCCGCTCTGAGAGCTCTTTGGAACTCTCACCGGATCGCTCTGGACTTCTACTCTGCCTTGCCGCCGCTCCGTTCAGCAGATTCCCCTCGGCCGCCATGCCCGGTTTCGTCTACTACAATTGGCTTCCCCAGGACTGCAGGACAGGTGGCGTATCACCCATTCCCCTTGAACTCTATTTTCCTTTTCTAGTTAGGAGTGTGTTTGTGCTTTTCTTTAATAACTGTTTAATAAATCTAATTGTTATTTGAACCATTTGCCTCCTCACTGACCTGACACTGTAGACATAGGGTAAAAGATCCCCGCTAAGTTACCCTGCCTCTCATTAGTCAAGAGAGTGCTCCAGCTAATTTCCCCACCTTGGTTGTGTTTGTTTGGTTGCTTGGGCACCCCTCCCGGGGGCCCCAAGTCACAGGGTAACATAGTGCATGTGGCATCTGCATGGTGTGCTATGCTGTGCCTACATGGCTGAGTGGAGGGAGGGAACACAGTCAGAATTATGATGGTCGGAGACAGAGGTAACCAGAGAAAATGTTCAGGGATTTTTCAGTGGAACAATATCAATTGTAATATGTCAGCAATGGGCAAGTTGGAATTTGGCCTCTTACAGCTTTATTTGTGTATCCTTTTACTGTATCCCTCATTTCAGTTCCAACCCCACGACTAGCTTTATTATTCCACTTGGATGCTTTGATGGTAAATCCTAAAATAATGAGATGAGACACAGAAAATTGGGTTAAATGAGGACCATTTTATTTGATCTAAACTATTTAAATTGTGTTGGCCTGGAAAAGGAGTAAGAAGGAGGAGCAATGAGTCACCATGAGACTATCTCCTCAGCCTTCCCATAAGTGAAACACCTCAGCCCCAACGACAATCAAAACTACTTTGGTTTCTCCCCAGCCTGGCCTAATTGGAAGATAACCCAGGAAACTCTCACCTAAGCTGCAAGGTCCTATAAATGAGATCCCTAATCCCAGTTTAGGCTCAAGGGTAGGCTCCTTCCCTACCCTCTGAGACACAGGGCCATAAAGAGGGAGTTCCAGAGCCAAGAAGTGATCACTGAAGTCTTATATTGTCCCCCCGCTACAAGCCATGGACAACAGACAAGCATTTCCTTTGTCACTTTCTCCCACCAAGACAGTCAAGAAGGCCTCCCCCCCCGAAAGCTTCCAAGGAACAACATTCCCCTGTTCCAACAAATCAACTTCGTTTGCCCTGTAGAGCTGTGGCTGTTGGAAAACTATGCTAGGTTGAGGAAGAAAGTGGCCTACCCCACTGCCCAGGGCATTGTGGAGTTCAGTATTTGCCTTCCAACAGGCATGATAAATGCACTTCAGATCACCTGACTCCACTACACTTGTTGGGGCAAAATGGCAGGAAAAAAACAAGAAAAAAAGGCCAACAACTTTGTATAATGTGAAAACCCTTCAGTACTTGTAAAACCAGGGTGTTGCCAGTACTTGTACTTTAGTACTTATAAACCCAGGGTGTTGCCAGTACTTGTACTTAAGTACTTGTAAAACCAGGGTGTTGCCCCTCTGCAAGCCCAAGTCATACCCATACCCATCAAAGTGAATGACTAACACATCAGGAAGAGACCCAGTACACTCCTCAAACAGGAAAGGCAACAAACCACTCCACTATAAGTGTCTTTTTCCAAGCCTCTCCACAGTGGCAGCATTGGTCGACCCCAGCTGAGCCCCAAAATTCCCAAGAAGGTGAATGACTAAAACATGAAGAAAAGGCCCAGTGCACTCCTCAAACAGGAGAGGCAGCAAACCTCTTCACTGGAAGCCTCTTTTTCCAAGGCAGTCCACAGTGGCAGCATTGCTCAACCACAGTTGAACCCCAAAATGGCAACTTGGGACTGTGGCCACCAATTAGGACTTGTGAACTTGCCACACAACACCTAGAATCAAAGAAAGAAAGAAAAAGAGAAAATACGAATGCCAGTTGAGCAACCCAGTCTCAAAGTTTAAGAGGATGCACATACCTCTTTGTAGTTGAAGACTTCCAATGCCTAATGTGCTAGATCAGTGGTTATCAACCTTCCTAATGCCGCGACCCTTTAATACAGTTCCTCATGTTGTGGTGACCCCCAACCATAAAATTATTTATTTATTATTTACAATGCCTCCCCCCGCCAAAGGCCATCTCGCCGGCCAGGAACGGGGGAGTGGGCAGGGAGGGAAAGAGGAGCCACGCGTCTCCCCGGGAAAAAACTCTGAGAACCCCCCCGGGCTCTGCTTCTGCTTCGCTCTCGTTTCCGCTTGGGGGGGGAGTGTGGGAAAAGTTTCCAGAGTGTTGACTCTGGCCAGGGGGGAGGAATCCCAGCGCCTTAGTCTTTTGTGCCAGGCACAGCTCGCCTCCTGGAAAAGCACTGCCTTGAGGCCCCCCGGCCATTCAACAGAGTCCCCCTCCATGGCAAGTGTGGCAGGGGCTGTGGCGATGAGGGGGCCTGCCCCGTGCTGCCGCGGCTCCCCCCAAGCTGGCCCGACAGACGGGAGGTTCTCCCAGTAGCGGAGAAGGGGAGCGATTTCAGTTCCTTCTGAAGAGGGGGCAGGAGGACGCGAGCACATGGCTCACGCTTGTGCACCACCACTCCTGGGCCTTTTCCGCACGTTACCTTATAGTGGAGGGGGGGTGCCGTTTGCGCAAGCAGGTTCTTGCGCGAGGCGCTCTCTTCGCTGCTCCTTCATCCCACAGCTGGCTTCCTGGTCACGTGACTGCCCCGCCCCTTCCTCCCCCAGCACAGCCTACAGCTCCTAGACTGCACTGTGGAAGGAAGGGGCAGGGCGGTCGCGTGACCAGGAAACCAGCTGCGGGACGAAGGAGCAGCGAAGAGAGGGCACCCCCCACCTCTGCAATAAGGTAACATGCAGAAAAGGCCCAGGAGTGGTGGTGCGCAAGCGCGAGCCACGCGCTCGTGTCCTCCTGCCCCCTTTGGCAGGAGCGCGTGCAGCCACATGTGCTCCCGACAAAGGGGGCAGGAGGATGCGAGCGCATGGCTCGCGCTTGCGCATCACCATTGAGGTGGGAATGGAGCCTAAGACCATGAGAAGTACGTATTTTAGGCGACCCCTGTGAAAGGATCGTTCAACCCCCAAAGGGGTTGCGACCCACAGGTTGAGAACTGCTGTGCTAGATGCCTCGTGGGCTCTGCAGTCCCAATCTTAAAAGAATGGATGCCAAACCTAACCTCCCACAGGCCCAACCACTGCAAGGCCTTCAAGGTAATTATCTAAAACTGGTACCTGATGAAGGACAAATAGTCAATGTGACAGAACAACATTCCTGGTCTTGCTCCCCTGAACTGCATCTAACACTGCAAAGCATGCGCAGAGCAAAGAGGCAGGTCAGAACACAATCCCAACTGCACTTTTGCCCCTGCCCCTTTTGATTAGCTTTGGAGCACCTAATGCACTCCTAATTGCATAAATACACTAGCCTGACTAACAAACTCCAAGTCTGTAAAGGCCAGAGCTCTAACAAAAGCATCACCTTTTACTGCCATCACCAATTTGCTAACACACAAAGCCCCCAAAAGCAGCCAGAGATGCATCATGAAATAGCACCACCTCACAACAGAATTACAAATAATGGGCCAAGTCAGAATATAATCCCAACTGCAACTTTACCTCCTCCCCTTTCTGATCAATTTTGAAACATATAATGAGCAACAGTTCCTCATCTGTCAAGACAAGAACTCTGCCAGAAACATCCCCTTTGGCCCACACAACTAATTGACTAATGCACAGAGACCTCAAAACAGTCAATACTGCTGCATGAAATAAAGCTACCTCATAGCCTGAATTGCATATCACAGGCCAAACATTGCTTAAATCTTTAAGCACTTCTGGAAACAAATGCTCCTGACTATCAGCCACCTAACCAACTCCCTAGTCTGTTTTTCTAATGCTTCACAGACCCTGAAATTAGATGTCGAACCCTCAGAACCCTGCACCCAACAGCAAGAGCCAAAGCATACAACCTAGACCTAAGGGACTGAGGTGCCAAACCTTATGCTTCAAATACACAAAATATTACAAAACATGTTCCACAGGAACAGGTTAAGAAACTTCCAATCCAGTAATTCTCCTAATCTGTTCAACATTGTATGTATGTATGTATGTATGTATGTATGTATGTATGTATGTATGTATTTATTGCATTTATATCTCACTTTTCTCCCAAATGGGAACTCTCCCAGGCTATAGCAATTGGAAAAAGCTCTAAAAGGGTTATATCAATCAATAAACAGCCTGAACCCATTCTTCTGGCCAAGGCTGAGCACTCCAATGTCCTTTAAAATATATGCCAAAGCCTATAGACTCCACTGCATATGAAGGTACTTTTTGTCAGAGGGATGGTGGATGATGGGAGCTATACAAAAACCCCAGTAGCACTTCCCTCCAGCACTGAGCTCTGGCAAAAAGACAGTTCACCAGAATCAAGTGTTTAAAAATCAGCACACAGCAGAGTTTACTCACACAGCTTGAAGTGTCCCAGCAACGTGTTAACTTTAGCAGCAAAAACCTTGAAGCCAGGAAAAATACTCCCATGCTAATGTTATCTTCCAACAGGAGGCTTTTACTCTTGAGTTACAATACATACAGTATATGCAAGTCTCCAATGGAGTTTTCAGCATTCAACAGCATGCAGAACATAGTCTCCGGCCGCTCTCCAGACATCAAGAGGGCTTAGAGCAGTGGTTCTCAACCTGTGGGTCCCCAGATGTTTTTGGACTTCAGCTCCCAGAAGCCCTGAGCATTGACCATAGTGGCTGGGGCTTCTGGGAGCTGAAGTCCACAAACATCTGGGGACCCACAGGTTGAGAACCACTGGCTTAGAGGGTTAGAACACCCCCCTTATTTACAGCTGATGTTGGGTTGGCCTCCATATATAGGGGATTATGGGTTAAGGTGTCATTAGAATATGTTTAACTGCTAGTAGTTTTCCTAAATGTATTATAGCAATGCCAGTGCAGGTGTACATTCTTCAGCATGCAGTTCTCAAAACATTCACTAGGGAACAGATAGTTACCATAGTGACCTCGTGGTCATCTTGACCTGGGATAGATGAAAATATGCCTCCACTTATCTCTCGTGTGAAACTGAATTGTATAACTATAGAGACTGTGAGAATATTTTCCCACTTCTGACTTTTGAAGTCTGTGTTCACTGCTCTGCAACTTTTCAATAAAACTGTTTAGCAAGTTTATTGATATTGTGTTCGAGTCTGATCCTGACAGAAAAGTCAGAAGTCAAGTATGCATCAAACTACTGAAAAATTGGAAAGCCGCCCCACTGAAGAAGAACAGGACTCAGCCGCTTCCAATGGGGCTGCTGACAGTGCATTGGCTTCCGATGCCACCCCAAAAGTACGGCTGTCCATACCGACTACCACCCTCACAAGTGGCCAAACTTGGGCCTGGGGAGAGAAACCGCGAACATCCCTGAGACAACAATGAAGAGCAGCCAAATGGGACACCTCAGAAAGAGAACTGGCCCTTATGGATGAGATAGTTAATATGGAGGAAGAAATGGAAAAGAAAGATGAAGAAATACTAGAGCTCCGAACTTTGTTCCATGACATGCGCACCAGGGGCATGGCTGATGCAACTCTAGCAGCCCTTGCTAGAGGTATGATGCAACCTTCCTGCCCTGGTTACACAACCCCAATGACTCAATGGGGTGCCACAGGGTTCTGTCCTGGAGCCAGTGCTGTTCAATATTTTTTATCAACGACTTGGATGAAGGAATAGAGGGCATGCTCATCAAATTCGCAGATGACACCAAATTGGGAGGGGTTGCTAATACGCCAGAGGACAGGATCAAAATTCAAAATGACCTGGATAGGTTGGAGAGCTGGGCCAAGGCTAACAAAATGAAATTCAACAGAGAGAAGTGTAAGGTCCTACACTTACGTAGAAAAAATGGAATACAGAAATATAGGATGGGGGACAAGTGGCTGGATAGCAGTACATGCGAAAGGGATCTAGGAGTCTTCATAGACCACAAGCTGAACATGAGTCAGCAGTGTGATGCGGCAGCCAAGAAAGCCAAAGCAATTCTCGGCTGCATCAACAGGAGTATGGTGTCTAGATCGAGGGAGGTACTGGTACCACTCTACTCTGCTTTGGTTAGACCTCATCTTGAATCCTGTGTCCAGTTCTGGGCACCCCAATTCAAGAAGGACATGGTCAAGCTGGAGCAAGTCCAGAGAAGGGCGACCAAAATGGTGAGAGGCCTGGAAGACATGCCCTATGAGGATAGACTTAGAGAGCTGGGTATGTTTAGTCTGCAGAAGAGAAGGTTAAGAGGGGACATGATAGCTATGTTTAAATATTTGAAGGGATGCCATGTAGAGGAAGGAGAGGGCTTGTTTTCTGCTGCTCCAGAGACCAGGACAAGGAGCAATGGATTCAAGCTGCAGGAAAGGAGATTCCACCTGAGCCTCAGGAAGAACTTCCTGACAGTCAGGGCTGTCCGGCAGTGGAATATGCTGCCTCGGAGTGTGGTGGAGTCTCCTTCCTTGGAGGTTTTTAAGCAGAGGCTAGATGCCATCTGTCGGGAATGCTTTAAGGGTGTTCCTGCATGGCAGGGGGTTGGACTGGATGGCCCGTGTGGTCTCTTCCAACTCTACATTTCTATGATTCTATGATTCTATGACTCATGCAGGTATTACATGGGATTGCATCATCCACTGTCACTCCCAGGTGCAAAACTTAGATGTACATCAAGTATATTTTATTTGGACTTAGGTTCTGTCCAACCTTTCCTCACACTTTTAAGGCATTATAGAGGCATAGCTCATCCTTCAAAAACAAAAAGATGCAAGAAAATCTTGCTAATGTTACAGATCTTCCCTGGTCATCCTAGATAACCCAGTTCTATGATGTGGCTTATGCACTCCAGCAACAGAGTCACAGAGATGCCTAAAAAGGGCCGTGTAAGGAGCAACCATCTAACCTGCAAATTTAAGCTGTCCAATAAGCTCCTGAAACTCCCTGAGCATGGCTTTAAAGACCCAAAAAGAAAGATATCCTCTTATTCAAGTCACCTAACTCCTCCTGAGGCAATCTAAAGTGCTGCTGCAAGGTATCAATTTTGATACCTGAGAAAACCAAGAAAATGACTGGTCCTTCAGTTTTCTTTTGAGCTAAAGGCACTACCAATTTTTCTGTGAAGGAGTAAAACTCCCTTGTTAAAGAAGCACACTGGCCAGTACCAGCCCTGCTGAGTTAACATGAAAACTAGATTTGCACTGTTAAGCCTAAGAGACATCAATGGATGACAGATGAAACTCTTCAGATGTGACAGGTGACAGAAATATAGTCAGAACATTGATTGCGGCTGTTCAATAACTTGTGCACAGGGATAAGAACAACTATAATAATCAAAGCAGAGAAATAGAAGATAACAGCAAGATAAGAAGAGCAAGAGAGCTCTTCTACAAGAACTGAGAAATCAAAAGGAAATTTAAACCAAGAATGGGGATGCTCTGTGACTAGGAGGGGAACATGTTATATGACCAAATAGGAAAAAAAGATGATGGAAACAATACACTGAAGAACTATATAAAAGAGTTGAGAAGTTGACAGATTTATTCAAGGAAGAACCATATGAAGATGAACCACCAATCTTAGAAAGTGAAAAGAAAGCTGCACTCAGAGCACTTGGGAGAAATAGCTTACCAGGAACAAATGGCATACCAATAGAGCGATGTTAGTCAACAGAGACAGAATCTATTCTAGCTCTAACTAAAATCTGTCAACAAATATGGAAAACAAAAGAATGGTCCACAAACTGGAAACTCTCAGTATACATTCCAGTCCCCAAGAAATGGGACACCAAGAACTGCAGTAACCCCAGCACCATTGCCTTAATTTCCCCTGCAAGCAAAGTCATACTCAAAATTCTACAACAAAAGCTTCTACCAAATATGGAGCGAGAAATACCAGGTGTCCAAGCTGGGTTTAAGAAAGCAAGAGGTACTAGGGATCGTTGCTTTGCATTACTTTGGATAATGGAGTACACCAGGCAGTTTCAATAGGAAATCAGCCTGTGCTTTATAGATTATAGCAAAGCCTTTGATTGTGTAGATCATGAAAAACTGTAGTTCACTCTTAAAGAAATGGGTATGCCACAACATTTGATTGTCCTTATGTGTAACCTATGCACAGAACAAGAGGCAACTGTTAGGACAGAATATGGAGAAACAGAAAGGTTTCCAATTCACAAGAGGGTAAGGCAAGGCTGCCCTGTATGTTTAACTTGCATGCTAAACATATCATACATAAAGCAGTATTAGACTTAGAGGAGGGAGGTGTGAAAATTTGAGGAAGGAACAGCAACAAAGGATATGGAGATGACACCATACTGCTAGCAGAAAAAGCTAAGATGTGGAACAATTACTGAAGAAAGTCAAGGCTGAAAGAGCAAAGGGAGGTTTATAGTTGAACATGAAGCAAAGAAGTAATGACCACAGCTGATCTGCATAACCTTAAAGCAGAAAATGAAGACACTGAATAGTTCAAGATTTTCCATACTTTGGTTCAGTCATTAATCAGAATGAAGACTGTAGTCAAGAAATGAGAAGAAGACTAGGACTTGGAAGGGCAGCTACGAAGGAACTAGACAACATCCTGAAGTATAAAGATATATCATTGAATACTAAAGTCATGATTGTCCATGTCATCATATTTTCAATTTCTACATATGGTTGCGAAAGCTGGGCAATGAAGAAAGCTGATAGGAAGAAAATGAATTCATTTGAAATGTGGTGCTGTAGAAAAGTTTTACAGATATCCTGGATTCCTAGAAGAGATCAAGCTTGAACTCTCCCTAGAAGCCAAGATGACTAAACTGAGGGTGTCATATTTTGGACATATTGTAAGAAGATATGATTCTCTAGAAAAGACAAGCTAAGGTAGAAGGCTGTAGGAAAAGGGGAAGAATGCATTACAGATGGATAGACTCAATCAAGTCTATGTACACCCCCCCTTCCTTCCAGGTTGTTTTCTTTAGCCAAAATCACCCCTATTTATTTCAGTCACTTTGATCCTTTGAATTTCCTGCCAAGCCTTTTGATGTCCTATCCTAACCACCTCCCTATTGAGTAACCTACAGGCTAATCTATGGAAATCACATGCCAATTACTGACACTCTAATGCAAACAAATGTTTCTCAGCCAGGCTCTTGTTAATGTCTGATGTCTCCCACAACTAACATCCCTTTTCATCTCTGCTATACAATACATCCCACCTTAATACACATTTTCCCGCTCCCCACATACAATCACATGGCATGGAAAGAACACGACACGGCAGCCCTCAAGCCATTTCCGACCTGAGGTTTTCTGTGGCTGAGAGTATAATGTACCAAAGGTCACTCAATGGTTTATTGGCTGAGCATGGAATCGAACCCTGGTCTCCATAGTTCTAGAGCAGTGGTTCTCAACCTGTGGGTCCCCAGATGTTTGTGGACTTCAGCTCCCAGAAGCCCCAGCCACTATGGTCGATGCTCAGGGCTTCTGGGAGCTGAAGTCCAAAAACATCTGGGGACCCACAGGTTGAGAACCACTGTTCTAGAGAATCATAGTTCACTACACCATGGTGGCTTTCCTCTCATTAATAAGGTCACCATAAATTGAAGTTAACTTGATGGCAATTAACAACAACAAATCTCAGTGTTCACTTCAGAAAAGAACTAAACTTTTCAAAGGCAGAGCAAGACTCAGAACACCCCCAAAACACCATCAATAGGAAACCCGGGCAACTTAAAATCCTGAGGGTGAACTGGAAGAAGGTGAAATGCAGACTTAATGTTGCATTTTGCCTATTCAGTCCTGATCCCACTCCTGTGGACTAACTTAATGGCAGTGTCCAATAATATATATCTAAGTACACACAAATCAGCAGAAATGGCATCATCCACTGATTCCCCTTTTGGAAATGAGGAATGGTAAATCAATCTAAATTGACCAGGCACTTTCTTGGGAACCATACCCAAGGGAGACACTCTCAACTGCTAACTGGAGGAAAGGAAAAGAGGCCCCCTATCCTACCTTCAGCTACCTCCTTCACAATTTTCTCCCTAACCGTGTCTTTTTTTTTTTTTAAAAAAAGAACTTACGTTGTTAATTGCCAGAGAGAAATAAGCCTGATGAAACTTGTGTGGAATAGTAAAGATTCTGTGGGCCTCACCACCTGTGTGTTGTCTATAAGAGAAGTGCTAGAGCTCTTTCTACATTTACTTCACTACTGAAACTTTTCCATACTTGGATAAGAATTTGACTACAATTCCCTTGTGGTACATATTTTGGTTCACTGCTCTAATTGGAAGTTTTCTACACTTTGATGAAAATTGGACTATCTACAATACCTGGAGATTGTTCTACTTCACTATTTGAAAATTATACCTGAGGAATATTCTCCATAAGAGAAGTGCAGGAGCATTTACCAGTGTGATAATGGGGCTTCCCATTATCTAGGCTTAGCAAAGGGAGATACTTCCCTCTCCAGGTAAACCAAGGGTTAATGAGGTGTTGGGATTAGATTACATTTTAGTGTGGGTCAACATCACAGGTCACAGAGTGAGCACTGACCAACCACAAGGGAAAGAGGTGGGCATCTTGGAGATGCTTCGAGATGCTTCGATGGAGAACTTATAAAACTTCTGGGAGGCCATGTGGCCTAGAGAAGAACAAAGGGACATCCGAGAGATGGGATCTGTGCTAGTAGCAGGCTGCAAGCTCTAGGCCTCGCCTCCTAGCCACATCCTTCTCGACGACCATCTAAACCTATAACCTAATTGTGAGTAACTGGAATAAAGTAGTTAGCTGTGTTAGGCTTTTTATTATTTTGGAAGTTGGCTGATCTTAAGAATGTATCTGTGCTTTTATATCTGTTTTTGTAACTACTTGTAACTTAAGCATACCTGGGAGGGGGGGGCCTCTCAAGTGTGATATTGTCTTGTTTATTTGCATGCCTTGATTAAATACTTTCTGTAAAACCTCTGCTTCTCTCCATTTCCACACCAGTCTTTGGCACACGCTAGATAGGACTTCTCTCACTCAGAAGGGGGAAGGTGAGAGGGAAGGAAGGTCCTTAAACACAGGGATTGATAATCCACTGAACAGTCTCCCACTGTACTGTTCAGTTACTTCAGAATTCAGTGGGTGGTGGCAGCAAGAATTAATAATGCTGGGGAAACTACCAGCCTTTTTCAAGGATGAGAGTTAACCTTGGCAGGCTGGCAAGAACCCAGTATGACACTGGAATTCCCATTCCAGTATGACAACCAACCATTAGGATTTTGTTTTTATTGAGTTTGGAGAACATAGTTCATTGGGGCATGGCCACACATTGAACAGCAGTGGTCTCATAGGTCTTGCAGGACCTTTTATTTATACTTTTGTTATTTTCTGTGGATCACCAATTATAGTGCATATATTATATTTATAATCCTAATATATTTGTATTCACTGATTTCTGTTGTGCATAAACCTAAGTTTAATAGTTCCGTTATATATGTGTATTTGTTCATTTTTTCTTTTTGATATACTTCACTACATATTTTCATAGCTTCAGTTCCAGTTTTTTCTACTTTGTTAAAAAAAATC
Source organism: Iguana delicatissima (assembly GCA_948472985.1). NCBI lineage: Eukaryota > Metazoa > Chordata > Lepidosauria > Squamata > Iguanidae > Iguana > Iguana delicatissima. The sequence continues at coordinate 72,959 of CAOKZL010002837.1, forward strand.
TACAATAATTAGTGACAGTCAAATTCTTTAAAAACTTAGCTGGGTGAAAAGGCCCAATGTATACTATATTCGATGACCTTGGTGAGCAGGAAGAGTAAGAATGAACCCAAAAGTCACAGAAAGCAATATCGCACAGCTTTGTTTTAGTTATTTGAGAGTAGTGTCATAGCCTAGATCTAAAAGATTCTAGATACCCTGTCTGCACCATCTGTGGCAAGTAAAGGCCAGATTGGGCAGACATGGAATCAACCAGCCTCTGCAAACCAACAGAACTAAGCCCAGAAAGTGACCTAGTGCCCTCAGACACTGTGCCAACACCAGCAACACAACTGTGTTCTGATCTAATATCCTATTCAAGCCCTCTTCCAGGGCCAAGTAGTTATGCCTGTAAGGTTGCCAGTGCTAGTGCCAGCATGAGATGTGTCTACAAAGCAATGTAGCTAGCAGGCCTCCATTCAACCACTATCCTTTATATGCTGCTAGGCCTCTAATACCAGTGTGGCCAAGGCAGGTCACAAAATCACTAAATCATAGTTATCATAGAGTTGGAAGAGACCACAAGGGCCGTCAAATCCAATCCACCCAAGGATCCTGTTATTATGTGGGTCTACTACAGACTTCCAAGCCAAACTGAGGACTTGGCTGATGCCCTCCTGGAGCAGATGATCAAACATTCAGAAAGAAGAGAGGTAATGATAATGGGAGATTTCAGCTATCCTGGTATATGTCGGAAGTCAAACTCTACCAAGAGTATCAGGTCTAGTAAACTCCTCATTTGCCTTGCAGACAACTTCAAAGTCCAGAAGGTGGAAGAGGCAGCAAAGGTAGCAGTTTTTTTTAAAGATCTGATCCTAACCAACAATGATGACCTGGTTAATGGGGAGAGGGGAGTGGCAGGATCCTTAGGTGGAAGTAACCATGTTCTCCTGGAGTTTATTGTACAGCAGAAGGGAAAGTCAAGCATAGTCAGACATTCATTCTAGATATGAAGAAAGCTGATTTCAGTAAACTGCAAGAAATACTGGGAGTGATCCCATGGTCAGGAATACAAAAAGGGAAGAGAGTTCATGATGGATGGAAGTTTCTTAAAAGTGAGATATCAAAGGCATAATGTCTAACAATTCTAATGAGGAGGAAAAATGGGAGGTGTCTATCTGGGTTGGATTTCTCAAGAACTTTCAGCAGAGCTAAGATTTAAAAGGGATGTGTAAAGAAATGGAAAAAGGGGGAGATTACCAGCAAGGAATTCAAACAAATAGCTAACAAATGTAGGGAGAAAGTCAGAAAAGTGAGGTTAAAAACGAAAAGAGGGCTTTTTTGGTTATGTTTGTAGAAAAAGGAAGAACAAGGAAATGGTAGGGCCTCTGCGTGGAGAAGATAGTGAAACGCTAATGGAAGAAAGAGAATAGGGAGAACTACTCAACCCCTTCTTTGCCTTGGTGTTCACCCAAAAGGAAAACAGTGCTCTATCTGAGGAAAATGGCACAAATGATAGGGGAATTGCAGCATGGTATAGGTAAAGAAGTAGTACAGGAATACCTGGCTAATCTAAATAAATTCAGGTCTCCAGGGCCAGATGAACTACATGAAAGGGTATTAAAGGAACTGGCAGAAGTAATCCCAGAACCCCTGACAATAATCTTTGAGAACTTCTGGAGAATGGAAGAAGTCCCAGTAGACTAAAGGAAGACAAATATTGTCCCCATCTTCAAAGAGGGGAAAAAAGAGAACCCAAACAATTACTACCCAGTCAGCCTGGCATCAACACCAGGAAAGATTCTACAGCACATCATTAAACAGACAATCTGTAAACACTTAGAAAGGAATGCAATGATCTCTAAATGTCAACATGGGTTTCTCAAAAACAAGTCACATCAGACAGGTCAGACCTACCTTCCTTCCTTCCTTCCTTCCTTCCTTCCTTCCTTCCTTCCTTCCTTCCTTCCTTCCTTCCTTCCTTCCTTTCTTTCTTTCTTTCTTTCTTTCTTTCTTTCTTTCTTTCTTTCTTTTTCTTTCTTTCTTTTTTGATAGATAGATAGATAAAGGGAATGCTGTGCACATAGCACATCTTGACTTTTGTAAGGCCTTTGACAAGGTCCCCCATTATATTCTTGAGAACAAGCTAGTAAAATGTGGGTGAGACAATTTACTGATAGGTGGAACACAAAGGGTGCTTCCCAGTGGCTCCTTTTCATCCTGGAGAAAAGTGACTAGTGAGGGGCCACAGGGTTCTGTCCTGAGCTCAGTGCTGTTCAACATCTTTATCAATGACTTGGATGAGGTAATAGAGGGCATTCTTATCAAATTTGCATATGACACCCCAGAGGACAGGATCAGAATTAAAAAATGATTTTAACAGATTAGAGAGCTGGGCCAAAACTAATAAAATGAATTTCAACAGGATGAAGTGTGAGGTACTACACTTGGGCAGAAAAAAGAAGAAATGCACAAATATAAGATGGATGACACCTGGCTTGCCCACAGTACATGTGAAAGGGATCTAAGAGTCTTAGTAGACCACAAGCTGAACATGAATCAACAGTGTAATGCAACAGCTAGAAAAGCCAAAGCAGTTCTGGGCTGCATCAATAAGAGTATAGTGTCTAGGTCAAGGGAAGTGATGGAGCCACTTTATTCTGCTTTGGTCAGACCTCACCTGGAGTACTGTGTCCAGTTCTGGGCACCCAAATTCAGGAAGGATATTGATAAGCTGGAATGTGTCCAGAGGAGGGCAACTAAAATGGTAGAAGGCCTGGAAACCCTGCCCTTTGAAGGGTTAGGGAGGTGGGTATGTTTGGAAGAGAAAGTTAAGAGGTAACATGATCGCTATGTTTAAACGTTCCAAGGGCTATCATATGGCAGGTGGAGTAAGCCTGTCTTCTGCTTCTTTGGTGACTAGGACATGCAGCAATGAATTCAAACTTCAGGAAAAGAGGTTCTATCTAAACATTAGAAAGAACTTCCTGACAGTAAAAGCAGTTTGACAGTGAAATACACAGCCTTGGAATGTGGTGGAGTCTCCTTTGGAGGTTATTAAAGAGAAGTTGGACAGCCAACTTCTTTGAATGGTGTATTCCTGCAAGGCAGAGGTTGGACTCGATGGCCCTTGCGGTCTCTTCCAGCAATATGATTCTATATTAAATTTTAAAAAACAACATTAAGAAGTAATATAAGCAAAAGGAATTAAAATAATGCAAGTATGAGCAAATTAATACCTGTTATTGACTGGGAATCATGTGGTATTCATTTTCTAATGTAAATATAGTATGAGAACTTACTAGTAATGAATAAAAGAAAGGAAATAATATGGAGAGGAAAATGGCAGAAAAAAAATGACAGCCAAAGAACAAAGCAATTGCTATTCACATAATGTCAAGATCATGATCGCACTTGATTCTGATGACAACAGACACTTTTGTTTATACAGTAGCCAGAGAAACACACTTCAATTAGACATTGCAGGTTCTTCAGTTCTCATTTTGGTGATCAGCAATATCATGAAGAAAGATGATTTTAGTGCCATAATATTGCAAACCAGGAAGTTAAGGCTTGAAAAACTACATTTTTTCTTAGGGAATCTTAGAAACTTAATGATAATATCTCTAGTCTTGATAATATCTTGATAATATCTCTTTCTCTGATGGTGATCTGCTAGAAATTGAACAATGAGTATGTTCAATATCATCTGAGATAATCAAGACCACTTCTGACAGCCATTTTATTCTAGAAAGAAAATAATACTGTTTTGCTCAGTTGACTTCAAACTTTCACAACCATAAATTACATCTGCAGCTGTAATTTTCAAGCTTATCTTGTAAAACAGTAGTCATTTTCTCAGCTCTTGAGAATTTAAAAAAATATTTCCAATGTATCGTTGGAAGCCGATTTAGCAGAGTGTGTAATGCCAACTATTTTTTGCTGTCAGCACTGAGATATCTCTGCACAAGGGAGAGATGCTGTTGTGACTGCTAGTTTAATCTTACTTTTCATGGCCATGAATGTCTCTGATGCTTGATTGTTCGACATTATGTCCATATCATCTTTTACTGTAGAGGGTTTATTTTTAGCTGCACTCATTTTTTTATGGCGACCACTGCACTAGCTTATACTTACTTCTTTTGTCGTCCTCATGGCTGTTGCCTCCTGTTCAGGATCTTTCAAAGAAAAAAGGATCTTGACAAATCACTTTCCTGAAGATGCTCTGCTGTTCTTTTCATTCCCAGTTAGGATATCCACAAAAATAATGACCACAGATGATTTAATAACCTCAAAGTAGACAAGGAAGCCATTGAAATACTTCAAGATTTTCCATATCTTGGCTCAGTCATTAATCAACAAGGAGAGTGAAAGGAAGAAAAGAGAAGAAGATTCAGATTTGGAAGGACAACTATGAAGGAATTAGACAAGATTCTGAAATGTAAAGATATATAATTGAATACTAAAATTAGGAGTGTCCATGCCATTGTATTTCCAATTTCTATGTAAGGTTGTGAAAGCTGGGCAATGAAGAAAGCTAATAGGAAGAAAATCAACTCATTCAAAATGTGGTGCTGTTGTACTTTGGATGTATTGTGAAAAGACATGACCCTTTAGAAAAGAATAATGCACGGCAAAGCAGAAAGCAGTAGGAAAAAAGGAAGACTACATTACAGATGGATTGACTCAGTCAAGAAAGCCAATATCCTTGAATCTGCAGACCTGAGTAGGGCTCTTGATGATTGGATGACTTAGAGATCTCTCCTACTTATGGGTTGCCATAAGTAAAAGTTGACGTTAGTTAAGAACAACAAATAGTAGAAGCCTCTCTACCCTTCTCAGCAATAACACAACCTGGGAGGGGACTCTACTTCACTTTGATAACTTAACACCCGTAGGAGTTTTACTTCTAAGAATAGTACTAGGCCTTACATAAACACATGTCCTTTCACCTCCATGCCCAAGCCACTTCAGCCCAGGACAAACTGACAAACAAAAATGTGCCAGTTTCGTTCAGTTATGGACATGTTTGCTAAACCAGTACATTTTGTGCCTTGCGAAACTGTCCCAACAGTATGATAGTTGGAAAAGCTGTTTCTCCAGCACATGTATCGACTGCACAGAGTGGCTAGCAAAATAGTGTCCAATTGTGTAAGTCAATTTGCAACCCTGTTTCGGAGTGTTTCTAAGACTTTTGAGGGTGGAACAAGCTATCAGCACGGCCCACCATCCAGAAATGGATGGGCAGACTGAGAGAATCAACCAAATTCTGGGGCAAAACCTACAATACTATGTGAACTATCAACAGGGCAATTGGAAATCTCTTCTCCCCCTTGCTGAAATGGCATACAACAATGCTGTCCATCAAAGTACTGTGCATACCTCTTTTGAAAATGTTTATGGGCAGACTGTTACTGCAGTCTAGGCCTACCCAGAGATAGCACCCGATATCGTTTTTGATATCAAACCATTTGGCTTTCCCCTGCCACCCCACTCCACGTGTTTGCGAGGCCACCAAACAAACACACAAACAGGCACGGCCGATAATTGCTGGACATTCCTTTCTCTACCTAGGCAGGCCAGACATAGCCGGTTCGTCGCTTCAGGGACCTCTCCAGCAAACAGCTCATTAAGTATGCACAATACTAACAAAGGCTTCCTGCCCCGAGCAGGCTACTGGACAAAGTTTGTGCTGTCCACTGGTAAGCGCCGTGTATTTGCATACTGGCTACACTATTGTTAATTCGGCTTTGACTCAATCATGCAAAGTTGCGACCTTTCTGAGACGTTGTCTCGCACCCAAAACACATTGTTGTCCCCGAGTGAGGCATGGCTTGCAGTCCCAATTCACCCTATAAAAACCCTTGATTCCGAGACATTCCTTGGATTGCTCGGCCCGCTCCAGAGTTCTATCCCACCTTGCTACCACATCATTTGGTGAGCTCCCCTCAGCTAATTGAGCTGAGTTTATCTTCCTCACTCCCGGATTCTTCGCAAGGTCCAGGACGACGAGACAGGTGTTGTATCACCCATTTTCCCCAAAAATCTCTATCCTAAACTCAATCTCCAATCTCTTAGTTAGCTGTGTGACTGTGGTGTCTGTAATATTTGTTTGTCTGCAATAAAACATCATTTTTATTACTGTACATCGGTGTAGCTGCTTGGCTGACCTGACCCCTTAGACATTGGGTTGCAAGATCCTGCTAAGTTACCCTGCCTCTCACTAGCTTAAGGGAGTACTCCAGCTAATTTCCCCCAAATATTGCTTGTTGTTGTTTGGTTGCTTAGGTGTCCTTCTCGGGACCCCCAGAGAACAGGGTAACAAGACACTGAAACATTTTCCATCCCTCAAGGTCATCCAGATTGACCAACACCTGGAGTTTGAGAAGTGCAAAAAGTTATGGCCAGCCATAATCTTGGCTTTGGACTTTGCTACAAAAAGTAGGCCAAGCAGAAAAGCGCTCAGAATTGGAACTTTAAGCTAAGGGATGTGGTGTATTTATCCACAAAGTTTTTGAAATGCCCCCAGTATTCCAAGAAATTGGCTCCTAAATACACAGGACTGCTTCACATTATATGCTTAATGAATGATGTGACTGCTGAATTAGAGTTGCCCAAGTCTTACAGATAAATCCACCCTGCTTTGAAGTCCAACCTTCTCAAGCCAGTGGCTGTGTCAGACAAGTGGCACCCTGAACAGCTGGCCCCTCCTCCACCAAAAATGGTGGACCAGGACCAACATTTTGACATTTCTGAAATTTTGGATTCATGACAGCACAAGGGGTGACTCCACTATTTTATTAATTGGAAACATTTGCCTGCTGGTGAATGAGAATGGGTGGATGCTTAACATGTTAGAGCCCCCGGCTTGGTTCATAAGTTTCAAGACACATATCTGCATAAGCTAGGAGAAGGAGAGGGAAAACAGTCTGAAGAGGGCAGAATGTCAGGTCAGCTGTGCTCTCCCTGCCATGTTTATAGCGATACATTAGTGATTAGATGTTTTGCTGTGTAGGAAGGAAGGATGAGATGAGGTGATGGATGGGAATCTAGGAATCTGGGCATAGTTGATTAATGATCTGTGATAAGAATGAACAGACATGGCTATGAGGTCATGCTGCTGGCAGATTGAGAAAGAATATGGGAGGAGGGGACAGTGAGACTGGGAAAAGTGTTGTTTTAAGTTATCAGCAATTGGGATAGTAGCACACACTAATTTTGAAATGTAATGGCTTATATAGTAGTCTTTAGGCCATTTTTGCCCATTCTGCCCATTCCATTTTCAACATTCTGTGGAATTCTGGCGTTTATATTTTACCAAGGCCCAAGAGGTCTCTGTTTGAGAATTCTAAATGCCCCTCCATAAACTGCAAACACCAGGATTCCATAAGATGTTGAAAGTGGAATAACAGTACTATAACAGTGTAGGGTGGAAATGGCCTTAGTCTTGGTAATTGCCAAGGTGTGCAGCTATTTCCTTTGATGTTCCTGAATAAAGCTTTTGAAACCTCTAAGCTTGAACGTGAAGCTATTTTGTACATCACACAAGATCTGATATCTCAAGGAACGGGTGCAGTTGGCTACAAGGTTTACATGTGCAAAAGTATTCCTGGTCAGCACAGAAACCTGGGCCTTCAGGAAGAGTGTAACCCCAAGGAAGAATCTCTCTTCCCTGATCTACCTTCTTAATGACCAAGAGCACCTCTGTCTTACCTGGATTAAATTCCTGTTTGTTTGCCCTCATCTAGTCCATTACTGATGACAGACATTGGTTTAGGACCAGAACAGCCTCCTTGGCTTGAGGTAGAAGGGAGTACTAGAGTTGGGTGTCATCCACATGTTGATGGAACTGTGCCTGAAATGTCAAGATTAGGAATTGTGAGCCCCATTAGAGCTTCAGCAAAAGATGATGCTAACACAGTAATTGTAAAGTGCAAGAGAACTTATATTTGGAGCTGTTAGAGTGGAAGAAATAGTTTTATTCTTTCTTGTTATGGTAAACGGGCTTATTAAATTCCAGACTAATAGATCACTAAAATGAAAGTCTAGACCTTAAAGCATTGGCACTTTCTGTGTCAGCCTCATTCAGACACCTCTCTCAGATGGAGAGCTACTCTTAGCTGGGGATCTGGCAGGGCTGGTCCTACTCCTAATTAAGTGTGAAGTGATTGCCTCAGGTAGCTGTTTTGTTGTGGATGGGCAGCACATTTTTAGTTCTCCAATTTGTAATGCTATTTTTACTGCCAAGGAAGAGAAATACTTGTGAGATTTTCTGCCTCAAGTGCCAAAAGAACATGGCTGCTTGGTTCTAGGCGTGGGACAAAGTGCTGTTCCCTACTGTATTTCAGGCAGCAAAATGTCTTCAGATTGCTTGGCTACCTCCTAGGAGCATAAGCACTCCTCACTTTGTACTCCAGTGGTGCTGTGGTGCCTATTCAACACAAATGTAACCTAAACAAACCCTTATAATGTCTGCTGTACCTTTCTAGTCAATATATATTAAGGTCATCACCCAAAGTGACCAAGAATCTTGTCCTCTGCAACTGTTGCAAGGTGCTCCTCACTTCTCTGAGCAGTCATTCCATGAGTTACGGTGGCTTAGCTTCCTTTGAGTAAATGGCCCTTTCCTGGGTCTGGGGTCATCCCAGCATCATCCCAGCAGTGGCTTTGCTGGGATTGGAACAGAGATGCCAATACTCACCTCTGCACTGGCTCACTTGCTGCAGAAGGAAGCTTGATAACCTCGCCTCTTCCTGCCACAGCACAGCCAGGTACTGTCCTGGGCTATGTTGGGGCAGGAAGCGCAGCCATTGTGCTTCCAGGGCCTCCACAGCTAAGTGCGGGTGTGTGGTGGGATAGTCAATGATTTGCATAAGCATCGTCATGGTCCCATCCTTCTCCCTTCCCTATGGTGGATTGGGAGGGTGGAGCAGAAAGGGCCAAATAGTAATGCAGTCTTCTTTTCCTCCTCCATACAAAGAAATTGTACAAGTTACTGTACTCTATACTCTATACTCTGTACTCTATTACTGGAGGCAAACAGACACAACCACAAGGCAGATTGCATACACAGCTAATTCTAAGTAGAAATTTTAGCTCTTTTTTTACTTCTGTGTTTGCAAAATTCCTAACTCTAATATCACAAAAACCCTACCTCCTTCTGTGATAGATCACCTCCAAGGAGTTATGTATCTTTCATCTTTATGCATCTTTATGTTTTGGAGCCAAGCCAGCAGGAGATGTTTGATACCCCATGAAATCAACTCCCAGTAGGAAAAGCAAAGTCTCACACTTTTCTGAATTGGTTGTGCCTTCTCATGAATGTGCTTGAGTTAGATAGCTCAGTCCATTGGTAACTTGATGGACCCTGCTTTAGACTGCAATACAATGCACACTTAGGAATAAGTCCCATTAATACCTGGATACTTACTTCTGAGAAAATATTGTTTACACTGAGAAAACATAGTTTACACTCATCATTTAACACACACACACACACACACATGCTTAGAATTGTACTGTTCGACTTCTTTACAAAAGAAGCCTGCCTTTTATGATGTGTGTTCTTCAGGAGTTTCATATCTTTCACTGATTCTTTTTCTCTCTGAATGTTTTACTGTGATTACTTTTGGTGGCTGTGTAGTTCACAGACACACATTTAACAGAAGAAGCATAAGAGTATGATTCAATCAGATGGTCATCATGACCATTGTACAGGAAGGAAGGAAGGAAGGAAGGAAGGAAGGAAGGACAGACACCAAATCTAGAAGGAAATACACAAGAATAGATCCACTGTCTGGGAAGATCCAGTGGATCTACCTGGACAGAAGATTGTTACAGGCTGTTATTAGATCCTTTCATAATTAGAAGTTCAAATGTTTCTGTGATGCACCCTCAGACACTGTGCAAGTGTCTGGGGGAAGTGAGTCCTCCTTTAAATTTGGGGAGAAAAGCCTGTATAGACATGCTGTAGCTGTGACTTCATAGTCTTCCCAAAATACCCAAGGCACAAACTCTTTGCATAGTTGAAATGAGCTCACTGGCCAATCCAATCCGGTCCCCACAGTACATAGCCAGGCTATAAGAAGCAATTCCAGACCACATGTTCTACTTAGACTGCTGTGATGGAAAAGTAATCAAGCTTTCAGTGCTTTGTAAGAGTCTGCATGTTAACTACCCTTTCCCGACAGAAGTTTCCAGACATATCTGACCTTCTATAGGAAATGAGCAACATTTTTTGGTGGATTGCTAATGAACAGAAAAGGAACAGTTTTCCTCCCCTTTATAGTAAAACACAGCCCATTACACAAAAATTCCAAACCGGCTGTTTAGTAAGTTCAACTGGACCAGTTTCTTTTTTTGATCAGGCTATGTCAGATGTGAAATGGTCTCCAGCTTGCTTTATTTTTCTGTGACATTTGATAACAGTCCTTCTGAGTCGCCAAACTGATTCCACACTTCCCTCTGAGGACCAAACTTTAATTGGCCTTTCACCACATGGACTAACTTTGCTGGATGATGTTGTGGAGATGAACTGGTGATAGTAAAATAGGTCACAGAATAGGCTTGATAATAGCATTAAGCTGTGTTAAGGCAGACTTGTAATGACCTTACTTGCACAGAGTCACTTTAACCATCTTCCCACTTACTTAGTAAACTACAAAGCCTTATGAACTCTGCAAGGGAAAAAAATAACAAAGATGCAATTATATTGTTTAGCATATCATCATTGTATTCTGCAGGGCATTGATAGAATTGTTAGCCATTCCTGCTGGAAACACCTTCAGGACCCCCAGAAATCTACCTGGATCCATCTCTGGGGTGGACCATCTTAACAGGCTGTCAACTCAACTACACAATGAGTAGTTGTGTACGACAAAGGAAGCACATCTATTCCCTTCCCTCTGAGTGCCCCATTTAAGACTAGTAAGCATCTAGGTGAGCACACCTACAGTCAACAGGTGCCCACAGGCATACAAGAAAGAGTGTGGTTCAGGTAGTGCAAAAGGAAAAAGGAGTGCTGAGCAGAGTCCAAAGCTGAGAAGGGACCTGCCAGAAAGATTAGGTTAAAGGTGTGTGTCAAAGGTCAGAGATCTATGAAGCCAGAGATGGCATCCAGAATTGCATGGTAGTTTGGGAGCTGTTGTCTGCAACGGAACAACCTGTGCTCAACTGAGACAGCAGTTAAATCAACCCAGCTGGCCTCATTAGCTCAATGTTGTTGGACGGGGTGAAGTGTTTCTGCCTCCTCCCTCTCCTGATCTTTGGCTTCAACTGGAGCGTGTCATTTTGGCACTTACCTTCCCCTCCAGGTAGGATATATCACATCACTGTCTTCTTGTCTAGAGCAAAGTTCAAGCATATGCTCTACAACATGAATGAGTCCAGTTAACAGCTGGGAAAGACCAATGATTATCATGGCAGTTACCAAATCATAAACAGCACTTGACAAGACAATGTCTGTGAAGACACTGAAGTCACCCACATTTTAAGCCTTGGAGATCCTAGTGCCACCCCAGAGGTCCCATCTATGATGGTATACCAACAGAATTTTTATCCTGTCCCATATTTCCAATGTCAGAGAAAAGCATTCAGATCTAGCACCTGAGAAGACTGATACCACAATAAAAAAATGGCAATGTCTAATGTTCTTGCCCATTGAGCTGCTGTGTCGCTGAGTAACCTGGCAAATAAATTTGGTGAGGCAGTCGTCCTTTCTCCATCACTTGCCCAGGTTTTGATGGTATATTCTAGACTGGCACACTGTTCCAGAGTTGAGTTGTAAATTCCAACACATGTCCTTTTTGTTGACCTGGTACTAAAGAGCAAGATGCCAAGATTCACTGGGAAACTACTATCAAATTTCATGGAGGATCACCTCCAAATGAAGAATCTGGACTAGCCCATGTTCACGGAGCTCATTCACTCTCTCACACTGAGTTGGCAGCAATAATGAGGCATGAGCAATAATGAATATGGCTGTAAGCTGTCCTCTCACCCAGGAAGCAAAAATCCTACAGAATCATAGAACATATAGATTAGGAGAGACCTAAAGTGTCATTTAGTCCAATCCATGCCAATATGGGAAGTCCAATCTCTAATTTAAAACCCCCTCTGAAAGTGAGTCCACTGTGTTCCAAGGAATCCATTCAACTATTGAACAGCTCAGGAAGTTTTTTCTTAACTTAGGCCCTTTCCCCACGTGGGAAAGGAACCGCATAAAAATGGGACTCACTGGATTTCTTCAGCGTCTGGGCGAGTCCGTCAGGATGAGGAGCCATGCAAGCTCATTGCTCCGCACTGCTCCGGCGTCTAAAATGGTGGCTTCCGGTTGGTGGAGGCTCTCCACCAACCAGAGAAGCTCGCCAAATCCTACCATACACACACTTTATTGTTGTTGTATAGCCAATGGCCATCACAACTTTTACAACAGTTAAAGAATAGTACAGAAGTTACAGAATACTTACAAATTGCAGTTTAAAATAATAAAACAGTGAATATGTAAATAAACTATAAAATCACAATATTAAAAATTATTTATTGAAGCCACTTTGCTTCTGATAGAATGAGGCACGTATTTTCCTAGCAGTAACTGCAAACTAGGCAACTGAGTAGGTGACCCTTGCTTGTTTGTCCGCAAGGAGCTCCACCACAATACTTTGAAGGGAGCTGGCCCAGGAGGATTGGATCAATGGTATCACAAATCTTTGACGAGGTTCAGAATAAAGTGGGCAGTATAACAGTAATGAATTATGTCCTCTATTTGATTACAACCAAATCCACATTTCCATTCTGCAATTGGGATACGTTGATATCTCCCTTCCAAATATGCAGAGGGCATCTGCTGAAACCTTAACTCTGTAAATGCCCTTCGAAGCTGCACGAAGGTCAGGTCTTCAAAATATTGTGGTTGGTCTGAATGTGAGGATACCAAATAGAAAACCGTGCCCCAACTGTCTTGATTTGCATCATAGTTGAGAATCCAACTTTTAAGATCCCTATTGCTAAGTTTTAAATAGGTCTCTTCATTAAGCTAGTAACTCGTTAGTTTGTTATCACACTGTTTTGCCCAACCTCCAACCCTTAACTCCTCCAACCAGCAGCGTTTACTAATAGAGCTATCCTCAAGCTCATTTAACCTGCAGCAGAACCTTAAAAAGGCCAAATCTATCCTGGCTGCTAATGAAGGAATGCCAAGTTCTGCCCTCAGATGTGCTGCCGGCACTCCAGGTGGAAGACCCAAAATCTGTTTCATAAATTGATTTTGTATCCTTTCGAGCACAACTTTAGCATTTTCTCCCCATATTTCAGCTCCATACAGCATTTGAGGGATGATTTTAGCTGTAAAAACCTTTATTGCAGGTTTTATTAGTTGCTCTCCTCTTGAACAAAAAAACTTTTTCAATGACCCAATAGATCAAGCACCCATAAGTTTAGTAACTTCCAGGTGTTGCCTCCATGTAAGCTTTGCATCAAAATAAAGCCCTAGATACTTAAATGATTGTACTTGTTCTAATGCAGTGTTTCTCAACCTGTGGGTCCCCAGATGTTCATGGACTTCAGCTCCCAGAAGCCCTGAGCATTGACCATAGTGGCTGGGGCTTCTGGGAGTTGAAGGCCACAAACATCTGGGGACCCACAGGTTGAGAACCACTGTTCTAATGGATGGCCATCCAAAGACCATGTACTCTAACTGGGGTTCTTCCCCAAAACCACGATTTTGGTTTTAGAGCAATTAACTAGCATTTTCTTCTTGGCACTACTTTCCAAATTTAACTAGCATCCTTTTAAGGCCTATTTTATTTTGTGATAACAGGATGAGGTCATCGGCATATAACAAAATTGAGATCTTATAGTTGCCAATGGCCAGAGGGAAAAATGAGGAGTCAGACATTTCTGGAATCAAATTGTTAATACAGAAATTGAATAGAAAGGGTGCCGCACCCCTGTCTTACACCCTGGGATGTATTAACAGGTTGGGTAAGCAGGCCATTCAAACCTGTTCTCACCTGTAGATAATTATCTTGATGCAATAGTTGAATAAGCCATAGCAATCTTTTATCAATACTTGTTTTATCCAATTTCTACCAAAGGCGCTGCCTATCTATCAAGTCAAATGCTGAGGAAAAATCTATGAAAACCTATGAAGGCTGCATAGATAAATCTATTTGAACCCCCAAAATATTTGTGTATGAGATGGTGCAGAGTGAAAGCCTGGTCCAAGGTGCTCTTTCCTCTCCTAAAGCCTGCTTGTTCTTCATGGATAATAGAGTGTTTATCATCCCAATCTAAAAGTTTATTTGAGAGATACCGGGTATATAGTTTGGAGGCTACATCAAGAAGACTGCTAGGTCTGTAGTTAGAGGGATTTGTTGTGTCCCCTTTCTTAAAAATAGGCACTACAATACTTGATTTCCACCCTGTAGGAATATTGCCTGTGGTGTTAATGTATGTAAATAGATTTGCAAGGATGGGAGACCACCAATCTGAGTCAATGATAAACACCTCAGGTGGAATCATATCTTCTCCAGGGGCCTTCGCACTTCGCAGGTTGGAAATCAATTTTTTAATTTCAGCAGGGGTAACAGGGGGCCACTCAGGGAATTTATTGAGAGTATGAATTTCTATATGATATATAGCTGAGTTTCTTCCAAAGATGTTTTTAAAGTGATTAACCCAAACCTCTGGTGGAATTGAGGAAGCAGACCCTGCCGCTTTTCCTATTTAGCCCTCTCTACAATAAGCCCCCAAATTTGGTGTTGTTACCTTCCATGAGGGCTAGACCCAAGGCTTTCCAATTGCTGTCAATATAAGCCCTCTTTTTTTCCTTGAGCATAACCTTATATTCTTTCCGGTTTTGTTTTAGGTTAAGCATGGTTTCAGTAGTACCATTATGTTTCACCTTCTTTATCAATTTACACAATGCCCGTTTCATGGCTTTACATTCTTTGTCATACCAGTTCTAACCAGAGAAGCTCACCAGCCTAAAGCCCGCCCCCGGCAGATCTGCAGGCACGCACTAGTGCACGCCTGCAAATCTGCACAGGTGTGCGGCGATGGAGCAACATGGAGTTGCGTGCTCCGTGCTTTTTAAAAACCTCTTAAAAGAGGTTTTTAAAAAGTACGCTGCGTGACCAGTTCCGATTGCTCCGAGCCGAACTGAGGTGCGGAACTACAAAAAGTAGTCCACCCCAGTCCACTCCATGGTGCAGAAGACCTCTGTCGGAGGTCGCTCTGCACCATTTTAAAAGCCCGGTGTGGAAAGGGCCTTAATCTTCTTTCTTGTAACTTGAATCCACTGGTGCAGATATCACTATCTGTTTCAGCTAAAAACAAACTTGCTCCATTTTCAATGTGACAACTTTTCACATAATTAAAGAAGGGTATCATACCACTACTGAATCTCCTCTTTTTCAGGCCAGGTATACTCATATCCCTCAACCATTTCTGACAGGAATGGTTTCTACATCCTTTATATTCTTTGTTGACCTCCTTTGGACAGACTATAGTGCCCAGAGTTGGACACTGTTCAGTTGGCCCCCCACATTAATTAGAGTTAGGGGCACAGGGGCATCCAAAAGAGGAAAAATCACAAATATCAAAATGTGTGTGTGTCTTTGGGAAGGGGGCGGAGGCATGGTGCAGAGAGTGGCTCAGGGTCCAAATCAGGTCATGGAAAGGATGGGGGGGGGTCAGCATGGCGGCCTAATACTTCGTCTCTCTTGCTTATCTCCTTTCTTGGCTACATGTGGGGCATTGGGAGAGGGTTTGTAGTGCTGAAAAATTGGGCTGCAAGCCAACCTTAGCTGGCCAGGCAGCAGCTAGAGGAGGTGGAGGAGGAGGAAGAGGAGGACCAGAGGCAGGTTTTTAAAAGGCTACATCAATGAGATGATGCTGGATGGCAGGCCGTGGAGTTTCCAGATATTAGTGATGAAAAGGTTAGCAAGTTTTTCCACAGTGGAGATTTTTTTGAGAGGAATAAAGTGGGATTGCTTGGAGAAGTGATCTGTCACAACCAAGATGACATGATAACCTTGACAGTTGGGAAGACCTACTATAAAGTCTCAGGAAATAATGTCCCAAAGGGTTGAGGGCACAGGCAGGGGTTGGAGAAGCCCATGTGGCTTCAAGGTAGGAGGTTTACAGGTGTCCCACACAGCACAGTTCTTAATATAGTCCTGTACATATTTGATTAGTCCTGGCCAATGGAACAGTTTTCTGATGGCATGGAGAGTTTTGAGGAACCTGAAGTGTCTGGCAGGTTTGGAGTCATGATACCTTCTCAGTACTTCTGGCCTGCAGTCCAAAGGTACTTATAATTTGCTTCCAACAAAAGCCATGCCATTAGTCCAAGCAACTGCAGCAGGGTGGCTTTTTAGCCAGCTATCAGTGGTGTAAGCAGTTTTTATGGCTTGCTAGAAAGTGGAATCAAGCGTAGAAGAGATTGAGGAGCGGGTGTATTCTTGAGCACGTGTGGTAACCTGCATTCTCAGGGTGTTGGGGGTGAATAGAGTCTGCTCTTTGGGGGTGAGGAATGGCTGGGCAAGTTGTGGCAAAGGAGTCTAGAAAGAGGGTCACCCAATGTATTTGTTTTTCCTGGTTTAAAAACAATTTTAAAGTTAAATTGCTGAAAAAATTCAGTCCACTGCACTTGCTTTGGGGTTAATTTCCTTGTAGTCCTTAAAGTTTCCAAATTGCAATGATTGCTCAAAACTTGGAAGGAAGATTTTGTGCCTTTTAAGAAGTGCTGCTAAGTTGTGAGAGTAAAGGGGATGGCCATGGCTTCCTTTTCCCATATCGGCCAGTAATGTTGGGATTCAGAGAACTTTTTGGAGATGAAAGTGCATGGTTTTAGGTGTTTGTTGTTGTCATGCTGGAGGAGCACTGCCCCCATAGCAAAGTCAGAGGCATCAGTTTTTATAATAAATTCCTTTTCAGTGTTGGGGAACAGCAGAAGTGGTTCTGCGGTGAATTTGCGCTTGAGTGCATCAAATGTGGCCTGGCACTTGTTAGTCCATATAAACTTCCTCAGGAGTTTCTCATTGGGATCAGAAGATTTCTTTAAGAGATCAGTCAGTGTGAGGGCAATTTTAGCAAAACCCTTGATAAAGTTGAGGTAGAAATTGGCAAAACCAAGGAATTGTTGCAGTTGTTTTCTTGTTTTCGGGGTTGGCCAATTTAAAGTTGTCTCGATTTTGGAGAGATCCATGTTTAGGGTGTTGTTGCAAGCCTGATATCTGAGGTAGTAAAATATTTGAGTATGAAATTCGCACTTCCAGAGTTTCACAACAAGGTCATTGTCTATAAGTCTTTGTAACACACTATGAACAAGTTTTGTATGTTGAGGTAGTGTGTTGGAGTAGATCAAAATGTCATCTAGATAAACAACAACACCATTGTACAGGAATTCTTGTAAGACAGAGTTAAAGAACATCTGGAAAACTGCGGGCCCCACTTGTAGGCCAAAAGGAAGGACAGTCCATTGGTAATTCCCCAGGGGGGTTGAGAAGGTGGTGAGCCATTCACTGTCAGGTCTATTCTAATCCGGCAGAAAACCTCTTTGAGGTCTAGTTTCGTAAAGTATTTACCTTGAACCAGTTGACCCGTTATGTCTGTCGTGAGAGGAATTGGGTAAGCATTAGGCAGTACTGCCTGATTTATTAAATTGTAATTCACAATGAGCCCTCTGTCCTGTTTTTGCTGGAAGAATATTGGGCTAGCTGTTGGTGCGGAGGAAGGCTTAATAAAGCCACGTTGCAAGTTTTTGTTCAGGAATTTCTTTAGGGCTTCTAGCTCCTGTTTGTTCATGGGGTAAATTTTTGGCTTGGGAATTTTAGTGCCGTCTATCAGCCTTAGTGTACAGTTAAAGTCTCTATGCGGCAGGAGTTTATCTGCTTCATGGTCCTCAAACGCCTTCTGCAGGTCCCAGTACTCTTGCAGGATTTTCTGCAGTTCCTTGGGGCTAAGCTTAAGTGCCGTGTTTGGTGTTGATAGTATCTACGCTTTCTTGTCGTTTTTTGTTTGTTCTAGGATGCCTCGGGTCCAGTCCATTTTGGGATTATGTCTTTTTAGCCAATCATACCCGCGGACTACTTGGAATCCAATTTTATTTGGTACTAGGAATTTCAAGTTCCTCCGGAGGCCTCCCACCTGAACAGGAATGGATTTGGTCCTTTCCCTGATGGGGCCTCCTGCCATGTGCCAGCCATCCATTTGTGATAAGCTGATGGCCTTCTTGAGGGGCTCAATCTCCATGGCAAGCTCTTTGGCCACTACGGGGTTCAGCAAACTTGTAGTACATCCTGAATCAACCAATGCCTTGTACTGTCTTAACTACCCATCTATCCCTTGTAAAGCTACTGTAACATATACATGTAGAGTTTTGGCCGACTGATCAGGATCCCACTCATCACTGTCAGAGTCAGAGGTTGGCTGGGGGCTGTCCTCACCATTGCAGACTCGAGCGGAGGTTCCACCATCCGGGTGTTTGGTTTGTGGCTTCAGGGTGTCAGTTTTGCGGGCTGTGGGCTTGGTAGGAGGAATAGTTGGCTTTTCCTCCATGGCCACTTTTTGGTTTTGGTAATCACTAGAAATGTGGCTTCTCTTCCCACATATGAAGCAGGTCCCTTCACGCAGTCGTTTCTTTCTTTCTTCACTGCTTAGGAAGGTGGAGTTTTTAGCTCCTGGGGGTCTGTGGCCACTTTCTTGGGCTTATCTTTGTTGGGAAAGTTGGACACTTTCCAGGAGGCTTTCTACTTCACCAGTTAGCATCATCCATCCCAACAAGCTGACAGGGTTTCCTTGCGAAAGGCACCAATCCAGAATGGTGGGGTTCAATCCATCCTGAAAGAACTGCTTAAGTATGTCATCTTTCTATTCTGGGATGTTAGCTAATTTTCTAAACTCCTGGGTGTACTCTCCAACAGTTTCTTTTCCCTGGCACAGCTTCCTGAGCTGGTGTCTGGCTTGCTCTTGAATAAAGGGGTCTTCTCTCTTTAAGATGGTGCATGAACAGCTGGAGATCTGCTGTTTCCTCAGCTCGGGAGTTGAATAAGCTTGTGACCCACTCCACTGCTTCACTTTTTAGGTGCTGGCTCAGTATTTCACTCTGGCGGCATCATAATTGAAGCTGTTCCTATAGTCAGCCATATAGTTGGAGGCCACATTGAGGAAATAGTTAAGAGTAGATTGTTCCCCATTGTAGGTGGCTTTCATCTCTCGAAAGGTCTCGGCCCTGCTTGAGGAGCCGGTCCCACAGGAGGTGCAGGGGCTGTGGTGACAAGTGCTGCTGTTGCGGGCACTTGCTGTTGGGCACAGCCCAGCTGAGGAATCAGGATCCTCCAGTCAGCTAGGTGAACCCTCAGCCTGGATATCTCTTCTCATTGTAGTTCCATTTCTTCTTCTTTGGCTAGAAATTGCTCCATCAGATCAGTTTCACTGGTTGTAACATCCCATCGTGTGGCTTGGTGGCGTTGTCTGTGAGCTGTGTCAGGGCACTCTCCCCAGGCCCAGGTTTGACCAGTGATCAGGATGGTCACAGGAATCACAGGTTGCGCCTTAGCTCACGCATCCGTGGGCCAGCTGGCATTCAGTTTGGTTCCCTCGGCTCGTTAATCACCTTGGGTCTTGGTGGCTCCGCCAACTGCTCCCTCTTCCAGTGGTTCTTCTCCAGATGTTTGGTACATGTTTTTAAATTTTGCTGAGAGTCTCCTCACTCTGTCATGAACTGAATCCACACACACAAATAGTACAGTGCATAAACACTATTTATTTGGAGTGAGGTGCATTGTACAAGACTTTAGTGAAGAGGCTGCAATTCAAAAGCAAATACCAGAGCTTTAGAATCCACACATTCCCTTCCCCTTTGCCAAGAGACCTTGGAGACCTTGAAGCTGTGAGACCCAAGCAGCGCTTTTCAGTACATTCCTAGCAAGTGTTTATCTAACGGTCTCTGCTACCTAGGCTTCTCTGGTTACAAACAGGCTGTTACTTATGCTGGATTATATATTCCATTACCTTAATATGGAGGGCATCCCAACACACACAGTGCTCTATCCCCCAAGAAAGGGTGTTCAGGGTGTTATGAAAGAAGAGATGATGGTCCGCTACTGCATTTATGGCTGAAAAGTCACTTTCTCCTCGCTCACTTTTGATGGTGGGGGTCTTTTCCTAAAAATCAGACTGATTCATCTGAGAAAAGATTAGTGGTCCTTCAGATATTTATTTCTGAAATTGTACATGGCTTCAAGAGGCTCAAATCAATACTTTTAAAATGAGCTAGAAAAAGGATTAGGAACTGACAATAACTGTTTTAGGAGATGTGTTTAATCCTTCTGAGGATCTCTGCAATCTAGCAGCAGTATTTAGGCCACATGTAGTTTTAGTAGCTTTTGAAGCAGTGCTCTGTTGGCTCTAATCCAATCCCGACTGGTTAAATAATGGAAATGCCAAGTGGTTAAATAGTTACTGGGTATATCATGTCCGCTTGTAATAGTGTCCAAGCCACAGTCTTTTAACATGCATGAGCCTAATTTGGGGAGCAGTTCACACACACATCTTTTAGCTATTTATCTGGGTTGCTGTGGCATTCATAAGGTTATTTTTCCCTAGTAGCCTAGCACATTGTCCGGTGCAGATAGAAATTCCATAGGGGACATGAAAGGGGAGGAGGAGCAAAACCAGTTCTCTGACCAAATTGGTGGTTGGAAAACTGCTGCTTTGGCAGGGAAACAGATGACATGAGAGAGCACAGCCACCCATCTGGATGTCATCTGGTGGGTCTGTCTCTTGCCTCAAACACATGGCTATACAAATTCAGAGTTTTGACTGTGTTGTTGGCAGTGGGAGGAATATGTCGAGGTGGATGATAGAGAGGAAAAGGACATGGAACTATTGCTTCATCTATTATTTGGGTTCTTTCTCCATAGCATTGCAGCCTGGGTTTCCCTTGCTTCCAATTTTGGGGCTGGGAACAGGAAAGAGAAATGGAGGATGACATACTTATATAGACCTTCATAGAAACAGCCCATAACTTTATGTTAAAAATTGGCCAGCATTGTTTGCCTCTTTTGATTTGATCAACCCATTCCTGTTCACAGTCCTTGGTGCTTTGTTTATTCTTGTTTTCTTGGCTCTTCAGTTTGGACCATACAAGAATCTATGTATACTGTCTTCATGTATAACCAGGAGGCAGAGGGGGAAGGATAGAGAAAGGGGCGGGGGGGGGGAGAAAAAGTGGGAAAATTATGATATACAGCTCTGACTATTGGACCATATTCAGGGCATGGCTGGAAAATCCTGTTTGGATAGATTTAAAATGTCTAGCAGTTCTACATGCCAGATACTCTCTCAAGGAAAAACAGATACATGGTTTGTCCAACAAAATTGCTAATGTCCTAAGCATTTGATTTGTTAGCACTTTTCTGACCATCTCTCAAGAGTACATGATCTGTAAATAAAGTTTAAAAAGCTCTCTTGATACTGAATGGAAGAATGACACTGAGACATAAATGTCTAGAACAGAGGCCAGTTCCATACACTTTATCATGCATTCAGTAAAATCTCCATCCTGTTTCAGAGTCATTTCTCTTCTGTTAGCTTGTGCTTACGTGAAAGATGTGAGATGCTTACAACTAAGTAAGTATTCCAAGGTCAATATGATCATGCCATACCAATGAGTACATTTTTACAAACACAGAAAAAGAGCTTGGATTTTTTTTTTTTTTTTGGTATGCATTATGTGCCACATTTATTTTTCAAGCTTGTGGTTGTTTTCCAAACATGTGACATTTCCATTCATGTTTTTTCTTCTAAGTTAGATTTATACCTGACAGGCAAACAGAAGGGAAATGCTTCTTATATCTGAAATGTGATGATGCAGGATGCTTTACCTAAATTCTAACCAATGTCCAAGCCAAGTAGGAAAACTGAACTTCTGGCTTCTTCTCCACAAATGATCTTCCATCTTTTCCACAATTATTTACCCTGGAAGATTTTCAGGGATATATTTCGGGTTATCCTATGGGAAGGGGAGGTAGCACCTATTAGGTTTGGTGAAATGGATGTTTTCAAAGTTTTTCTACACTTTCATGGACAGTGCAAGAGCTGAGGAAACTTTCTTTAAAGACTTTCAGTTACAGAATTTGGAAGTACTTCTATTCAAAATCCTCACATTGAAAGCAGGAGAATTTCTGTCTACTTATTTATAATGTTGTTGTTGTTGTGTGCCTTCAAATCATTTCCAACTTATAGTGACTCTAAAAGGAATCTGTCATGGGGTTTCTTGGCAAGATTTGTTTAGAGAAGGTTTGCCATTCCTTTCTTCCAAAGCTGAGAATGTGTGACTTGCCCAAGTGGCTTTCCACGGCGGAGTGGGGATTCAAACCCTGGTCCCCAGCATTGTGGTCCAGTTCTCAATCCACTAGAGCATGCTGGCTCTGAAATGTTATAATTAACATTATATCCCTTTTCTATGAAAGCTAGAAAAACAAAGGCTATAGCATTAATTCAAATAAAAGTAATGGGAAACTTTAGGGAAGCCACTCTCAAGGAGCTCTTCTCATGGCCTCTGTATCAAACAGGGATATAACACAAACAGATAGACGGAAGATCATTTATTACTGAACATTAAGAAAACCTGAACATTCCAACATAGTGGACCTAACTTTTCAAAAGATTGTATGAGATTAAAAGTATAGCAGGCTTAATGTGATCTTTGAGTTGATGCTTTTCTGCAAGTTTCATGAAATTAGGCTCCAGATAAGAAAATGACAGAGGTCACCTGTTCATGGATTTTGTCAAAGAAACCATCAAAAAGTGTGTTGCAAGGACATTATAAATAGGAGGCAAATTATTGACTGCAGTTAAGGTTACTGCTTGTCTGCATCATCAGTTCAGTTACCAGGGACCCCATAAACCTTGCGGCTCCCCTTCTCACAGTTTTCAGTCTGTAACCCCCTTCAAATGCGCCAGAGCCCCCTAAGGGGCATATCCCCCCCATTGGAGTTTGCTTTAGAGAGATTGGAATGTTTAAATCGGAAAGCTTTGAACACCCCATTCCACCCCACTGCTGAAATGTGGGCTTTGTTTCTTGTTTTCTGGGGGACTGTAACTGTGATTTAGGCATAAGCTTTGATAGCACTAGATATCCCTTTGTGATATCAAATAATTTGACCTTTCCATGGCACCCTGGCTAATATGTTTGCCAGGATCCTGAGAAAAACACAGACACAAGGAGCAGACGTTTAATGACAGGAATTCCAACTTCCCCTCTCTCAGGCGGGCATTTCAAAGCCTTGGTTGTGGTTCTGGGATATGGATGGTTTATTCCTTTCATCTCACAAGATAACTGATTCGCGTCCATAAATAAAAGTGCCCATTGACCATAAAAGTGCCCATTGACTGGCACATGGGCTGCATGATTGATGTTTTGATCCATTTCTAAGCCTTTTGGTGCATTTCAAAGTTAATTTGTTCTCAAAGTTTATGACATGGATCACAGGCACAATTTTTGTTATAAAAACCCCTAGTTCTGATAGTTCAGAGAGCCGCTCCAGATTACTTATTAAATGTATTTCTGTATTGCCTCCCAGCTGACAAGAGCTTCTCTTCTGTACATAGTACAATTTTATATGATCGAGTCACAAATAAGCCCCATTGATTTTTCATAGGTGAAGGCTTTCTCTTTACCCTTCATTTTACTTTGGTGAAAAAAATGAGGGGAGTATGGATTTTTTTCTAGTGGCTGAATGGTGTGAGAAAGCTGGAAAGCTAGAATGGGGTGAGGGAGCTGGAAGCCTTCAGTGTCTTCTCACACCTGCTAACTGCACCACACCTTGCTAGCAGGGCTGGCTGCATCACCTGGTCAGTGCCCTGCTTACCAGTGTTGCAGAACTCCCTTAGCTGGTACAAACTGCATCTAGAGGCAAAATGGGAAAGAAGTGTGAGGCTGGTCATAGAGATACCTCTTTATAGAATTAGTGTCAATGTCATAGAGCATTTTTTTTTAAAAAAAACTCATTGGGAGGAGAAGGACTTTTTCCAGGAGATGTATTGGGTGGGGGGAAGTGGGGAGAGGGAACGAGACAGGGTCAGGGAGTGAACTGCAAAAACATTCTTTAGGGTACTGTAACTGTGATTTAGGCATAAGCTTTGATAGCACTAGATATCCCTTTGTGATATCAAATAATTTGACCTTTCCATGACACCCTGGCTAATATGTTTGCCAGGATCCTAAGAAAAACACAGACACAAGGAGCAGCCGTTTAATGACGGGAATTCCAACTTCCCCTCTCTCAGGAGGGCATTTCAAAGCCTTGGCTGTTGTTCCGGGATCTGGATGGTTTATTCCTTTCATCTCACAAGATACCTGATTCGCACCCATAAATAACAGCACCATAAAAGTGCCCATTGACTGGCACATGAGTTGCATGATTGATGCCTTTTTGGTGCATTTCAAAGTTAACTTTATTCTCAAAGTTTATGACATGGATCGCAGGCACAATTTTGTTATAAAAACCCCTGGTTTTGATAGTTCAGAGAGCCGCTTTTTGAGTTTCACCTCACCTTGCTGCCAGTTTGTATAGCGAGCTCCCCAGGAATTCTACTAAGTCTCATCTTCTTCAGCTGCTCAGGACTACGTGATCAGGTCGTATTGCTTATTCCTAAATTCATTTCTATTTTCCTATTTCTTATTTAGTTAGTGGTATGATTGTTGTCTTATTTGTTTACTTCTCAATAAAACATTAATTGGTTTACTCCGAATTTGTTTGGCTCACTGCTCTGAATCCGTATACATTGGGTAAAAGGTCCTGCTGGTTACCCCGCCTCTTGTAAAGCTAAAGCAGTGCTCTGAGCTGAATTTCCCCAACTTTGTGTTAATATTTGGTCATTTTGGCGTCCTTCCCAGGACCCCAGAGAAACAGGGTAACAGGACTGAAGAGTCACATTTATAGGAGCTGGAAATTTCAATTACTCCACTTACGTTTTAGGATTTTGTCCCTTTCTAAACTTAAGAAAGATTTATTTTAAATGTATGAATGAATAAAAACAAAAGGAAACAAGATTTACCGGCAGTAAAGGGCTTACACAAAAGGTAAGACCACACTGGTGTATGAGAATGTTGCACCGGGCATGACTCTGAAAGATAGGATTAGATTTTATAAAATTAGGGGAGCCTTCTCTACCCTCTAAATCACAGATATGGAGCAAGCAATGGCCTTTCCCTTTCCCAAACCATCCAAGGTACAGTAGAGATGGAAGTTATGAGGTAGATGACCAATGTTGACATATTCTTGGACTTCAAAAGAGCTTAAGTAACCCAAAATTTGGGAGATGCAAGACTTCTAGAGTCTCACAAGCTGTTAAGAGGAAGGTGTGGTAGGGATGACATAAGGCTCTGTCATAGATAGCCTGTGTTCATTTGACTAAGCTAAGCAGCACAGCCTCCCCCTTAAGATTTAGAGACTTTCCACATTATATTGTTATAGTGCTGTTATTCCACTTTCAACATCCTATGGAATTCTGAGGTTCATAGTTTACTGAGGCCAAAGAGCTCTCTGACTGAGAATTCTAAATACTTCTCCCTAAATTGCAAACTCCAGGATTCCATAGGATGTTGAAAATGGAATAACAGCACTATAACAATGTGGTGCAGAAAGGCCCTTGGGCTTCAGGTTGTTATCTGACTGGGGCCCTAAAAGGCATTCCTTTAGAATATACACACTGGCAAAAGCTGGGAAAAGCTGCATAATTTTGCTTTTGCTTGCGCCTACAGGGAAAGACATGATTCTGCCCCTTCTCTCCTATTTCCCTTTGCTTATTGATTTAACTACTTTTGCTCTTTGAAATCGAGCCCTTTCTGCACTACAAAGCACAGCAAAGTCCTTTGGCTGCAGCCCCAGTGGGAGGGAAAGTGTGCTAGGAATGCTCCCCTCCACACCTTGCTAGGTTACTGTGGAGGGCAGTGCTCTGGCCCCACCTCTTTCCTTCTGCAGTGCAGCCAGGAATTTGCCATTGCTGTGCTGGGGAGGGAGGTGTCGCCAGGGCACTTCTGCCCTTTCACATGGCAGGAAAAGTTGGCAGTATGACGTGACAATAAGTGTAAAACAGATTTTTTTCCATTTTACAAGTACTGTGCTCATGCAATGCATGGGGCAAGATGGCGGTGGGACTGCGATGACATCGTGCAGAAGCATGACCTGTGGAATGCTGTGATCATGTCCCCATGATGGGCCAGCCACGTGGTGCGGAAAGGGCCTCAATTACCAGCAATAGAGGTAAGTTGAAGACAAAGGGGGAAAGGAGGAGGAAGAGAGAGAAACTGGGACATTTTAAAAGCAACTGATAAAATGGATTTTAAGCAGAACTATCCTGCCAAATCTGAATAGTTGCTCTCTGACAATGGCCATTTCTGCACTGGACTGCGATAGTGCTATTACTCCACTTTCAACATCTTATGGAATCCTGGGGTTTGCATTTGAGGGAGGGGCCTCAAAGGCCCAAGGATTCCATAGGATGTTGAAAATGGAATAATAGCACTATCACAGTCTAGTGCGGAAGTGGACAATGAAAGGAAAGCCATCAGCAGTTGTGATGGGGAATTTATTTAGAAAAATACCTATGGATGTAATGAAGTTCTCCTTGCTGTTCAGGCAGACAAAAATATATTTCACTGAGGACAGCATAGATGGAAGTGGATTTTTCACTCCCTTTTGACTGCTAAAAGACTGCTACTTTGTTACTGGAAAGATAATTTTTTCTCCATCTGTGATTCGATGGATAGAAGATCAACAAAGCTTGCAAAATTTAAAACAATGATGTATAGATGAAATTTACAAATGGACTTATATTTGGAAATTTGGTCAGCTTTTATATAGAAACTTATGACTAATGTGGATATTTTCCTCCTTTTGTATTTTTGTTTTTCCTGCTTTTGTTATACTGGAACATTATTGTATGTAACGGAGATCCCTTTTGAATATAAGTAATGTTTCAGTCTTTCTTTGTATATTTTGTGCAGATATATTTCCACACATGTCAGTAAACAGGTCAGAGTTTGGGCTGTCTTTTTAAAAAAAACCCCCAAAAAAACAGGCACTATAAATTGATTTTCAGATGCAATCAGTGTAATTTCTATCCCCTCAAACCCCTTGTAGCCAGGGAGTCCACATTTATCATTTCTCCCTTCAAGCTCTATTTGTAACAGCTGGAGAATGTTACCAAAGAGCTAAAACATCTGCAGAAATAACCCTTTCAATTACTTCTCTGAGAACTATGTGTAAGCATCAATCACAAGCACAAGTCTTCAGTACAGCAGATCTGAATCAGGCTAAGAAAGACAAAAGGTGGGTTAGCCATCAACACAATTCTTCTTTGCTACAGTTGACCTGGAAAAAAAAAAAGTAAAGCCTCCCTTTCTGCTAAAATAGCATTTGTTCCTCTGTTGGTTTGTTATTTTAATTATAACTAAAATCCAACAAACACCCATTGCCTCTCAATTTTGAATAATTAATTAATTATCAGAACCTCACTTGTTCAGTGCCATATGGTGCTACTAGGCAACAATACACCTCCTAAAAGTAGCAATTCTTTGCATACAGTGATATTACCATAACCTTTCACCTCTAGCTGTGTACAAGTTTTTGTTGATGTAATTCAGTGGTAGGCAACCTACTGCCTGTAGCCCAATTTCAAAAGCCATTTGCTAGAGATCACTTTTGCTAGATGGAAACCTGTCTTCCCAGTAAGCTGCTGGACAGGGAGAACGATGAGAGGGTGAAATTGGGGGTAGGGAAGAGAAAGAGAAAAAGTGAAGAAGTGTCTAAAAGACAGAAATAAAATCAGATCATACAGTAAGGGACCAAATACATTGTTTCCCCCTTGGCACATATTTTCTTCAAAGCTCCATGCCTGAGCAATCAGACTTACAAATGAAGCCAGTGTCCAAAGTACATTTTGGTGATAACTTTCATAAACTCATCCAGAAGGCATATGCACAATAAAGTTACTCTAGCTTTTGAAGGTCACTGCTTTCTTCATCAGATGAAGATGGTACCTGCCAGTGACCCAACCAAAAAAGAAGCGAGGTAATCTTGTGCAACACGTAGAATGAAGCAAATTGGTACTGGGATAAACAAATATCTTTAAAGGGAATTCAACTTCAACTGGCAGGCTGACTTTATTGCCTAGTTTAGCCCAAAGACAAAATGGTAGTGGCAGAAAAAGTGAAACAGTAGAGGGCTGCCCCGACCACTTTGCTTTGTTTTAACTGAACATTCTAGTACAGAGAACAGCATCTGCGAACTTCAAAATCTAGTCCATAGAGGTTGCAGTCCCTCCCCTCTTTCTGCATACCAATCTTGACTGAATATGAAAATCTGTCAGTTTCATTTTCACTGTGTTTTTCAGAAGCATAGTTGTTCTGTGCAAGTTCTGTACTATATGGAAAGCTTTCACCCTTCCTGGAAGGGAATCAGGATGTCCTTTGGTGTATACTTTCCCCTCTGATCCAAATGTTACAATTTTATTTTATTTCATTTATGCATTTTTCCTATTGACTGAAGTGTGTTTGGCCACATTTTTCAAATAAACATATAAGTAATCACCTGTGTAATTCACATGCTGCCACTACTACTACTACCACTGTCACTACTAAATATCTGACACTTGTGATTTCCTTCCAGTTATTGGAAACTGAAAGATCCATGTGTGCTTTTATTAAAGGTCTTAATACATTAAAAGGAATGGTATCAGATATGTTATTTCTTTCTTTCCAAGAGATTAACATATCAACTGTCCTTGGAATGAATTGTGTATTGAAAATCTGACATCTGCCTCTTAATCTGGAAAAAAATTAATCATACTTCATTTGGCATTGCACTTATGATAGTATTTTAGTAATAAAATGGGATTGTTACTTCCTTGTGGCAAATCTAGACTATGTATTTTATCGATGTTTTGCAATTCTGCTTTTCCTTTGTATTTTCCTCTATCTTAGTTCTCATTTTATTAGTGTATTTTATCCAGTCCTGTAATCCTTCTATATCACAATCTTCCACCTATGCACTTCAGGTATCTGAAAAAATGGCCTGTTGACTACAAAAGTTCATTGAATGACAAAATTGTTAGTCTCTCTAGGGTAGGTCTTGTCTTTTATGATGTTGCTTTTTAAATGGTGGACTTCACACACTGCATCCAACATACTTTGTTTACTTGCAACACTTTCAGTTCATTCTTAAGGGACTTGCTGACTCAATCCATTTTTTAGCTCTATTGTTATTTTGGATCTTGGTAAGGGAGACTTTCTTGGCTGTCAGAAAAAACATGTGCTTGGTAATATCTGCAGTGGGCTCATTGTGACAAATCTGGCTTGTTGAAAACAGTTGCTCTCAGTTCTCTGACATGCACAAAAATAATGGTATCTTATTATCTATTTACTTACTTATTTAATACCTTGTCTTTCTCCCAGTATGGGACACAAAACAACTCACAGCATAGATTAAAATAAAGTATGGCTCAAAAACTATTATGATTGAACTAGTTTAGAAAACAAAATATCCTATTAAAACATCACAAATTTAAAATCATCTAGAAGCATTTCAAAATGTAACCCATGAGAATAAAAGTACAGCAAACACAATCCATAAAAGGTTAATTGTGAAAAGACCATTTAAATGAAAGTTATTTTTTTTCCCCGAAAAAAGAATTATGGACATTTTATGCAAATGAATACATGTGTCAAAGTGAGATTTGAAAATAGCAGAGATATTTTTCCATTTAGACCCAGCAAGCAGTATCTGTTTTCCTACATAAACAAGGAGAGCAGCAGCAGAGGCAGTTGCTGCTGTCCAAGGGACTTTTCTCTTGGGGTAACTAAACATCTCTAAAAGTGTTGTGTGTGCAAAAAGGATGCTATAAACATTTACTAGGCTTATTGCATAGGAGGAGAGTGAGTTTATGAACCTCTGTGTCTGCAGCCTGGAGGAGCTTTAAGTGCAGTTTGTGCTTTGTCTTGTGAAGGGTATGTGAAAGACAAGCCACACTTTTCCCTTGTAGCTTTCTGTGGAAAACATTGTAGATGCTGCTTTTTCACTCAAAAGCTTTTTAGATCCACAAAACTGTCTCTGCCTTTATGTTCCAGTTCAGTTTTGAGATCTTGACTTCTGTGACAGGTTCAGTCAGACAGAACTTGGAGGCAGCCAGTCATACCACACCATCAGTGTTGCCATCTTCTTATTTATTTGTATCATATAATCATAGATCTGAAAGGGACCACAAAGGCCTTCTATTCCAACCTCTTGCCACGCAGAAACACACCACAAAAGTACTCCTGAAACATGGCCATTCGATCTCTATATCGAGATCGCCAAAGGAGAGGCCACCCACTCCCTGGCCAATCTATTCCTCTTTCTGAATGGCACTTTCAGTCAAGAAATTCTTCCTAATGTTTCAATGGAGTCTCTTTTCTTGCAATTTGAGTCCACTGGTTTGTGCTGTAGTCTCTGGAGCAGCAGAAAACCAACTTGCTCCATCTTCTAAATGACATAGTGGTTTCCTCCCAGCAGTGGGACAAAAATGAAAACAAATGCACACACAGAAAAAAACATGTAAAAGTTAAAGTAAGATTACACTATAAAGAGAATTAAAATCAGTTTCAAAATATATCTATTAAAAAGCAAGAAATGAAAACCTTTTCCTTATAAACAGCATTGAAAGTAATGACTACTTGCAATTAATGCTTTTCTCTCTCAATAAATAAAATACATTACATTGTTGTTATCGTTGTGTGCCTTCAAGTTGTTTCTAACTTATGGTGACCCTAAGGGGACCCTATCATGTTTTTTTTTTAGAGTATGTGATGTCTTGCAGTTTTAATTTAATGAAAGACAATTAAATTCCTTTTGCTGCATAAGTGAAACTTTTACCATGTATACTACAATTGTAACTTTTTATAGTTGTGAGGGTGTGGTCTTAAGTTGGGCAGAAAAAATACTGCATGTGACCTCTGCTGCCCACAGGACACTGGCTTGTAGCATTCAGATTTTTTAAAAAATAGCTTAAAGTAATTGTTTATTTTCCTTTCTCAGAAGTAATTAAATGTTACTTTTTAACGACTGAAACAATAAGAGCAAGTAATTACCGGGGGTGATTTCAACTATGACTGTAAACAATTACTTGTAAAATAAATTTCCTAGGCTGACATAATAAGAAAATACTGAGAGATTTCTTGGTGATTGGTTTGCAATTGAGAAATCTGATGGTTTCCTGATGGAATTCATGAGCATGGTTTCTTAAAGGTGAAATACTGAAATCAAAACAGAAAGCAACTTCAGTTAGGAAGAAAAGTGGGAGGTGTTAAAGAAAGGGGGGGTGTATGTACAAAGAATTCTTGATGACCCAAAAGAGACATGTATAAGAAATGGAAGAAAGGGGAATCCCAAAATTTGAAAACAAATGAATAGCCAAAACTTGTAGGGGTAAACTAAGAAAATCAAAATCTTGTCATTGACAGTCCAGAGAAAGGTGACCAAAATAGTCAGTGATCTGGAAACCAGCCCTTAGGAGGAACAAATTATGTTGCTGAGTATCTTTAGTTCAGAGAAGAAAAGACTGAGAGGTGATATGATAGCATTATTTAAATATTTGAAAGAATATAATATACAACACGGGATGAGCTTATTTTCTGCTCCTCTAAAAAACAGAACACAAACCAATGGATACAAATTACGGGAAAAGAGAGTATACCTAAACAGTAGAATGTATTTCTTTACTGCAAGGGCTGTTCAACAGGCTGCCTTGGAGGGTGATGAACTTTAAAAGTTTCTTTAAAGGTTTTAAAGCAGGGATTGGATGGCAGTTTCCCAGGAGTGCTTTAATAGTGCATTCCTGCCTGGCAGAGAGCTGGAGTAGATTACCCTTGCAGTCACTTCCGTTTCTATTCTTCTATTTGTCTAATCTGGAAGTATTTAAAATTGTTTCTATGGCATGCTGACTTGATATTACACAACAAAGGGTGGGATATAAATATTTTAATAAATATTTTAGTAAATAAATAAATAGATCCAAAGAACATGTCCTCCAAAATAGTTACATTTAGAGATAATTACTCCAGGAATTAATGTTCTTTCATGTCAAAAAAAATTGTAAAGGAAACACATCCAGAACACCTTGACACTTAGTGACCCTTTATTACCAGTTGTGGTTGAATGAAGCAGGCCAGTTGTGCCTTCTTTCATCAGTCTTTGATTATGTCAGAAGTGGCATGAAGACATCTTGACTGGGTGTCTTTTACCGATCAGAAGAAAAGCAAAAATATCAAAAATTTAAGCAAGAGGTTATTCATTCACGATGCTACAGGAAAAGAGATTGGGTGCGTTTGTTTAAATTACTGGACAACACGTACTCTCTCAAAAAATCAAATCACCAAAGTTGTTTGAAAAATCACAAAAAAGATAAAAAGAAGGCAAAGGAGAGTGTGCATAACAATACTGTTAATTCGTCACAGTCAGTTGATGTAGGCAGCCATCCAGGGTCTTCTATGGATCTCCTAGCAGATAAAGTCTCCATGGCAGCAGAGTTGTTGGACCTGTGGGAAGAAGTCCTCTGCTCTAACTGGAGATTTAATACAGACAATGCTCAATCTTCGGTGGTGAAATCAGACTCATATACAAAAGCTCACCAGAAGGATGCAGCGACAAGATATAAAGTCATGGACTCTTACTGGAATTTGGTCTTGATTCCTCAAAAGCTGTTTTTTTTTAAATTACCCTAAGCCATTTGGGTTTCTTACACTACATAATCATATTTTACATTTTTTAGATGTTAATAATGAAGTTTTACCAGGTGTTCTGAAATTTAAGGATGTAGTTTTAGTGGAATATTTTTACTTTGATGGTTTTAAAGCTCGTGCTTCAATTATATGTAGAAATAGTGCCATTGCTAATGCAATATATAAGGCTAAGGATGCTTTTTTAAACTTGGGAATCAATATTGTAAGATTTTTGGAAAACCAAGCCCCGCCATCTCCCCTAATATACTGTTCTTATAATATGAGGTTGGGTAAGGATACTATATCTACTCATAATACTGTTAATTTGATTGATCCGAATGAGTCTCAGGTGGATCTGCATAATGATAGCCACTTAATTTCTAGGGGTTTGGACCCCTGTGGTAATGAATTTTGCGAAGCTAACCTGGTCACTTGTCAGACTCCTAAGAAAAGGATGGAGCCATTTAATCTAGAGGAGAAAGCTCTCATAAATTCATTCTGGTCTTGGCCATCTCCTGTTCAAAAAGAGATTCTGGACAGATTAGATCTTTTGAGAAATTGTTTAGAGCATAAACCATCTGTCTCCTCAAAGATGTCAGTTGTTGCTAAAGAGAGTCAAGTTACTTGTTTGCAACAGATAGATGCCAATATAGAAAGTGATGTCCAGGAGATCTGTCAGATAGTAGTTGAGCCGGGGGGTGTAGCAAGTATAGATACAGTCAAAAATGGGAGAACTCAGGTTGTCTCAGTAGAGATAAATCAAAGGTCACCTTCACTGCACATGAACCAAGTAGAGGGAGAAGTTTCTGTTCTACCTAAACTTATTGCCAACAGTCAGAGAACAACAATAATTGGGTTAAAATGAGGTACCTGGATGATGATGAGTGGGGCAGAGTACCAGGTTCATGTGGGGCAAAACCTTCTGACTCAGTTGTTACTACCCAATAAGATCCAATGTCAGCAAACTGAGTCCTTTGGAAGATGAGCTTATTCACCTTGTTTGCGAAGAGGTACAGCCCCTTATTCAGTCAGCCAGATCAGTTAAAACTGACTGACCAAAGGCGGATTATCAGGTTCAGTCCTGGGCCCCTTTGTTAGCCTATTCAGTCCCTTGTTACTCGGTGCATAGTGAGACTTTAGGCTTAACTCTGAAAAATGAGTGTCATTGCTCCATCACCCAGTTAATATGGTCTCCTGGAATATAGCAGGCTGGAAGGCTTCCCTTTATGGGGAGGATTTTTTTGGATTTTTATCCAATTTTGATTTGATTGCCCTCCAAGAGACCTGGCTCCAAGCTGGAGACAGGAATGTATTGTCCGGGTACAAAACCTGGTATGAACCTGCACAGAAAATTAAAAATAAGGGTAGAGCCTCTGGAGGACTATTAATTGCAGTCAAAGAAGATTTAGGCTGGAAGGGAGAGTTGGTTTCCCTCTCTATTTTACCGCAGAACTGCTTAATAGTCAAGTTGAGTTCTCCTTGTACAACCATCATCCTGGTTAACATCTACATCCTTCCAGTAAATTCCCCATATTATTCTAAGGAAGTGTGGGCTCTCCTGGAGCAACTGTTGGTTGAGTTAAGTAAAGGATTCCCAACTGCTTTAATAAATTTGATGGGAGACTTTAATGCCTGAATAGATACATCATCCCAAAAATTCGCAGATTTGGGAGGCCTCCAGGAAGAATTACAAGATGTGTTTTGTTGGCTTTCTAGTGATAAAAAATCAAATCAAGCTGGGCAAAAATTTCTAGGGCTTTTGCTTTCATTTGTTCTCCAGATCCTTGGCCCTAGTGATTACAGAGCATCTTATCCATTTACCTATTTTACCCACAAGGCTGGGAGCGCTATTGATTATATATGTGTCTCAAAACATACGAGAATCTTTCTCAGGTATTTCTGTAAATATCTGAGAGAATAGCGATCACCAACCGATATCCACTTGGATAATGCTCGAATCTGATTTAAGAAAATCAACACAGGTAGACAGGCAGGTGAGTCAGTGCCTTGACATCGTGCAAGAAAAACGACTAAGATGGCAGCAAGTGGATGTGAAGAAACTTAGCTCTTTCTATAAGTCAGAAGTGGGTGGTGTCCTTGGTAGTATGATTTGCTGTGCGGAGGCAAATATTACCCATGTCCTGGCTGCATATCATGCCATTTGTGCTCAGATCAAACCTTTATTATTATCCCAATTAACAGTAAAAGTCTGCAGGAATAAAAAGCATCCTTGGTTTGATGCTGAATGTCATAGACTGAGGACATTCTTGAGGAAACAAATAAGAAAGGCTCAAAACTCCCCAAACAGCAGTGCATATTTTTCCATGCTTATTACGAGGAGAAAATATAAAAAACTAGTTACAGTAAAAAAAAATCCAACTATGCTGCCAGATGTTGGGCAGATTTGGAAGCAGCAGCCATTAATAAAAACTCAGCTCAGTTCAGGCAGTTAGTAACTACAAAATTGGGTAACTATCGTTACGATCTTGGGACCCCTATTTCTGCTTCAACCTGGGAAGCCTTTTATTCTGACCTTTATAAGGAGCCCTTAACAACAGATAGCTACTTGATGGATGAAGAGACTTTTGGGAACATAAATGACTTCCCAAAATGGCCCGTGGTTACCAGGCAGGAAGTAAAAGTCCATTCAGTCTTTGAAGAACAGTAAAGCCCCAGGAGAGGATTTCATGCTACCGGAATTGTTTAAGAGCAATATAGATTGGGGGGCTTACCCTTTTGACTGGCCTATAAATGACACAGGATATATGCCCAATGAATGGAAACTTGGCATAGTTATTCCTCTTTATAAAAAAGGGGATCGAAGGCACCCTAAAAATTATAGACCAATCAGTTTAATAGATATTGCAGCCAAAATCTATGCTAAGTCTATTTTTCAGAAACTAGAGGATTGGGCTGAACAAAATTCCATCCTAGTGGAAGAACAGGCAGGTTTTAGAGAGGGAAGGAGCACCATTGATAATTGCTTCACTCTCCTGCATCTGATTTCAAAATATACGGCTGGGTGGACAACTTTATACTGCATTTATGGATCTAAGTGCAGCCTTTGACTCAATTAACAGGACACTCCTTTGGAAAAAAATTTACGAAGATAAATATTGATAGGAGACTTCTTCACCTAATAATGGCTCTTCACAGGGATACAAGTTTACAGATTAGATCAGGTGTAAACCAAGCCTTAACAAACAAAATTCCTACATTCAGAGGTGTGTGTCAAGGCTGCATCTTGGCTCCATTTCTTTTTAATTTTTATATCAATGATGCAGCTTCTACTATGTACAATTCTGATTTTCATATGCCCAAGGTTCTGGACAGACCAGTTAACGTGCTCCTGTATGCAGATGACATGATTCTACTTTCTACAACTCTGGTAGGCCTGCGCAGACAGTGAGAAAACTCAGTGTTTACTGTCAGCAAAATGATCTGGTAATTAATAACAGCAAATCTAAAATTGTAATTTTTGGCAAAAAGAGGACCTGTCATAAATGGTTTATCAATTCTAAAGAAATAGAACAGGTAAGAGCCTATAATTATTTAGGTATTGTCTTCTCAGCCTCAGATTCCTGGTCTCCTCAGATAAAGAGGAATGCATTAAAAGCTTCAGCCAGTGTCCATACATTGAATAAATTATTTAATTATAAATACCCTGGCTCACTTCTCCCGATTATAAAAGTGTACAAATCCAAGGTGTTGCTGGTGTTAACCTTTGGAGCAGAAATTTGGGGATTTGCTTCAATCAAGAATATTGAGAGAATCCAGAACAAATTTTTAAGACTGATACTGGGAACGCAAAAAACTTCCCCAGCCCAGGCAGTTAGAGCTGAACTGGGTATGGCAGCCATTTCAGATCTATGTCTGCTTAGGTTATTTAATTTCTGGATTAAACTATCCCAAATGAATGATGACAGATTGCCCAAGATCTGTTTAAACGAACAAGCACTTAAGCCTATAAGTAACTCCTGGCTTTCCAGTTTTTCAAAAATGCTTTCAAAGCAGGGTCGGAGCATTGAGGCTGTTAGTTTGTGCAAGTCCAATACCAGAAACATGTTTAAACAAAGAGTGATGGACATTAGAATGCAATTAGATCTAGCTGCGCTGTCCTCTGTAAGATCCCTGAAATAGTTAGCAAAGGCCAAATCTCTTTTTCAGGAAGAAAAATATTTGTCCTTTGCAATGAAAAGGGACTTGTGCATCGCGTTTATACAGCTTCAATTTGAGCAAATGGAAACTAGGATGTTGCAAGGTCGTTATCAGGGTATTCCTGTTCAAGATAGAATTTGCATATGTGGGGCATCTGCCATTGAAGATCTTGCCCACTACTTGCTGCACTGTCAGCTATACCTTAATATTAGAGACCACTACTTTAACCCATTTCTAGTTAGTTGGAGGAAGTGGGATGACGAGTCCAAGTTGACTTTCCTTTTGAAAGGGGTTAATCCTTTTGTGACTCAAAGAGTGGCCCTCTTTGCGTACTATGCAGCTAAATTGAGGAAGAAAGTACTAGATAAAGGGTCTGCTTTGCTGGCTCTTGGGTAGTCTCTTTTTAATCACTTTTAATCACTTTAGGGGTGTTCTTGAGATTCAGAGGGGTTGGTCTGTTTAATCTGAAAATTGCTATTTTATCTGTATATATTGTTTTGTATCTTATATTTTATATTCATATTTCTTGTCGATGTGTTTCCTTGCTGCTGCTGCTGCTGTTGCTTTTGTTCTCTTTTCCATGTTTCAGATTTTGTTCCCTCATTTTAATTGTTTGATATAGTCTGTAGACTGATTCAATAAAGATTTGATGATGATGATGTCAAAAAAAATTGCAAAGGAAACACATCTAGAGCACGTTGACACTTAGTGACCCTTTATTACCAGTTGTGGTTGAATGAAGCAGGCCAGTTGTACCTTCTTTCATCAGTCTTTGATTATGTCAGAAGTGTCACGAAGACATCTTGACTGGGTGTCTTTTACAGGCGTCTGGGGCTGTGTTTGTTTGTTTGTTCATTTGTTTGTTTTCTCTGGCTGTGTGCTCTCCCTGAGTACACGGTTTGACTGATTAGCAAGGGGAAGGAGCTAGCAGCTGTTAGTCCTAGCTGACTCGCTGATGAGCTAGGGGGAGGAGTTAGCAGCTCTTTATATTTGCTCCCAGAGGTATGCGCCTTTGGCATGTGCACTTTCACTACCAAAGCTTAGCAAGAGTTAATTGCTTCTTCCTTGAAGCTGTCCTGAGTCAATCTACCTGTCCACAACATCTAGGTAGGATTGGCACCTTGAGGGAGTAACTATAAGCACTATAGCATTGCTCCCTATATCTTGATAGGTTGACAATAAGAACTGGCAAACAGGGGAGTTGACATAGGTTTTACCAGGTCACTTTGAAGGCAAAGCCCAGTTTTACTTTTTCCAATTCGACTATCTAGACTATCAAGTATGGAGGGTGAGGGAGTTGCTGCGATCATCTGCCACAGCTGTGGCATGTTTCTTTTCCTGCCACAAGATGTTGTTGAGTACACCTGCAGCAAATGCAAGCTGGTTGCCCTCTTGGAGGAGAAGGTTCAACAGCTGGAGGAATGCATTTTGAATCTTTGCATTATTAGGGAAGGAGAGGAGTTCTTGGATAGGGCTGAGAGGACCTTTTTGAAGATGGAATGCATGGAGGAGCTAGTGGATGAGAAAGTTGGTCCATTAAACTGAGAAACAGATGCTTGGAGGAATGTGACAAGCAGGAGTAGAAAGGCAAGGTGCCATATGGAGACTCTTGAGCTACAGAATCGCTTTCGCTTTCAAGTTCTCGACCTTGTTAATGACAAAGTGGAACAGCAGGAAGAGGTAATAGAATGTCACAGAGAGGAAATTCAACATCAGCAACAGGAATCCCAAACCAGCAGAACAAAATCCAACAGCAGCAGCAGCAACAGTCTCAGCGTGAACAGAAGGTTCAGACGGCCATGACAGAATCTGCTCGAGTAACTCGGACAAGCCTCAGAGGAGATCAGTTCTAGTGGTTGGGGACTTCTTGCTGAGAAGAACGTAACCGACCATTTGCAACCTGCAGAGGATCAATCGTGAGGTGTGCTGTCTCCCTGGGGCCAAAATCAATGCCGTATAACTAACAAGACTGGTCAAGCCTATTGACCATAACCTCCTCCTTTTGGTTTATGTCAGAACCAATAGCACTGCAAGTCACAGCTTTCCCCACATCATGAAGGGTTACAAGCTTATGGGTAGGAAGCTGAAGGACCTTCGTGCACAGGTTGTCATTTTGTCTCTCCTCCTGTGGAAGACATGGCCCACAAAGGGAAAGAAGAATAGTGGAGATCAACAACTGGCTCCAAAGATGGTGCCGCTTGAGCAATTCAGGTTTTTGGGTCACGGTCTCCATTTCCATGAAGATGTTCTTCTGACAAGGAATGACCTGCACCTCACAGCTATCGGCAGGAACATTTTTGCTAACAAACTTGCAAAATGGATCAGGAGATCTTTAAACTGAGTTTGACTGGGGAGGGAGACAGTATTATTCTGGGCAAGGATTCAGTGAGTCCTGCAAAAAATAGCTCAAATGATACAGATAGGGCAGGCCAAGTAGAACTAGAGACGAACAGGGGGAGGGAAAGTAACTTTAGTATAGGACTTTCAGGAAGGGCATGTAGTCTCAAATGTCTCTACATTAATGTAGAGAGCATGGGAAATAAGCAAGATGAACTCCAACTCTTAATACAACAAAATAAACATGATTTAGTAGACATCACTGAAACCTGGTGGGATGAGTCCCATGATTGGAATGTAGTAATGGGGGTGGGGGGGATAACCTATTTTGCAGAAATAGACCAAACAAGAAAGAAGGAGGAGTAGCCTTATGTCAAGGATGTTTTCACCTGTGAAGAGATCCACGACTTAAATCTGTGAAGCCAAGTTGAGAGCATCTGGGTAAGAATTAAGGGAGTGAGAAACAATAGGAATGTGATTGTGAGGGTTTGTTACAAGTCTCCGGACCAGCCTGAGGACTTATATGAGGCTTTTCTGGAGCAGATGACCATACATTCAAAAAGAAGAGATGCAGTGTTAATGGGAGATTTCAATTATCCTGATATTTGTTGGCAGTCAAACTCTGCCAAGACTGCAAAGTCCAACAGGTTCCTTGCTTGCCTTGCAGACAATTTCATGGTCCAGAAGGTGGAAGAGGCAATAAGGGGATTGGCTATTTTAGATCTGATCCTGACCAACAGGGATGACCTTGTTGATGAGGTGGAGGTAGTGGGATCCTTAGGAGAGAGTGACCTTGCTCTTTTGGAGTTTGTCATTGGAAGGAGAAGCCAAGTGTAGCCAGACATGCATCCTAAACTTTAAGAAAGCTGATTTCTGTAAACTTAGGGAGTTACTTGCTGAAATCTTGTTTTCAAGAATACTAATAGAGAAAGGAGTTCATGACGGATGGGAGTTTCTTAAAAGTGAGATACTGAAGACACAACTGAAAACTGTGCCAATAAGGAGGAAAAATGGCAGGTGTCTAAAAAAACCGGAATGATTGACTAAAGAGCTCTCAGCTGAGCTAAGTGTTAAAAGAAACATGTTTGAAATGATGTTTGAAAGAAAAGTGTCAAATTGAGTAGAGGAGAGAATAAAACTTTTGGGGGATAAACTTTGTGTATGAAACGGATGAAGAAGTTAGCGAAGCAAAGCGAGAATATGGCAACGAGCATGTGTTGAAGGAGAAGAGGGGTGAGAGACAGAAAGTAAAGCGACCAGACACAAAACAGTTGTAAAAAATGTTTTGAGAGTGAGCAGTGATTTGGGGATTTTGGAACCACTGAACGGGACTGTGGAAATTTGAAGGTACGCTTTGTAAATATAGATAAATAGCTAGGCGCCTCTCTCTTTAGTGATGGATGAGGAGGGAAGGGTGTCAGAAGATATAGTGCTATGCAGATCCTTTCTCCTTTTATGAACTTTTTTGAAGTTGGCCAGGGTAGAAGGCAGTGGACTAATATGAACAATAAATGAACTATATTGAATGA
This sequence comes from Iguana delicatissima, assembly GCA_948472985.1. Taxonomy (NCBI): domain Eukaryota; kingdom Metazoa; phylum Chordata; class Lepidosauria; order Squamata; family Iguanidae; genus Iguana; species Iguana delicatissima. Next base: position 113,726 of record CAOKZL010002837.1, read on the forward strand.
ATTATATTGTTTGGCTAGCATGAATTAAAATGGGACTAACTTCCAGAAGAGAAGAGAAGAAAGATTCCACTGTTTGAATTGCAAATAAATCAGCACTTAAGGGTATGTGGAATGTAATAATGGATTAGCTTCTTGAAGAGAAGTGAAGATTTGGAGAGGGACCTCCTTTAAAACTTAATGAATTATTGTTGAAACGAATGAATTTTGATGGATATTGTGATTTTATTCCAAGCCTCTGTTCCTTATGGGATCTTTGAAACTAACTGATCCGTGACTAAAATAAGGGAATAGCTTCTGGAAGAGAAGTGGGAATCAATAAATTGTCAAAGTAGGGGTTTACAAAATGAAATGATTTTTTGCTGATGTATTATTACTTTGAGCAAATGAGAATAAAGAAATAGAACAATGAGACGTGAAAACCAAGTGGATTAGCTTTGTGAAGAAAAGTGAAGCTGGGAAAGAAATTGATCTAGGGGGTTGATTAAGGGAACTTAGACTGAACTGAGATTGAACAACAATTGATGATCATTGATAGTTGGTACTTATTGATATTGATACTGATACTGACATACTTGTATTTGATATTTGGGATATAAACCTATTTGATTTATTAATATGTTGATTGATTACTGATATTGATATTGATTACTGATATTTGGTATTTACTGATATTGCTACTGACACTGATATACTGGTAGTTGATATTTGGGATATAGACCTATTTGATTCATTGTTATATTGATACATTGATTGATTTATTAATATATGATATTGATATTGATATATTTACTGTATTTTAAAATGATCTAAAGTTTGAGAATGAGGACTATTAAGTGTGGTCTAAGGGTTATGGCAACAGGCCAAAAAAAGACAGGACAACAGCAACTCAACCCTATAATATTGTAAAGACGAGCTTCAACAGGATCTAAGACAGTGGTTCTCAACCTGTGGGTCCCCAGATGTTTGTGGACTTCAGCTCCCAGAAGCCCTGAGCATTGACCATAGTGGCTAGGGCTTCTGGGAACTGAAGTCCATGAACATCTGGGGACCCACAGGTTGAGAACCACTGATCTAAGACAATTGAGACAATGAAACTTTTAGAAGAATTCCAGAAGATGAAATCAGAAATGATGGAAGAACTAAAAGCGACAAGAAAAAAGATAAAAACTACAAGAGCAGAAATCAAGCAGGATCTAAAGAGGGAAGTAGAGAATCTGAATAAGAATCCACAGAAACTTGCAACAGATATAACAACAATAGATAAAAAAGTTGAAGAAGTCTGAGGGAAAAAAACAGAAATTTGAAGATCTGGTAGAAAACATGAAAAAGGAGCAGAAAAAAGACAAAGAGACTATAGTAAGGTTTGAAATGTGACAATGGAATAAAAGTTTGAGATTAAGAGGTCTAGAGGAGCAGAAAAATGAAAATTTACACCAAAGAGTTACGACTATCTTAGCTCCATTTATAGGCTAGAGAAGAGGGAGATTTGATTTGGAGATTGACAAAACATTCAGGATTGAATCCTCAATTGCAAAGAGAAAAGGCCTTCCATGAGATGTTATGGTTTATTTCACCAGAGAAAAAATCAAAGACTTAATCATGGAGCAAAGTTACAAAGAGAAATTGATAGTGCATGATGAGGAAATTAAAAATTTTAAACACATATCACCAAGTGTACTGAGACAGAGAAGAGAATATTTATCTTTGACAAGGAGTCTCCAGAGGATGGATATAAGATATAGATGGGAATTACCTGAGGGAATCTCCTTCTTCTATGAAAATAAGAAAGTAAAGATAACCTTAGTGAAAGAAGCACAAGATTTTCAAGCCAAATACCTTAAGACAGATAAGACAACAAAGAAAGATACAAAGAAGAAACCAGAACATTAATCAAGAGGAGCAACACCAATTGAAGATTCCAGTCAAGCGTCAGAAGAAGAGTTACAGATGGTAGAAACAGAAGAAAAGAAGAAAAAGGGAAATAGATAAAGAAAATGAAGTTAATATCTTGGAACGTACCTGGAATAAACTCACAGGCAAAAACAAGACAAATCTTCCATTATCTAGAGAGACTAAAAGTCCAAATCATTGTCTTACAAGAAACTCATGTAAAGGTGAATCAAGAAAAATATTTGAAAAATAATAAAGTAGGAGAATGCTTTACGTCTTTATATACAAAGAAAAAAAAAGGAGAATAGCAATCTATGTAAAAAAAGAGATCCAAGCTAAGGAAATTTTTAAAGATAAAGAGGGGAGAATATTGGGAATAGAAATCCAAAAGAATGGGAAAAAAATTATGTTAGTAGGAATTTATGTCCCAAATAAGAACAAAGCAGAATTTTATAAAAAAACTCCTGGATAACCTACAAACATATGCATGTGTAGAATAGATCTTGATAGGAGATTGGAACGGAGTTCAAGATGTAAAACTTGATAGAACAATTGAAAAAGGCAAAGAGCAAAAAGAAAAGAGAGGTAAGCTACCTAAAAGCTTTTTTGAATTATGTGAAGATTTGGCTATAACTGATGTTTCTCCGAATATTAAAGATTTCACCTTTTTCTCAGATGCGCATCAAACTCGGTCCGCATTGATATGATCTTACTTTCTAATAATCTGTTAGCAGAAGTAAAACAAACGGAAATTTTACCTAAAGTGATATCGGATCACCACTCAGTGATGCTACAAATGAGAGACAAAACTAAACAGTTTCAGTGGTGACTAAATGATGGCTTACTGAATGATGAAGGAATCATCAATAAAGCAAAAGAAACATTGGATAGATATTTTAAAGAAAATATAAGACAGGAGATGTAGATGAAAATGGTTTGGGATGCATAAAAGCTGTTATGAGAGGATTTTTTATTCAACAGTGAAGGATAAAAAACAAAATAAGAGAGGAAAAGCAGCAGATTTTACTGAAGAAATTTCAAGAAAAAGAAAAAGAATCTAAAAGAAACCCGGCCAACAAATCTATACAATTTGATATCAAAAAATACAGAAAGAAATTGCAGTACTTACAACAGAAGAAATAGAGAAAAAATTGAAATATATGAAACAAGTAGAATTTGAGCAAGCAGATAAAATTGGAAAGTGGCTGGCTTATAGGATGAAAAAGAAGAAAGACAGAAATCTGATTATAGAAATAAGAGAAGGGAAGAAATTGGTTATTCAATATGAGAAAATTAAACAGATATTTGAGAAATATTTCAGGAATTTATTTCAAGAAAACAAATCTCACCAACCAGAGAGAGATATAGCAAGATATTTAAAGAAAATAAAATTATGGAGAATATCGGATGAAGCCCAGAAACAATTGAATGAGCCTATTACATGCAAAGAGTTGGAAGAAGTAATCAAAGATTTGAAAGTGGATAAAGCTCCAGGACCAGATGGATTTACAGCATTATGTTATAAGAAATTTTCAAAAGAATTAATAAAACCATTACAAGCTACAATAATGAAGATAAAGGAAGAGGGAAAACCGGAAACATGGGGAGTATCTAATATTGTAGTGATACCCAAAGAAGGGAAAGACAAAAGAGAGCTGAAGAATTACAGACCAATTTCTTTACTAAATGTGGACTACAAAATTTTCATGACAGTGTTGGCAAGACAATTAATAAAGACATTGCAAGAAAAAATACAAGAAGAACAGACAGGGTTTTTACTGGGCAGGAATATGAAAGACAATGTAAGAATAATTCTAGATGTAATAGAATATTATGATAAAAGCCCAGGAAAAAAAATCAGCAATGATTTTTCTGGACACAGAGAAAGCATTTGATAATATATCTTGGAAATTTTTGCAGTGGATATTATGAGAAAGTAACTTTGGAGAAGTATTTTGTAAATGGATTGAAAAGATTTATCAAGATCAGATGGTAAAATTGGTGATTAACGGAAATACAACAGGAAAATTTGACATATCAAAAGGAGTAAGACAAGGATGTCCATTATCACCATTACTATTTATTGTGGCATTAGATGTTCTGATGATGAAGATAAAAGAGGAGCATGAGATACAAGGCTTGGAGAAAAGAGAAAAGAAATAAAACTAAGAGTCTTTGCAGATGATGTAATCAATTTTTTTGGAAGACCCACAAGACTCAAATCAAAAATTGCAAGAGTGCCTTATAGAATTTGGAATGGTAGCTGGGTATAGAATAAATAAAGAGAAGACAATGATGTTGACCATTAATATATTGAAAAAAGAACAAATTGAACTTGAGAAAATAACAGCTTTCCAATCCTCTAATAAGATAAAATATTTAGGAAACTATGTAACAAAGAAGAACCAAGAACTGTTTCAAAACAATTATGAAATGGTTTGGAAAGAAATGAAAAGACAAATGGAAAAATGGAGCAAACTGAATTTGTCTTTTCTGGGGAGGATAAATGCTTTTAAAATGACATTATTGTCAAAAATGATGTTCCTTTTCCAAAATTTGCCAATAATAGGAAATGGAAAAATATTTAAAAATTGGGAAAAAGAAATTTCAAAATTTATATGGCTAGCTAAGAGGCCAAGAATAAGATTTAGAACATTACAGGATACTAAAGAAAGAGGCGAATTGGATTTGCCATCCTTGAGATAATATTATCAAGCATGTTGTTTAGAATGGATTCAAAGCTGGAAATCATTACAGAAATCATCAACAAAAGACTTGGAGGGGCATGAGAACAGATTTGGATGGCATGGTTATTTGTGTTATAATAAAATAGTGGCAAACAAAGAATTTAATAACCATTGCATCTGGAAAACATTATTAAAAGTGTGGCAACAACTATACCAAGATTTTACACAACCCTTCTGACTTGGACAGCACCACGAGAAGCTTTCAAAATTTCTTCAATGAAAGAAGGTAAACTGCTTACATATCAAGATATATTTATTTGGGAAGGAAATAAACTGAGAATGAGAACACTGGAAGAAATCAAGGAAGCTGGACATGAAATGAACTGGTTTACGTGGAGACAAGTGAAAGAAAGATATAAAATAGATTCAAAATTATTTGGATTTGAGAGGAAGGAAAATGAATTGGTTGTATTAATGAAAGAGAATCAAAAGAAAAGAATATCTAAACTTTATAAATTGTTACTACAGAGAGAAATGGAGCGGGAAGAAATTAAAGAGATGATGGTGCAATGGTCACAAAATATAGGACACTCTATAGATCTTGAGAGCTGGAAAACAGATCTAAGATTTACATTAAATTTAAATTAAGAGAAAATTACTATAAAATGTTGCATAGATGGTATATGACACCAGAGAGATTACAAAAGATTACTAAGAATGATAATCTAAAATGTTGAAAGTGCAGAGAAAAGGTGGAGCTGTAAAAAAGCGAACATTTTTTGGAAAGAAACACATGATGAATTTCAAAAAACATTTAAGTTGAATTTTGAAATGATACCTGAATTATATTTATTGAATATATTAAAATTAAAGTCAGAAATTAGAAAACATAAAAAAGTTAGATTTAATTACAGCAGCTAGATTAACGTATGCTCAATATTGGAAAGAAGATATTAAAATAAATTTAAATGAGTGGAAAATAAGGGTAATGGATATGTTAGAGATGGAGAAATTGACAAATGCCTTAAAAATTAGATCTATTCAATAATTTGATAGGGAATGGAGAGAAATAAAAGAATGGCTTCAATTGTAAATATATTGATTATAATGTTATGGTATAGTAAAACTGTATTGATATGGTTAAATTATATTGTTTAATTATTATGGAGATTGTATTGCAAAACCAGAGAAGAAAATTTGCTACAGGAGTGGGGAGGGGAAGGGTAACATTTGAAGATATGTACCCGTTTTATATTTTTTTGGAAATTTTAATAAAAATATTTTTTTTAGAAAAAAGAAAGCTGATTTCTGTAAACTTAGGGAGTTACTTGCTGAAATCCTGTGGTCAAGAATATTAGAAGAGAAAGGATTTATGATGGATGGGAGTTTCTTAAAAGTGAGATACTGAAGGCACAATTGAAAACTGTGCCAACAAGGAGGAAAAATGGCAGGTGTCTAAAGAAACCAGAATAGTTGACAAAAGAACTCTCAGCTGAGCTAAGTTGTTACCCTGTGTGCTGGGGGTTCCAGGAGGGGCTCCCAAATAATCAAATAAAAACAACAAAAGATGGGGAAATTAACTGGAGCACTCCGCTTAAGCTAATGAGAGGCAGGGTAAGTTTGCGAGGATCTTGTAACCCTATGTATACGGGGTCAGGTCAGTCAAGCAGTCCGACAGTTTTAAAATAGCAAAAATGATGTTTTATTAACTAACAAAGAAACAGAAAAGACACCACATTCACACAGCTAATGGAAGAATTGGAAATAAGGATTTTCAGGGTAAGTGGGTGATACGACATCTTTCTCATAGTCCTGAAGAAGCTGAAGATGGTAATGAAGAAACTCTGCGTGGTGCCTGAGGGGAGTTCGCCTGACAAAGCAGCAGCACGGCTGGATGGAAGTCCGGAGCGATCCCAGAAAGCTCTCAGAACCAGGGGTTTATATGGGGGGAAATATGACCATGGGCTAGTCTGTACTTGGGAGAGAACAATGAGGTTTGGGCACGAGACAATGTTTCCGAAAGGTCAGAATTTAACATGATTGAGTTAAGTTCGAATTGACAAAAGAATGGCCAGTATGCAGATGCAGCTCGCTTGGGTGGGTAAGCTTCTAGCTTGCCAGGAAACCTGCTAGAGGCAGGGGGCTCTTTGTAGTAGCGTGCATCCTTAATGAAGTGTTTGTCTAGGGAGGTCTCCTAAAGCAAGATCTGGCTGAGTCTGGCTTGCCTAGGTGGAGAAAAGAATGTTTCAGCATTTAATAACCATGCCTAGCTCCGTGCTTGTTCGGGGGCCTCACAAACACTTGGCTGAGGGTGGCAAAATAAGACCGAATTGTGATATCAAAATGATATCTAATGTCTACCAGAGCCAGGTCAGTTCACGGTGATAACAAAGTGTTAAAAGAAACATGTACAGGAAATGGAAGAATAGTGAAACCACCAAAGAGGAATTCAAGTAAATAGCCAGGATATGTAGGGAGAAGGTCAGAAAAGCTAAAGTGCAGAATGAACTCAGGCTTGCTAAAGACGTTAAAAACAATAAAAAGGGCTTTATTAGATATGTCCACAGCAAAAGGAAAAACAATGAAATGATAGGGTCACTGCGTGGAGATGATGGCCAATTACTAATGGGGGAAGAGAGAAGACAGAACTACACAACGCCTTCTTTGCCTCAGTTTTCTCCCAAAAGGATAGAAGTACTCAGGTGGGGAGCAGGTGAGGAAGGGGGAGAAATGCAGCACAGAATAAGTAGAGAAATAGTACAGAAATATCTGGCTAAACTAGATGAATTCAAGTCTCCAGGACCAGATGAATTACATCTGAGGATATCAAAAGAACTGGCAGAAATCATTTCTGAACCACTCGCTATAATCTTTGAGAACTCTTGGAGAACAGGAGAAGTCCCAGCAGACTGGAGGAGGGCAAATGTCATCCCTATCTTCAAGAAGGGGAAAAAAGAGGACTCAAATCATTATTGCCCGTTCGGCCTGACATCAATACCAGGAAAGATCCTAGAGCATATCATTAAACAATCAGTTTGCAATTACTTAGAAACCAATGCCGTAATCATTAAAAGTCAACATGGATTTCTCAGAAATAAGTCATGCCAGACTAATCTTATCTCTTTTTATGATAGAGTTTCAAGCTTGATAGATGAGGCGAATGCTGTAGACGTAGCATATCTTGACTTCAGTAAGGCCTTTGACAAACTTCCCCATGAAATTCTTGCAAAGAAGCTAGTGAAATGCAGGCTGGACAGGGCTAGTTAGTTGGATTTGTAATTGGTTGATCAACTGAACCCAAAGGGTGCTCACCAATGGCTGCTTTTCGTCATGGAGAGAAGTGACTAATGGGGTGCCACAGGGTTCTGTCCTGGGCCCAGTGCTATTCAACATCTTCATCAGTGACTTGCATGAAGGAGCGGAGGGCGTGCTGATCAAATTTGCAAATAATACCAAATTGGGAGGGGTTGCTGATACACCAGAGGTCAGGATCAAAATTCAAAATGACCTTACAGATTGGAGAGTTGGGCCAAAGCTAACAAAATGAACTTCAACAGAGAGAAATGTAAGATCCTACACTTAGGCAGAAAAAATGGAATGTACAAATATAGGATGGGGGATGCATGGCTGGATAGCAGTATGTGTGAAAGGGATCTAAGAGTCTTGGTATAGCACAAGTGGAACATGAGTCAGCAGTGTGATGTGGCAGCCAAGAAATCCAATATGAATCTTGGTTGCATCAATAGGAGTATGGTGGAGGGAGGTAATGGTACCACTCTATTCTGCATTGATTAGGGCTCATTTGGAATACTGTGTCCAGTTCTGGGGACCTCAATTCAAGAAGGATATCGACAAGCTGGAATGTGTCCAGAGGAAGGTGACCAAAATGGTGAAGGTTCTGGAAACCATGCCCTATGAGGAACAGCTTAGGGAGCTGGGTATGTTTAGTCTGCAGAAGACAAGGTTAAGAGGGGACATGATAACCATGTTTAAATATTGTTCTCTGGGCTTGTTCTCTGAAGCTCCAGAGACTAGGACAAGGAGCAATGGATTCAAGCTGCAGGAAAGGATATTCCACCAGAACCTCAGGAAGCCTGGGAGTGTGATGGAGTCTCCTTCCTTGAAGGTTTTTAAGCAGAAGCTGGATGGCCATCCATTGGGAATGCTTTAATGTGTGTTCCTGCATAGCAAGGAGTTGGACTCAATGGCCTCTGGGGTCTCTTCCAACTCTATGATTCTATGAAATTAACCTTTAAGATGCCATATGACACTTTATGTGTGTTCTGAAAAAGTCTTTCTAGCCATCTGGACTTGTTCTCTGCTATGTATAGTCAGCCAGGATCCAAAATAGTGGGGAAACCAGCTGCTCTTTTCTACCCACACAATGCATGACACCAAACTGTTTTGCTTACTACAAAGATTTGCTTAGTTCTAAATCAAAGAATCTTCTGTAGTGATGCACCTTGTCATTCTATTAGTTGTATACAGAATTTACTTGGCTATAGGAAACAGATTTGACACCTGATGTCTGAAAAAAAAAAAATATTGACAGGGTTGCAAAATGGAAATTATGATTTTTTTTTTTAACCCTAATTCCTGTAGGCAATGTTGAGGGTAATATTTGGCATGTAAAAAGATGTTTCCTAGGAAGACTATACTATACTGTAAATTTGTCATTTTAATTTCTGAGATAAATGTATAGTTCTTGCTCTTCTCTTACTGTAATAGCAAAGCTTAAACCAGAAATTATTCCCCATGTATAAAAGGAGTAATCTTTGTGTTGACATCTATGATGAAGGGACTGATAAAAGAGACTCATTGAGCACAATTAGCATGACTGCTGCTCTGGCCTAGTATCAGCATACTATACACTGCCTGCTTGCCTCGCTTTCCATTTGTTACCTGTCACTCTAATCAACCCCAGGCAGCTAAGTCTCGGAGACATCTCTTAAATTTCCCACAGTGGCCTTGGTGTACCATTGTTCTGTGGTATTGTGAATAATTTAAATAGGGCCCCAAATTCCTGTCACCAATCAGAGTGTTTTTGCTTCCTCTTGTTGTAGCTGAGGCGCATTACTTTCCTCAGAGCAAGGATCTGTAGGAAAGGGTTTGTGGGCAGCAGAATGGGGTTTCTGCCTTGCTAAGATGGCAGCAAACATCTCACTCTCAATACCATTGCTCTGAGGGATAAGTTGACCACGGAAACCCCAGGATCACCCTTGCTGCAGCCACTCATACAGTAGTCAAAACAATTTTAAAAGTTTTGAGAGCAAGGAGGAGAAGGTGATAAAAAGGGGGTCCATCCATACAGCTCAAAGGCTTGTGCCAGCACTAACATGTGGATGTGCTATCCTATGTTAAGCTGCAGGCACAGGCTTCAGGAGAGACTGCCAGAATGGCACTCTGCCTTAACGACCTCCCAACAAAGGGCATAACTAGCTTCACCCAGTCATGTCTAAGTTTTCAAAAATGAAAAAAGTACATTATGTAACATTGCTTTAGGAACTGAAAATATGGCCATGGAGATGCACTACATATATGTGACAATGTCTGGAACATGGCCTTGTTCTATAACTACCTTACTCATAGTGTAGTCATTTCTTAGCTAAATAGCTAGAGCTGCACTGAGGGGGTCAAGTGACTTTGGCAAATAGTGAAGATCCGGGGGTTGCTGGGTTTTTGGACAGGTTTCACACATTGTCTCCTCATCTGTCAGCGTGGGCTGAGGTCAAGCAGGGGCCAGGCCGGAGGTGGCAGCCAGCAGTGTCCCAATCAGTCCCACAGGGGCGCTGCAGCCAGCAAGGGGCCTTGAACTGAGGTTTGCCTTAACAGCAGGCGTCAACGGAAATAACAATGGGTTGCCTCACCCCGAACACAAAATGGTTACTGCACCTTTAACGCAGGGTAGGGTCTTGGTAGAGCCGGGCAGCAGAATGCAGACACGGGCTGGATTGGAACAAGGCACGGGCGACAGACGCACGGGAAGCCGATGGTTGTTGCTCCGTGCCTTCCCCAGCCCCTCGCCTGCCTAAAAAGGCCTGCGGGCCGGGCCGCGACCAATCCGCACCAAGCACGTGGCTGGGCTCACAGCTGTGCTACAACTGGGAGCTCCCTGCTCCCAGGTGTTTCTCCTGCAGCCGCCGGGAGTGGCGGCTGGCCTCCTTGAGCTGCCGCCGCCGCTGGAACGTCGTCGTCGTCGTGGCGGCCTCAGCCTCTTCCGAGGCAGCCTCGCGAGTAGGCGGTGCCCCGGGATCGGGCCCGGGGCCCGTCTCCTCCCGTGGGTCCTCGTCCGCCACGCCTCGCGGCCTGGGAGCTGGGCCGGCGGCCTCCGCAGCGCCGGGATGATCCTCGTCGTCGTCATCGGCCTCCGTCGCATCGGGGAGACCCTCGCCGGGATCAGCGTCTGCCGCGGCGTCCTGGCGATCCCCCCGGCGGCGGAGCCCTCCGTGGTGGCCGCGCAGCCCCCGTCGTCGGCTGTGACCTCCGACAGGCCCGGGCCCGCCTCCTCCTCCTCGGAGGTAACGGTGGCGTCGGCCTCTGCGGTGCCCGCCATGCGGCAAAGCCCGAGGCCCTGACATCATCTATCTACTCAAGAACTAAAATAATTAGGATACATAGTTCATCCTCACTTGTAAAGCTAGTGCTAATGTTTATGTTTCTAAGTACAAAGATGGGCACAGTATTTTCTATGAAAGGTTAACTCCAGAACTTAGAAATATTATTGTATAACTAATACATTGGTCTTAGTTTTTAAAAAATACAAAGAAAGTAATTATATGTTTGTTTTCCATGAATAATGAATATTTATTAGTAATGTGTTGCTAGCATGTTACTTTTTAAGTTTTTAAAATCACTTTAAAATGTCAGTGTGTATATATATATATATGTATGCTCAAATGCACTATCAAATCTACAAAATGACCTCACAAAACATTTTGAAGTAATAAGTTAACATAATGAATTATACTAAATATATTAGTCACTATGTTATTTTTAAAGCAACATTATTGCCTGTAACCCATTCATCTGTAACTCAGGGGCAAGAAGACAAACAAACAAACAAACAAACAAACAGTTTGTAAGTTGAAATTCTGCACCAGAGTTTTGAGCTGGACCACACAGTGGAAAACTTATTAAGAGGAAAAAAGGGAGGACGGCAAAAGTGGTTGGTCAAGGCTTGGCTCTGAATGAGATTATTTGCTATTACTGTGTGGTTTTCAGGGCTTTTAAAAAATTGAACTGTACCTACTGTGCCACATATGTTAAAAATATCTCATAGGAATAGTAGCATGCTGTTGCTGCTGTGTCTTCAAGTCATTTTTGACTTACAGCAACCCTAAGGGAACCTTATTACGTGATTTTTCTGGGCCTGAGAATGCATGATGTACCCAAGGTCACTCCGTGGGTTTCCATGGTCAAGCAGGAAATCAAACCCTGGCTTCCAGGATTATAGTCCAATGCTCAGACTGCTAAGCACGCTGCTTCTATGGTATCATGTTACTTCTTTTTATTATATTTATTATATTAAACTTAATAAAAGCACTGCTAGGAAGGAATCACATCTCTGCTCAGTAATATCAGGATCTAACTATATATTTGAATTTCTAAACCTACTTCATAGTGCAGTTTGATCTCATTGCATACCTAAGGCCCTTACTGCACCACAGCACCATCCCAGCATGGGGATACATTGCTGCAGTCTGTGACGCATGCCATTGCATGCCATCGTGGCAGTCCTGCTGCTGCTGCTGCAGCCCCAGACACCGTGATTGTGCCGTATATTGTTACTGGAAAAAATCTGGTAATGACCTCCCTTTGTGCAACAATCCCATTAGCTGTGGACTTGTGGGAAGGGTGAAAGCACCATCAAGCACTGTCTTCCACAATACAGCCCAGGAAGAGGCCACTGTACTATGGAAGGAAGGAGCGTGTCCTGAACACTACCCGTCTGCTGGAAGCTGACCGGTTCAGGTTCCGATCCCTTCCCGGCAATGGCATTGCCAGGATCGTGATGGGATGATGCGGGATCACAGCATAGTGTGGTAAGGGCCTCTGACTTCCAAATCTAATTAACTGGTAGTTACAAATGCATCATTAAGTAATTAGCATGGTGCATCATTATCTAGCAGTGTATAAACTGAGGGAATAAAAATACTAAAATGCATGAAACTTGGAAGTATGAAATTTACTCCCTCTTTGAGATAAAAAATAGACACATGAATTTTTAGAATGCTGACAGCCTTTCCGTGCTCTTTTGCATTTTATTTGCTGAGAAACAGCTGCAGAAATTAAGTACTCATGAACATCCTTCCAGGAATCATGCATGACACCCAGATGTGTTCTGTCTCAACCCTCGTGTCCTTTTTATGTCCAACACTGGGTACTACTGATGAGCAGCAGCCATAACACCATGGCTGGCTCTGGTAGGGATTCAGCTGTACTGATAGCCTGACCAGGAACTGAACAAGCTGTTACTCAAGTTTTCACCACTCCATGTCTCATGCTTCCCTCTTTTGGGTTCACATCCCATGGTTCTCAACGTTTGGTTTGCCAGAAGTTTTGGATTTCTTCTTACTGCAGGTTAGGCCTTCTTGGAGATCGCATAAAGATATCATTTTGATACCAATAATTTGGCTCTCTCCCACCACCCTCTCCACGTGTTTGAGAGGCCCCAGGACAAGCCCAGAACTAGGCTTGGCCATCAAACGCTGCAATATCCCAAGACCATCCAGGCACGCCAGAAATAGCCAGATCACCGCTTTAGGATGCCTCTCTGCAAACACCCTCATTATGTATGCACACTGTTTACAAAGGACTCCCTGCCCTGAGCAGGTAACTTGGCAAGCTAGAAGCTTAAAGGCCAAGCACTGAGCATTTGCATACGGTCTACCTCTTTGTCAGTTCTGACTTAACTCAATCATGCTAAATTGTGACCTTTCTGAGACATTGTCTCGCACCCAAAACTCATTGTTGTCCCCGAGTAAGGCAGAGCCTGCAGTCCCAATTTGCCCTATAAAAACCCCTGATTCCGAGACCTTCCTTGGATCGCTCTGAACTTCCATCAAGCCTTGCTGCCACTTTATCTGGTGAGCCTTCCCCTCAGCTCCAGTAGCTGAGACCGCAGCAACCTCAGATTGCGCCAAACTTCCATCAAGCCTTGCTGCCGCTTTGTTTGGCGAGCTGTGCCCTCAGTCCCACGTACTGAGACTCCAGACCAATGAACTCAAGCTTCGAGACGGGTGTCATATCACCCATTTTCCCCTGAAAGTCTCTATCCTTAATTCAATCTCTAATTTCTTAGTTAGCTGTGTGACTGTGGTGTCTTTAATATTTGTTTGTATGCAATAAAACATCATTTTCTATTACTTTAAACCCATCTGGCTGCTTGACTGGCCTGACCCCATAGACGCTGGGTTGCAAGATCCTGCTAAGTTACCCTGCCTCTCGCTAGCTTAAGTGAGTGCTCCAGCTAATTTTCCCCAAAATTGTGTTTCATTGTTTGGTTATTTAGGTGTCCCTCCCGGGACCCCCAGTAAACAGGGTAACATTCTGCTTCCAGAATTCATCATCATTGGCCATGCTGGTAGAACGTTCTGAAAGTGATGTACAAAATATTTGGGTGATCAGAAGCTGAGAAACCCTACACTGGGACATGACTTAATAATGAGAATAACAAAGCAAATGTACAGAATAACATGTTGTATTGAAGAATTTCCATGTTCACTCAAGTTCAGAAATGTCAGGAGCACAGCTTTAAGAGATATGCCATTTACATAGATGTTATGCTCTTGATACAGCACCCTGTATTATTATTAGTTCCAGTGTCAGTGCAATCTTGGAGCTGGATGAATATTAGTGGCAGAATGGTGAATTTAAATCCCATATTTGTCTGCTCACAGAAGTACACATGTGGGTCTTGATCCAGCGGGACCCTGTATTGATGGATCACTTCTGTTTGTTAATCTCAAACAGTTTTATCTCCTCTCCCTAGATATGCCTAGAAGCACAATAGGATGTTCTTTTTTACCTCTACCCCTATACTCTGTATCACTCAAGCTCTACCTCTGATAGGAGGTGTTGAAGATGCACAGGGATGTCTCCTCTGAGATTAGCCAACAGGCTTCTCCTGTTGATACAAGGATCCAGCTGGATCCCAGACAAATGTCGTAATAGTCCATAACACAAGAAGTCAACAGAAGGCCCAAGGACGCCCCTTCTTTAACATTATTTAACATGTTAACATATTATGTTCCATTGAATATATTCTAGGCCTAAGGGGATGGAGGTACCCATCTGTCTCACAAGGGTTTGTGAAAACCATCTTCTTCCCCATAGACTTACAAGACGTTGTTAAATCCTGTAATGGTGTTGCTATAGTAGACATGGGGACAGAGATGGCATGTGGGTCTGTTCTAGGATCTGGTTTTCATGTTTGTCTCCTGGCTGTGTGGACTATTGGTGGTGATTATTGGGTATTTCAGGTTGGGTGTGTTTGTGAGGTTATCTATAAGCAAGGCCACACAAGGAGTGTTTCTAGGTGGAACCACTAGCCATTATTATAGGAATAAACAGCTGATGCTTTTGCCTATTTTCCTTCTACCTCTTCCTCAATAATATGTACTATAACACAAACATGTAACATGGCATCACAGTGCTGTACTTTTCCATTTCCTACTCATAGTTCTGTTTTAGGTGGAGACCAGGGTAGGTGGCTTCCAGTGGTAGGGCCCAGTTTACATGATCCAAGATCTAGCAGCAATAATTCTGAATTGAGAATGGTCTATAAGGAAGATGAAAGGCAGTCCAAGGAGGGGATATTATAGCTGGAGCCGGGTGACCATGGAAGGTTCTGGCAAGGAATAAATTCAGTCTGCAGATTCCAGTGGTCTTCTTTGCTCAGTATTGAGATTTATAAACCCGAGCCCCCAGACTTCAGATAAAGGCACTTAGGCAGAAGCCCTCCCACATGAAGAGACCTGGCTCACAAGGAAGTTTGTGTTCCTGAAAAGTCTTTCATTGTAGATCAGCGGTCTTTCAAAAATGAGCTTACTAACACCAAAACAATATTCTCTTGAGTTTGGAGGTAGCCCCACATCATGCCCAGAGGGATCTCCAGTATTCATATTTCATGCTTTACCTCTCGTCCTGTCTTTTTTGTTTGCAGTCAGATTCACAGCCTGTGTCCTAAATGTACTGTGTGGCTATGGGGCATCTAAGGACAGCTCTAACCCCGTCCTCCAGCTGTCTAAAAACCTGTGGGTGTTCTTCTAACATATGATTAGTAATACCCTAGACATTTGGGTTTTGTGGCTTAAACTTACTTTCCTTTATTATTGTGGGGTAATTTTATGTTTTCAGTTAGTTATGCAATCATATAATAACATGACCATGGACCAACTCAGAACAACTTTGTCAGCATTTGTTCCAAATGCAGGTAGAATGGATAAGATCTGACCTGTATGTGCATCATAAAAATAGGTAAACTTTTGGGTTAAATCCCCAATTACATCCCTGTCAGATATTACAGTTCTTCAAAATAATGCATATTAGTGCATATTAAGGCATGTTCTGACACGGGAGTAGTTTCTGAATAAAAGTTTAGCAAAACTGTATTCTTGAATGCTGGTAAGAAAATTAGAAAGGATCTTCCCATGGATTAAAGCGAATGGGCAAATAGTACAGAAGGGAATACAGAAGGAGTTTTCTATCTGTGGTCTCTGGAAATGGTGAGGAGGTATTGCTACAGAGGTAATTAGTGGTGGCTGCTTCATCAAGGCAAATGAGACACCACTCAGGATACCTCCAGTCAGCCCACTCAGATATCACTTCTGCTTGTTGCATTCCTTATAACCATTCCATGGGGCAGCATTGGCTGTGAGCACCACCCTTAGCCTCTTAGTGGTGTTTCTGCTGAACTGAGCAGGCCATGTCTTTCCTTACAAAGACTCAAAAGGACAGGTTTTTTTTTCAGGAGCATCTCCATGAGCCAACATCTCCTTTGCCCTTAAAAAAGCAGCAGGAAGAGAAGAAAATGAAGAGCCACGAAGGACAGAGGTTAGTGGACTCTTAAGGCTGGATTAGTAGACTCTTATGGTACAGTTGACCAACTGGAGACTCAGAGGAGAAATGCAGCCTCTGCCCTTGGCCAATAAGCTGAAATGCCAGTGCCTTGGCTGGGAGGTTTGCTGGGCTAGGCATCCTTTCAGGTTGTTTGTTTGCTTTTTTTTTTTCTTTTTAAAAATTGCTTGCACCCACTTCAAGCCAACACTGAAGGAAATAGAGAAATATGGCAAAGTGGAAACTTGGGAGACTCTAATATTGTATTGATACCCAAAGAAGGAAAGGACAAAAGAGAAGTTAAAAATTATAGATGAATCTCATGCTGAACATAGATTATAAAATATTCGCATCAGTATTGGCAAAATGCTTGAGGCACATACTGCAGGATAAGATTCAAGAAGGCCAAATAGGTTTTCTCCCAGGTAGATACATGAGAGATAATGTTTGAACAATCATAGATGTGATTGAATTTTATGATAAAAACCCAGGGAAGAAAGCAGCACTTATTTTTTTGGATGCCGAAAAAGCTTTTGATAATTTCCTGGGACTTTATGTTACGGGTTTTGAAAGAATATAATCTGGGAGAAGATTTTTGCCAATGGATGGAGATGATTTATCAAGATCAATCAGTGAGGTTAATCATAAATGGAGACACCATGGCAAGCTTTGTAATAAGTAAGGGGGTACGACAGGGGTGCCCACTGTCACCATTATTATTTATAGCGGTCTTGGATGTTTTGCTGATAAGAATAAATGAAGATCCACAGATAAGAGGTCTGAAAATAAGGAAAAAAAGAATTGAAATTAAAAACATTTGCAGATGATTTAATTATAGTCCTGGAGGATCCACAAGAATCAATTCAGGTGTTGATGGAAATTCTACAAAGATATGGATTGAAAGCAGGTTATAAGATAAACAGAGAAAAGACAATGATGATGACTCTTAATATGACCAAAAAAGAGTAGGCTGATTTGGAGACAAGATCCAGATATCAGTTGACAAAGAAAACAAAATATTTAGGAATTATTTTGATGAAAAAGAACCAAGGAGTTTTTGAAAATAACTACTCAAAAACATGGAAAAAAACTAAGCATGATATGGAAAAATGGAAAAATCTGAATTTATCCTTTTTGGGTAGAATAAAAATGTCTTTATTACCAAAGTTTATGTTCCTCTTTCAAAACTTACCAATAATAGGGAAAGAGAAGATATTTAAGGAATGGGAAAAGGACTTTCAAAAATTTATCTGGCAAGGGAAAAAACCAAGAATCAGATTTAAAATACTTCAAGATGCAAAAGAGAGAAGAGGACTTGATTTACCATCATTAAAAATCTATTATTACGCATGTTGTTTAGATTGGATCAAAGATTCGAAAATACAACTGTTAAAGAATTAGAAGAAATAAATAATAGATTTGGATGGCATGGATATCTATGTTATGATATATCAGCAGTGAATAAACAGTTTAAAAACCATTGTATCCGAAGATTTGGTCACAAACAAAGCAAAAATGTTATATAAAATTACCGGTATGGACATCATCACAAGAAGCCTACAAAATCGCCCCAACAAAACAAGGAAACTTATTAACATATCAAGAGTTATTGAAATGGGAGGGTGATAAATCAAGAATGTGTACAGAAGAAGAACTAAGGGTTGAGGGACATGAACTAAACTGGTTTCCATGGAGACAACTTAGAGAAAGATTTAGAATGGATCAGAAACTATATGGATTTGAGAAAATAGAGAATGAGTTAGATTTACTGATGAAAGGAAACCAAAAGAAAAGAATCTCTAAATTTTATAGATTATTGTTGAAAAGAGAAATGAAATCAGAAGTAGTTAAAGATACAATGATTAGATGCATACAGAACCTGGGACATTCAATCGAATTAGAAACATGGGAAAGAGTGTGGAAAACAGATATAAAATTTACACCAAATTTAAATATAAGAAAAAAAATTTGTAAAATGTATATGGTATATGACCCCAGAAAGATTACAAAAAATAACGAAAAATGGAAATTCAAATTGTTGGAAATGTGATGAAAAGACAGGATCTTTTTTTCATATGTGGTGGACATGTAAGACAGCAAAAAATTTTTGGAAGGGGGTACGTGATGAAATTCAGAGAATTTGTAAGTTGAACTTTGAAATGAAACCGAAACTTTATCTGTTAAATATGTTTGGGCAACAAAAGGAAATAAGATGTCACCAGAAGATATTATTGTATTTGATAACTGTGGCAAGATTAACATATGCACAACACTGGAAAGAAAATAAATATATTGATATTGAGGAGTGGAAGCTAAAAGTTCTGAATATGATAGAGATGAAAAAATTAGCATTAGCAAACCCAGTATATTTAGGGGATGACTGGATACTGGAGTAAAAATAACTATTACAAGGAAAGAAAAGAAAAGAAAATGCCCCAACATTTCCTGGAACTATTGAGCATTTAGAGGAGTCTGTGATTCAAATTAAGCAGAAATATCTCTGAGCACCCTCAAAAGAGAAGTGCTAGCATGAATGAGTTCCCTTTTTTGGACTACAACTCCCAGAATCCTCCTCAGCCAACAGGGTGCTGGGGGATACTGAGAGTTAACCAAAAAAGGAATGTGTCCAAGATCTGGGTAGAGCAATTAATGGGAGAAACTCAGTAAGAAGAAGTTTTTTTCACAAGAGAAAGCAATAACCAACTCTGTTACAGTGTGGGGAGACATTTAATTTCTCTGACAGTGTTGAAATGGGTGGAGTAGATCTATCACAGACCAGGCAGACTTTCTTCGGTTCCGATTTCATAAACTGAGTCAAGTTTGGTATGTAGTTTATTTGACAGGTACAATAAATATGCTCATTATGTAATTATGTTTGTGAAATATGTCCAGAGCTTCAGGAGTTGACTTTTCCACTGCCTCTTCTTTGCTGTGATACATGTGTGATTTTAGGTGTTTTATGTACTTTGACAATAATCTCTTATTGTGTCCCCCCCCCAGAACTTCTTTTATTTTTTTAAAAAATATGTAATGAAATAAAACTAGCTAGCACTTCCAACTCTGTGATTCTTAGAACCTTTTTAAAAATGCTTATTCATGGTTCAGAGCAGGCTAGCAAGATGGAATCCTGGGAAATCATGTAGCAAAATGCCATAAGGCCAGGCAGTACTGGCCCTCAAAACAGAAACTGAACCAAAAGTGGCCCCAATTCCCAATCCTACCCAGCAGGATTCCCTGGCTGATAGTATCAGAAACTACTGAAAGATCCAGGACATTTAACAGGTTACACTCTGCTTTTCTTTTCTTCCAGCAATGATTATCTAGCAAAATGTCCAAAGCAGTTTCATTACCAAAACTAGAAACGAGATTGAAATGGATCATGGAATGTCTTGTTCCAGGAGTAACTGGAGGTTTACAGCCAGGTGGTGCAATTCTCTGGGTACCTTCATATTTGCTGCCCATTCCTAAAGACATCTCTGTTCTTCCATGGTTCTGCCAATCTGTTCCCCATGAAATAGGCAAGGCTGAGCCAAAAATGGCCCAGCTTCTTTTTTCATGATTTTAAAAATGAAACATTAGTGGAGAGGGCAAACTTTGGTGAAGTTATTACTTACAACTACAAAGTAGAGTTGAAACATTTTCCATTTCCCCCCCTCTAAGCAATAAAATCAAATGATGTCCTGGCCACAGCTCATTAGCCCAGCTGCCAACTGCTTTGCATCTGTAGTCAGAGAGGACTCCGGGGACAACACTGTGTGATAAAGAAGCAGCTCATTCTGAGGGGATATTAATGGGGGAGGGGCAGCAACTATATTCCTCCAAAGTACCCTGTCCACATCTTTGGGGTGAAACTGAAACTAATATTTATCCCATTAAATAGGACCAGATTGGTGCTCTGGACACAGTGACTGACAGAACTTCAAAACCCATAACATTCATGTTGAAGCAGACAGAAGCAGTTTGTGTGTACTTGGCAAACATGTTGGAGCATGCCTCTGTGTGTTCTTCTACACCAATCTTTGGGCCATGTTGTAACAGGAGCCAAACCATTTAGATAAATGGAGAGCACCCTGCTGATACACATGGCAGGGAAGAAGAGTTGCTTCTCTGCCACTGCTGCAGTAGGACAGGCTCAGTCCTACTGAACTGTTCCTTGTGTTTGTGGGATTCATATACAACAAACTCTGCATTGTGAGAGATGGTGCCTAGAGGCCTTCAGGTCCACTGCTCGAGTCATGCTGTATACCACAGAAGCAACTAGGACATCAGTTTCTAAATAAGCCTCAGGAACTGCTCAGTTTTCATTAGCCCCAAGGGAAGGAACATCCTAATAGGTCCATATTTCTGTAGAAGGGCGTGACAACTACTCCAGTATTGTTACATAAATCCCTGCACTTAGCAAGTAAATGCTCATGTGTTTTAAGTCAGCCTTCTCACTTCATAATAGTTGCCCACAAATAAACCCCGTTTCAAAAACTATGAGATAATCAGTCTGGCCAACTATGAAGCTTCACTTTCAAGACTCTGGTGCAATTCAGCTGCTTTTCTCTGGTTCCAAGCTACAACTTGCTTGTTGTTGTCTGCCTTCAAGTTGTTTCCGACTTACTACAACTCTAAGATGAACCCATCATGGGGTTTTCTGGGGCTAAGAGTATGTAATGTGCCCAGGGTTACCCAGTGGGTTCCCACAGCTGAATGGCGAATTGAACCCTGGTGTCTTGGGGTAGTAGTTCAGTGCCTAAACCACTACACTAGTCTGGCTCTCTACAACTACAAACCTGTTTTTCATCTCCTTGAGAACCAGAACTGGCATTTCTGCACATCCATGAAATACAAAGCATGCTTTTAAAGCAAATGATTTCATAGGATGTTGAAAGTGGAATAATAGCATCATAACAGTCTAGTGTGGAAATGGCCCTAGTGTTTCCCCTCATTATGGGTGACGATATATTAAAACACCTAGGAAAATCTATGAGTTCTGTTTAAGGGCATAACAGGCCAAGAAGAGAATGAGTAATTGCAAATACAGCTTGAAAAAGGGGCATACACTCAGACAGACAGGAATACACACACACACACACACTTTTTATTAATTTGGAAACCTCCCTAACACAAATGAACACAATTTTCTCAGATCTAAATTTAAATTCATTGATTCCTATTCCTAGGATAATTGTTTAGATAATTGGTTCACAGTGTGGATTTTGACACTGGATTCAGTGTGTAAGGGAAAGCCTGATGTAAATGCAATATTAAAACAACTAGCCAAATGTAATGGAGGGAGAAGATGAGGAGAAAACTTTGCTTGAGAAGGAGTAACTTTTAAAAGACTGAATGGAGCCCCTGCATAGGATTGCTCAGAGGAAAGTTACCATCACACAGGGCATGCCTATGTTCATTTCCTGTCCAGCGGAAATTCAAACAAATTCAACTGTGTTGAGCAAAAGACACTCTAAGAGCATAGCGGTGACCCAACAAAGCTACTATGGTTAATACAAAATCAAACACAGCTGCCCTCAGGTAGGGTGTGTCCCCCCACTTTCTTTTCCCAAAGTTCTATTCAATATCTGCTCTTGGGCAATAAGAAATTAACAACAATGAAACCAATTAACTGAAAAGTATAAGAGATTAAACTTATCAGAACTGCATTTAGTTTCCAGTCTCTCCCTTATATCCAGCCAGCCCTCGTTTAAAATATACATATATCTACGGCAGTTGTGCAATCTTACACTGATTTATTTAGAATTAAAATTACCATCACATAGCTCATGGCAATGCTTTCTTTCAACTGTTCTTTCCTCCTCGTAGCCCTTCCCCCCTCCTCAGCCCATGACAACTGCTGAGCTTGAACCACACCACATAAAAGTCCCTTGCAAATCGTATTATGTGGCTTTCTAAAGACTGCTCCTTCTGGCCTTTCTCAAAACAAAGTCCAAGAGAAGGAAAAGATCACACATACATACACTGAAGCTCACTCCCAGATTCCTCACTGCCACAGCTTTATCTAAATTCAAAGAGAAGTAAAGAGAGTCATGATACAATGAGTCCCACTGGAGTAATCCAGGACAGAAAAATGACCATTTGCTTGCTGCTTCTCTGGGCATCTGTAAGGTTCCACACTAAACTATACTAAACTAAACTTGACAACTTTTATCAAAATCTACTTTTCTTTTGTGTGCATCTCTAAATTTCCCAGTAAAATGAAACAAACTAACACTACTCTATCCCTTCCTACCAGAATGGGTCTGCCAGGACAAAAAAGACTCTTGCAAGCAATTTTTTTTATTTTTTTATTTTTTTGGTAATAATTTTTATTAAGGTTTAATCTCGAAAAAAAAACAAAACACAGACTTCCAGGCTTAAATCTTCCAGTTGCAATTGCTTATTTCCATTACATACAAACATAATTTCCATTTTACAGAGAAAAGAACGATTACATTATTTCTTCTTGATTTCTTATACATTTATATCCTCACCCAATCCAAAGTAGTAGGGGGGTGTAGCTCTTGTCAAAAGTGATTGATGACCTGTAAAATTTATATATTATTCATCTTTACCTTTATACAAGTTGCTAATATCTTAATTCTTATCTATAGCTAATATACTTAAGATATACATTAAGATATGCTTCTTTTTTTTTCCTTTCATCATGTCTTTCCCTAATCCAAAAAGCTCGCTACCATCCAATCTCCCCATTTGTTTTTAAAAAATTGGATAGAGGGTCCCATTTTTTAATAAACTTCTCAAAGAGATTCCTCTTATTAATATTGTCATCTTATCCATGATTGCCATGTCATACAAACTTATTCCCAATTTTCTACGTCTGGTATGTCTGGATTTTTCCAATTTTTGGCATAATTAATCCTTGCTGCGGCAGTCATATAAAATAATATTTCATTGTATTTTTTTCCCAGTTCATTTTCTGGCATTCCCAACAGGTATATTTGTGGTAGCATGCTAAATTGTAGTCCTAGAATTTTTTCTATTTCCATATGTATTTGTTTCCAATATTTTCTAGCTTTTGGGCATGTCCACCACATGTGGTAGAACGTACCTTTTTCATTTTTACACTTCCAACATTTGTCAGAACATTTATATATCTTCGCTAATCTCTCAGGGGGGAAATCCCCACCATAGATGCATTTTATAAACATTTTCTTTTAGATTTTGGCATGCTGTATATTTCATTTTTCTTCCAGGTCTTCTCCCAATTTGTTAAATCGATTGGATGGCCTAAATTTTGTGCCCATCTTATCATTGGCTCTTTGATGACTTCTTCTTCCGTATCCCATTTTAGCAAAATTTTATATATCTCAGGTATTGTCTGGGATTTCCCCCCAACAATTACTGGTCAAAAATTGTCTTTTCTATTTGAAAACCATTTATTCTCAATTTCATTTTCATTTTTTCGTTTAATTGTCTGTGTAGTAACCAATGGCAATTGATGCCTTCCTTTCTTAATTCTTCCTGTGATTTTATCTTGATAGAGCCATCATGAATTTTTATTAAATCCTTATATGTTAGCCATCTGTTTTGTAATATGTTCTCTTTTTTATAAAATGCTTCTTGTGGCGACAACCACAATGGTATTTTTGGGTATATTCTTAATCTGTATTTTTTCCAAGTCTTTAATATTGGTCGACGTATAAAATGATTATTAAATTCACTATGAATTATGTCTTTATTATATCCAATATAAGCATGCCAACCAAAAGCTAAATCAATGCCCTCTAATGTCAAGAGTTTACTATTGGATAATGTCGCCCACTCTTGAAACCACTCTAAGCAGCTTGCATGAAAGTATAATCTCAAACTGGGGAGTGAGAGCCCCCCTCTCTCTTAATGTCGCATAATATTTTATATTTAACTCTTGGTTTCTTTCCATCCCATATGAAATATGAGATATCTCTTTGCCATTTTTTAAACAGATGCATTACTAATTATAGGGATGGTTTGAAACAAAAATAGTAGCTTAGGGAGTACTGACATTTTTATTGACGATATCCTCCCCAGAAGAGATAATTTCAGTTTTTTCCATGTCTGAAGATTTTTATTAATTTCTTTCCAGACTCTCTCGTAATTGTTTTTAAACAGGTCAGAGTTTTCTTTGTTAGGTATATCCCCAAGTATTTCACTTTAGTAGTCGTTGTAAAACCTAAATACACATCCAAGCATTTTTCTTCATCTTTACTTATATACTTAGTCAAGATATTTGATTTGTCCTCATTTATTTTCAATCCCGAGGCTTCTTCCAATTTCTTAAATAACTTTTTAAAATTTTCCATTCCTCTAATTGGCTCTTCCATTGTTATTACTATATCATCTGCGTATGTGCGAATTTTGTATTCATAGCCCTTTACCTTCACACTTTGTATTGATTTATCCAAATTTATACTTTTGATCAAAGTTTCGATACTTAATATAAATAGTAAGGGTGAGAGGGGGCATCCTTGTCTTGTCCCTCTACAGATTTTTATTCTTTCAGTTTTCCCACTATTCACAATTATTTGGGCTGTTTGATTGCTATAAACCATTTTTATAGTATTCAAAAATTTATCTCCAACATTATATGCTCGTAAGACTTCCAGCATGAATTCCCAGTTTAAGCTATCGAAGGCTTTTTCAATATCCAAGAATATCAATGCCAACTTTCTTCCGGTTGCCTTTCATAATGTTCAATCATATCCAATATACATCTCATATTATCCTTGAGGTGCCTATTTGGTAGAAATCCAGCCTGTTCTTCTTCAATAACATCCTTCAATATATTTTTTAGTCTATTTGCTAATATTGATGTAAAAATTTTATAATCTACATTCGGTATAGATATTGGCCGGTAATTCTTGTCAAAAGGGGATCTCGATCCTCCTTTGGTATCAAAGCTATGTTGGCTTCTCCCCAAGAATTTGGTATCTTCCCCTCAAATATTGCATTCATTGTTGCTTGTAATGGCAAGATCAGTTCATCTTGGAAGATTTTATAATATATTGTTTGGGAATCCATCTGGGCCAGGAGTTTTATTCTTCTTGGTTAAACGGGTTGCTTCAGCAATCTCTGCTACCGTAATTGGATGGTTCAATTTCTCTCTATGTTGTTCTGAAAGTTCTTCTATTTGAGATTCTGCTAATAAATCCAAAATTGTTTTTCTTTTAACTTGTTTCTCTTTATATAATCTTGAATAATATTTCACAAATGTCTTTTTTATTTTCTCGGATTCTGTATATATCTTCCCCTCTTCTGAAATTTTAAGAATATGCACTTTTTGTTTATTTTTTCTCAAGCGAAGTGATAGGCACTTCCCTGGTTTATTGGACCATTCAAAATTATTCTGTCTCCATGACAATAACTTTTTACTTATTTCCGATGTCAAATCAAGTTCCAGTTGTTTTTGAAGTGCAGTTATCTCCTTCAGAATGGTTTTATCTGCTGGTTTTTCTTTAAGTTCTTCCTCCTTTTCTTAATTAGATCATTTATCTTCTGAATTTTCTCTTTCCTTCTTCTATTCAAAATAGCATTTTGCTGAATGAAGAAACCACTCATCACTGCCTTTCCTGCGTCCCAGATGGTTTCAATACTCGTTCCTCCCCGCTGATTTTCTTCAAAGTATAAGCGCAAAGTCTCTTTTGCTTTATTAATTATCCTTTCATCTTGGAGCAGCCTTTCATTCACCGCCAGCTGAAGTCTTGTTTGGGTTTTTTAAGAGATAGCAATATAGCATTATGATCTGATAAGCTCTTTGGTAATATTTCCATTTTGGTAATCAGATTGCACAGAGTTTTTGACACAAAGAACATGTCAATTCTTGAAAACGAAGTATGTCTTTCTGAGAAGAATGTAAATTCTTGGGATTTTCCATATAAATGACACCAGATATCTATAGCCTGTATCGTTTCCATCAATCCACTGAAGGAACTAGGTAATTTGTCTTGATTTTTCTTAATTACTTTATCTGATTTCCTATCCAGCAATGGATCTATCACTCCCTTCCAATCTCCCCTGAGAATTACCTGGTCCCAATCATGTTCTAATATTTGAGCTTCCAACTGTTTATAGAATTTTTCTTGGCCATTGTGTGGTGCATAAACTCCTACCAAGAGTATTTTTTGTTTCTGCCAATCCATTTCCACTCCTATATAATGTCCCTTTTCATCACTGAATATCTCTCGTGTTTGAATATAGTCGTTGACATATATTACCACACCTTTCTTTTTCTTCTGAAGCTGAAATAAATTCTTTTCCAAATCTTTTGTTTCGAACCAAATTCGCTTTTTTCTTTTTAATTCTGATTTCTTGCAAGCAAATTATATCATATTTATTCTTGCCCAAATAATGAAATATTTTCCTCCTCTTCTCCAGGATACTTATGCCTTTGATATTCCAGGATAGAATTTTTAAATTTCTCATTTTCTTTTGTGTAGTTTGTTCATGATAATATTATTTCTTCTCTTGTGCTTTAAATTTGCTTTCTTCACCCTTTTGTTGTTTAGTGTCTTTCCATTCTTTCCCTTCCGTTAAATTATCTTTATCCTCTGTATACTGATCCTCTTCTTCTCCCTCTGTTTCCTTTGCTTCTTCTTCTGCTTCTGAGGGAAGTGTCGAAATTTCTCTTTCTTCCTTTGTTCCCTCTTCCTGATTCTCTGTCCTTGTCCTTTTTACAAAGCTTCTAGAACTTTTATTTTCTTAAAAAAATTATCAAATCTTTCCAAAAATTCTTTTGCGTCTTGGACTGAATTTATGTTAAAAGTCTTGTTTCTGAAGTGGAATGTTAATCCCTTTAATCTAGCCCATCTGTATGGAATTCCTTTCCTTCTCAGCTGGGTAGTTAAGAAATTTAATTCTTCTTTTCCGAAGTATTCTTTCTGGAATGTCTTTATAAAATAGAAGCTTATTATCCTCTACTATGCGGGCCTTCTTCATATTCTGTTGGATTATGTTATCCCTAGTGGTTTTCTTCACAAAAGCAACCGCGATATCTCTAGGAAATTCTCTTCCTTGTATCCTGTATGGCCCAACTCTCAAAATTTTATCAATCTCCCATTCCATTTGCTGCTTAGGAATTGCCATAAAATTTGCTAGCACAGGTATTAGAATTTCAGTCAAGTTTTGATTCTTCTGTTCTTTAAGTCCCCTGATTTTCAAACAATTTTCTTGCATTTTAAGTTCCAAAAGGGCTCTTTCATCTAGGTCTCATTCATGTTCTTCTGATAAGGCTTCACATCATTCTTCCAATTTCTTAACTCCTTCTTCTAGACTATTTACCTTTGTTGCTGTTCCTTTTAATTCCTCTGTAAGGGTTTCCATAGTTCTCTTTATCTCTTTCAGCTCACTCTTGAAATCTTGCTTCAGTTCAGTTCTTAAGTCTTTCATACCTTGTTTCATTTCCAATCTCATCCTTTGAATTTCTTCTAACACCAAGTTTTGTTCTGGTTGCTTTGGGGTAATAGCTTGAAGTGTCGTTCTAGTTTGTTCAAAATGTTTTGATCCAAGTTCTATTGATGAGCTTCTTTGTTGTCTAGCCATCTTTGCACTTTGCCTTGTTTCCATTAATTAATTCATTAGCTCACTCAATTTAGCTTCAATATATTATTACAGTCTGTTGTTGTTGTTGTTGTTGTTGTTGTTATTATTATTATTATTATTTCAACACTTCAATCCCAGTATGAATGTTCTATACAACATATAATACTTATCAAATATATAGTTATGTAGATATGTAGATAAATATAGATATAAATATAGATAAATATAGATAAATATGTAAATATATATAAGGCTCTATTTGTTATCTAACTCAATGTATTAAGTAACTTCATATATGTTATATATTCTTATATATTATCTAATCAATCACCTAGTATCAATTAATTAAAGAGCAAATTAGACGCTTTACACCTGAATATATATACAAGTGAAATAAATAGAAAAGCAGATTTCCCCCCTTCTTTCTCCTCCCCCTTCTCCCCCTTCCTTTCCCTTTCCCCCTCTTTTTTTCAGTCACAAATAATTACCAACAGTTCGATCCACACTTAGAGCTAGTGGAGATAGTCCTTCCAATTTAAGCAGTTCTCTGTTCTCACTTCTAGCCCATTGAGTGTAGACCTCTTCTTCAGCTTCTCTGAATTCTTTCACTTCTTTCCAAACACTGTCGCCTTCGCCATCTTAGTTAGACTTCAAGCACAGCTCTGCTTCACTCATGTCCATCCAGAAAACAGAAGGAGAAAAGGGGTCTAATCCTTCCCCCAGAGGCAAAAATCAACTCCAGTCTTTTTTATAAAAGTCAAAAATATCACTCCAAACAGATATTGAGGATTTCTCCCCTTTAAATCAGTAGACCGTTTCGGCTCAGCCTTACAGCTCTGTCCCACTATAAGAAAGGAAAAGCAAATGTTTACTGTTTTTCTACCCGTCGTCGCCGTGTTGTCGTCACACCTTTCGACCCAACAGAAAGAAAAATGTCCTCTTCCAATTTGCCTGTCGTCTCCGCCACGCTGCTCCACTCCACCAAAGAAAAAAGGAAAAAAAATCTCTCTTAATGCTATAGATTATTTCAAAACTGAAAGCGTCCAAAAAATAGAGAAAAAATCTCTGTTTTAAATCTGTCCCTTGTCTCCATCGCGCCGCTCCACCAAAAATAAGAATTGGAAAAAAAGAAAAAGGAAAAAAAGGAAAAAATAGTAAGGGCTTCTCCCTCCTCACCACTTTCTCCTATCCTTCCTCTTTTTATTGACTGCGAGTACAATCTTCCTTTTATTCTATTTCTAAAGTGTCTATGTCTCCTTCAAGTAAGTTAATGTCCTTTTTCAGAACTTTTTTTCTCCCATGTTTCCCCTTAGCTGTATTATTCCCAAATGGGCTTCTTTCTTCTGAGATCTCAGTAGCTGTTGCATTCCTGTAGAGTCCGATCTCAGCAGATCTCCCAGCCAAAGTTCCAACTTTGTCCATTAAAAATTCTGCGGCGGGGCTTATGCTGGCGCAAACCAGCTGCGTCCGGGCGACAATGGCTGCCATGATCCCCTCTTCTTCTCTGCTCCGGATCACCACCAAACGATAAATTTTCCGCAGCCTGAAGAAGGCAATGGATCTCCGTAGCCCCAAATTCGATCTCACTATATCAAGTGAGATTTTTTGTGATCCACAGATTATGAATCGACTCCTGTCACCCGATGCAAGAAAATTCTCAGCAACTACAGCCAAGAAGTTTCACTTTACCCCGCCACTGCAGAACCGGAAGCGTGATGACCTGTCAAATTTGATTGATGACCTGTCAAGAATGACTGACAGTTATCAATTTCCCTCCCCATGGAAGTACTAAGGCAGGACATCCAGAATGGGTCGTGTCCCCTCCCCACCTATGTGGTCCAAGCTGTCCAACGGGCTGATTTCTAACTCAGGTTCTAATTGGGCCCCAGCAGAGTAATGTGACCTCCTCAGATCCACGAGGTCCAATCGGGGGCAATTTCCAATTCACGCTGCCATTGGCCCAGTGGGGTCATGTGACCCCTCTAACAGCCCGCCCCACCACCCTTGACCAATAGGGACGGATTTGGACCCCTCAGAATCACATGTGTCAAACCAGCCAATAGGAAGATGCCCTTTAAGAGATATATTGTGGGGAGAGAAGCGGATATTTTTGCATGCCTGGACAAGTCCTGCGAAGACAACATGGAGGTGCCAAGCACCCCCTTCTGAAGGTATGATGGTGCTGTGTGCTTTTCTAGGCCTCTTGCACCTTTCAACATTTAACCTAGAAGGCAGTCGCCATTTAATGACCCTGAAAATGCATGCTCAACAGTCTGGAATATGGATTCTGCTGACCACGACCCAGATATTGAATGCGATTGCCGTTGTAAAGTTAATTGGCTTTTTTAACTGCCGTTAAAAGCAGTTATCCAGAGGATAGGGAAGATGGGAATTTCCAATACCCCACAGAGCCCAGATGCAGTGGATGGTGCAGCCACTCAGACTGAACAGGCGATGGAGGTGGGAGATCCTGAGCCAACTCTACCTACGCTGGTTGAAGAGGTGATGAATGGAGGCATGGAAATTGATTCAGGCTATGAGAGCTCAAAGGTAAGAGCTGTTTTTATTATTACTATTTTTTTTTTTAGTATTGATGGGTGTGTTACCAGTTGACTGGAAGAAAGAGGAATAAATTGTTGTCTTAAAGCCACCCCCCACCAAATATGTATTTATATTATTTCTCTCTCCTTGTTTTCCACACAGGAAGAAGAAGGAGACCTGCATGTTGATATTGCTGAGAAACAACCTGACAAGTGTTCAGCGACTGTAAATGTTCCACCTACTCCTGATGAGTTAATATGTTTTCTTGTCTTTCTAGCAATAAAAAGTTGTTTGTTTTACACCTGTGTTTTCATACTTATTTAGCTGGGAAAATGGCAGGGCATGAAAAAATCCTAAGGGATATATATTATTCACCAGGGAAAGTTGGGAGCTTTGGTGGAGTGAACTGCCTACTTCAGGAAGCCAAAAAACAGAACAGAAAACTAAGGAGAGGTGAGGTTTCCCAATGGCTTTCTGGGCAAGATGCTTACACGCTACGCAGATCAGCCAAAACTCATTTTAAGAGAAACAAGATTGTTGTATCTAAAGTGGATTCTCAGTGGCAGGCTGATCTAGTTGACATGCATCATTTTTTAAGTACAACAAAGGGTATATGTATATTTTAACAGTCATAGATATTCTGTCTAAATATGCCTGGGCTTTAGCTTTAAAGGAGAAAACTGATAGAGAAGTGTCCAAAGCCTTTAACACTATTTTCATGCAAGATGGAAGAAAACCTGACAGATTACAGACAGATCGTGGCTGGGAATTTCTAAATAATGCTGTAAGTGGTCTATTAAAAGAGCATGGGGCTCATCATTTTGTCACCAATAATGAAGTCAAGGGGTTATGGAACGATTTAATAGAACTTTAAAAACAAAAATGTGGAGGTATTTCACAGCTAATAATACTTTTACCTATATTGATGTGCTTCCACTGTTTATAAAAAGTTATAATCCGAGTTTTCACCAAACAATCAATAGCAATAATAGCAATAGCATTTATTTCTATACCGCCTATCAACTAAGTGTTATCTAAGCGGTTTACAATGTATTTTTAGCTAATGCCCCCAACAAGCTGGGTACTCATTTTACCGACCTGCGAAAGGATGGAAGGCTGAGTCAACCTTGGAGCCTGGCAGGATCGAACTCACAACCTTGTGGTTGCAGTACTGGCATTTAACCACTGCACCACCAGCAAGGCCTGCAGATGTTAATGACTCCAATTCTCTAGCAGTGTGGAAAACAGTATACGGAAAGACTATCCAAACAAAAAGGAGCTTCTGCTACTCAGAAAAGGAGATCATGTGAGGATTTCTAAAAGCAAGGGTGTTTTTGCCAAGGGATATGAACAGAACTTCACCACAGAAGTATTTATTGTGGACCAAGTCATCAGAAGTACAAATAGACCAGTGTTCCTGCTGAAAGATTATCATGGGGAGGACATAGTTGGGAGCTTTTATCCTGAAGAGTTACAGAAGGTTAATGTAAAACAGGATCAAGTGTACAGGACTGAAAAGATCTTAGCCACTAAAGGGCGGGGTAAGAGAAAGCAGCATCTAGTGAAATGGTTAGGCTGGCTTAGCAAGTTCAACAGTTGGGTGCTTGCTTCTGAAGTTGGTGAACCTGTGTAGAAGCCTGGGAAACGAAAAGAAAAGAAAAAATGGGGAAAATGGATTTTATGTCACACTCCCCAGCAATGCCCGTGCAACAGTTTTTCCACAGAATACAACTTCAAGTTTTACTATCTCTTTAGCAAGGCCCCTGGAACTTCCAGGGGCATGGGAAGTAGGTTTAGCTGAAATACAGTATCCACGCACTTGGAATACTATCAATTCTGATACAAAATTTGTGATTGGAAGTGAGAACAAGACATGGCCGTTCAATCTGCAATGTGGCTATTATTCCAGTGTTCCTGAACTGCTGGAAAACATGAACAACTTGATAACAGTGGGCCGTGACTCCCCTGAAGTGCCTCTACATTATGATCCAGTGACCAGAAAGGTTAGGCTTAAATCAAATGGGCCGTACAAAATCCTAACTGGAGGAAGACTAGCCCACATATTAGGATTGCCTCCCAAACAGCAAGCCAAAAATCTACCCTTCACAGCAGACATCACTGGGGATTTCAACACCTTATATATTTACACAGATATTGTGGAACATCAGATAGTTGGGGACTTTGATGTGCCTTTGCTGCGCTGCGTGCCTGTGCAAGGGCAGAACAACGAATGTGTCAATATTGGTTATGACAAACTTCACTACATCCCTGTAAGTAAGAATCACATAGACACCATCACCACTGAGATAAAGATAGACCAGAACAAAAAAGTGCCATTTTGCTTTGGTAAGGTGATTGTGAAGCTACACTTCCGTCCCAGGAGGATACTGAATCTTTAAAGATGGTGATCTTGAAACCATATGGAGACCCAGCCCTCTATAGAGATTGTTACAGGGCCCAGGCAGGAAATGGCTTCCTGGGTATCAGGGGATCCCTGTTATGTATGGGTATGGGCTTGGTGGGATTTTCAGAAGCCTTTTCAGAAGAGCAGTTCCACTTTTGAGAAGAGGACTGAACATCATTAAACCCCATGTTAAAACTGCTGTTCATAATATTGCTAAAGATGTGGCTGGTGAAGTGACTCAGGCAGTTATAAATAAAATGAACCCCACAGCTCCATAAGAAGGATCAGGCCTGATGTATATTCAAAGGAGGAAGGGTCGAAAAAGAAAAGCATTCATGGGTGAGGTTAACAGGTCCTCCCCGAGCCCTTAAAAGGAAGCGCATGAGAAGAAAGAAAACTCAGAACCAGAGAACTATAAGAAAGAAGAGCAGGAGAAGCAGGCAGCAGCAGAAACCAGCTAGGACAGCTATATTTTAAACACGATCATGGCTTTTATCCACAGTGGCTCTGAAGAATGCACAAAATCTGAATTAGACCTATTTACTATTGGACCCACACAGACAAATATTGAGAGAAGTTTGTATATTGAGGTGCCACCACTGACAGCTCTGTCAGAATCTGCACCGCTAGATTTTTTCTTTGCAGGAAATGGTGAAGACTATATGGATTTGAATAATATGCTCTTATATTTAGCATGTAAAATTGTTAAGGAAGATAATACAAATGTTCCCTAAGATGCTGAAGTAGGGCTTGTGAATTATCCAATAGTCTTTATCTTTAGCCAGCTGAATGTGACTTTGGGGGATCATCTCATCAGTCAGAGCAACAGCTGCTATCCTTACAGAGCCTTCATTGAATCTTTGCTGTACTATAGTGAAGACAGCCTTGCAAGCCAATTTTCTGCAGGCTTGTTTTACAAAGATACAGCTGGAGAACATGAATTGGCAGATCTGGAAGGGAGTAATCATGGTTTTATTAAAAGGGCAAACCTGACAGCTGAAAGTTGAAAGGTAGATTTGCTGGTGCATCTCCAGACTGACCTGTATTTTCAAAGAAAACTGCTGCTAAATGGAGTTGATGTGAAAATTAAACTTCCATGCAACAAAGATGCTTTCTGCTTAATGACTGATGATACAGACAGCCAGTACAAATTGCAAATTTTATCAGCTTCCTTTTTGTGAAGAAGGTGAGAGTGTCACCAGGAGGCCGGCAAGGGCATGCAGAAGCTCTACTGACATGCAATGCTAAATACCCTGTGGACCGTGTAAGCATGAAAATGTTCAGCATTCTGAGAGGAAGCCGTGTCTCCAATCAGGAAAATCTCTTTTTGGGCCAACTACCCAAACAGGTGGTTATAGGTCTGGTTGATAATGATGCCTTCAGTGGAGTTTACAACAAACCCCCTTTTAATTTTAAACATTATCACATCAATTTTGTGACCTTATACTTGAATGGAGAGCAGATCCCAGCAAAACCATTTCAACCCAATTTTGAAGATGGAAACTGTGTCAGAGAGTACAAGAGTTTGGTGCAGACTGCTGGCAAGCTTCTAGATCCTTTACCATTTTGGTCAGCGTCTTCTGGACACAGTCTAGCTTGTCAATGTCCTTTTTAAATTGGAGTGCCCAGAACTGGACACAGTTTTCCAAAGCAGAATAGAGTGGTACCATTACCTCCCTTGATCTAGATACCATACTTCTGTTGATGCAACCAAGAATCGGATTGGCTTTCTTGGCTGCCACATCACACTGCTGACTCATGTTCAGAAAAAATGGAATGCACAAATATAGAATGAGGGATGCATGGCTGGATAGCAGTATGTGTGAAAGGGATCTAGGAGTCTTGATAGATCACAAGCAGAACATGATTCAGCAGTGTGACGAGACAGCCAAGAAAGCCAAAGCGATTCTTGGTTCCATCAATAGGAGTACAGTGTCTAGCTTGAAGGAAATAATGGTACCATCCTATTCTGCATTGGTTAGGCCTCATTTGGAATACTGTGTCCAGTTCTGGGGACCTCAGTTCAAGGAGGATATCAACAAGCTGGAACATGTCCAGAGGAAGGCGACCAAAATGGTAAAGGGTGTGGAAGCCACGCCCTATGAAGAATGGCTGAGGGAGCTGCGTATGTTTAGTCTGCAGGAAAGAAGGTTAAGAGGGGACGTGACAGCCATGTTTAAATATTTGAAAGGATGACACATCGAGGAGGGAGTGGCCTTTGCTCTGCTGCTCCAGAGACTAGGACAAGGAACAATGGATTCAAGCTGCAGGAAAGGAGATTCCATCAGAACCTCAGGAAGAACTTCCTGAGGGTCAGAGCTGTCCAGCAGTGGAATTTGCTGCCTAGGAGTGTGGTGGAGTCTCCTTCTTTGGAGGTTTTTAAGCAGAGGCTGGATGGCCTCTGGATGGTTGGGAATGCTTTGATGTGTGTTCCTGCATAGCGGGGGGTTGAACTCATAGACCCTGGGATCTCTTCCAACTCTGTGATTCTATGATTCTATGAAAGGCAGCCACTGGTGAGCACTCTTTGGGTTCAGTCAGTCAATCAATTACAAATCCACCTAACAATAGCACTGTCCAGCCCCCATTTTACTAACTTCTTTGCAAGAATGTCACGGGGAACTTTGTCAAAGGCCTTACTGAAGTCAAGATATGCTACGTCTACAGCATTCCCTTCATCTATCAAGCTTGTAACCGTATCATAAAAAG
The DNA here is from genome assembly GCA_948472985.1 of Iguana delicatissima. Classification (NCBI taxonomy): domain Eukaryota; kingdom Metazoa; phylum Chordata; class Lepidosauria; order Squamata; family Iguanidae; genus Iguana; species Iguana delicatissima. The sequence continues at coordinate 149,534 of CAOKZL010002837.1, forward strand.
AGATAAGATTAATCTGGCAAGACTTATTTCTGAGAAATCCATGTTGAACCATAGTGATCACGGCATTGCTTTATAAATAATTACAAACTAATCATTTAATGATCTACTCTTTCCTGGTATTGATGTCAGACTTATCAGGTGATAATTATTTGAGTCCTCTTTTTTCTCCTTCTTGAAGATGGGACAACATGTGCCCTCCTCCAGTCTGCTGGCACTTCTCCTGTTCTCCAAGACTTCTCAAATATTATTGTGAGTGGTTCTGAAATGACTTTTGCTTGTTCTTTTAATATCCTTGGATGTAATTCATCTGGCTATGAAGACTTGAATTCATCTAGTGTAGCCAGGTATTCCTGTACTATTTCTCTATCTATTTTGTGCTGCATTCCCCCCACCCCTTCTGCACCAGTTCCCCACCCCCCAGGTTGAGTACTTCTGTCCTTTTGGGAGAAAACTGAGGCAAAGAAGGTGTTGAGTAGTTCTGTCTTTTCTCTTTCTCCTGTTAGTAATTGGCCATTTTCTCCACGCAGTGACCCTATTATTTTCTTGTTTTTTCCTTTTGTTACATATATATCTAAAAAAGCCCTTTTTGTTTGTTTGTAATGACTCTGGCAAGCCTGAATTCATTCTGCACTTTAGCTTTCCTGATCTTCTCCCTACACATCCTGGCTATTTGTTTGAATTCCTCTTTCATGATTTCACCATTCTTCCATTTCCTGTACATGTTTCTTTTAACACTTAGCTCAACTAAGAGTTCTTTAGTCAACCATTCTGGTTTCTTTAGACACTTGCCGTTTTTACTCCTTATTGGCAGTTTTAAGTTGTGCCTTCAAGTATCTCATTTTTAAGAAACTCCCATCCACCATGAACTCCTTTCAATTTCAGTGTTCTTGACCACAGAATCTAAGCCAGTAACTCCCTAAGTATACAGAAATCAGATTCTTTAAAGTCTAGAATGTGTGTCTGACTACACTTGGCTTCTCCTTCCCACTGAATGAGAAATTCCAATACGGTATGGTCACTCCCCACTAAGGATCCCACCACTTCCACCTCATTAACAAGGTCATCACTGTTGGTCAGGATCAGATCTAAAATAGTGGATTTCCTTGTTGCCTCTTCCATCTTCTGGACCATGAAATTGTCAGCAAGGCAAGTGAGTAATTTGTTGGACCTTGTGATCTTGACAAAGTTTGACTGTCAACATATATCAGGATAGTTGAAGTCCTCCATTACTATTGCATCTCTCCTGTTTAAATGTATGGTCATCTGCTCCAGGAAGGCATCATCTAAGTCTTCAGGCTACCTTGAAGGTCTGTAGTAAACCCCCAGAATAACATCCCTATTATTTTTCACTCCCTTAATTCTTACTCAGATGTTCTCGACCTGGCTTCCTGGATTTAAGTCATGGATCTCTTCACAGATGAAAACATCCTTGACATATAAAGCTTCTCCTCCTCCTTTCTTGCTTGGTCTATTTCTGCAAAATATTCTATATCACCCTATTACTACATTCAATCTTTCTCAATATAAAGATCCATTTCTTGGTCAGTCACCAGTAGTTCAAACTGCACTAGCATATTCACAGTGTTACCCTGTGAAATGGGTGTCCTGGGAGGGGCGCCCAAACAACAAACCAAGCCAAGCAAAGATGGGGAAATTAGCTGGAGCACTCTCTTGGCTAACGAGAGGCAGGGTAACTTAGTGGGGATCTTTCACCCTTTGTCTACAGTGTC
>CAOKZL010002838.1:0-189394 GCA_948472985.1 Iguana delicatissima
ACTGAGCCCGAACCAGGCCAGAGCCTTGCAATGGGGGGAAGCCCATCGACCTCCTCCCAGCAGCAGGTGGCAAGACGACATTTCCCAAGGGTCAAGAGACCCTGCCACAGGTACAGCCCTTGAGAAATGCATCTCCCCACCTACCTGCCCATTTGGATGGGTACAAATATGGCCCCGTTTACTTGTTAGCAGTATCCATGATCTAACTGTTTAAAGTTATATGTTTCCTATTTCTCCTATGAAAGGGGAGTTGCCATATATCTTGTTTTCCTTTGAAGTCAGTACTATTGTTTGCCATTCATGTTGTTTTTGTGTTTTTGAAATAATAAAAGCAATCCCTGTTATTTTTGCAACAAAACCAGTGTAAAGTTTATTTGTAAAGGGGAAAGTATTTACAACGGGGAGGGGCAAAACACCTTCTAATTGCAATTACAAACAAGGGAGAAAACTACAAATCTAGGACTGAACATTGTCCTCGGCAATAAGGCTTGCAATGGCATTCCTAACTGTTTCCCCTTCACGGAGCCTCCTGGCGGAGGAGTGGGGTCGGAAGTCATCCCGTGTTTGTGGGAGGCGCAGAGGTGGGGGGGAGCAAGGTCGGGGTGCAGGATGTGGCCCTTTGACTCGCAGATGTTGTGGAGGACCACGCAGGCGGATATAACGGGAAGGTAGTTCTTCTTGGACACGGTTAGGGGAGCTGAGAGGCAGCCCCACCGTGCCTTGAGCCTTCCAAAGGCCCGCTCCACCACGTTCCGACAGCGGTTGAAAACCCTGTTGTAAACCAACTTCCTTGGGTCCATGGCCCCTCCGTATGGCTTCATCAACCAACTTGACAGGGGGTACGCTGCATCTCCGAGGATGACTGGACCAATGGAAACGCCATTTATGGTGATGGTAGGGTTCCCAGGAACATACCGTCCAGCCTCCATGGCGTGCCACAAGGAGGAGTGACGGAAAACAAACGCGTCATGCGTTCTGCCTGTAAAGCCAAGGACAATATCCAAAAAGCGTCCTTCATGGTCCACCATCCCCTGCAGGAGAATGGAGAAGGAGCTCTTGCGGTTTACAAACTCTTCCCCTCTTCCTTTTGGTGGCCGCACAGGAATGTGTGTACCATCAACCGCACCGATGCATTGGGGAAATCCCATGCGATGGAATCCATCCATGACCTGCAATGGGTGGCAACACAAAAAACAAACATTACTCCTTTCATGGCCAGTGCAGGGATGGTGGCGGGACCGGTCTGGGCTGAGATAGCGTCACCGGGAGACGTCGGGGCGCGGGGGAAGGACGGAAGGGGAGAGAGGGCGGGAGGGGGAAGGGTGGATGGAGGTGGGGAGGGGGGACGGAGGGCCGCGGATGGCCGCGCGCGTGGCGTGGCCAGTGCAGGGATGGTGGCGGGACCGGTCTGGGCTGAGATAGTGTCACCGGGAGACGTCAGGGCGCGGGGGAAGGACGGAAGGGGAGAGAGGGCGGGAGGGGGAAGGGTGGATGGAGGTGGGGAGGGGGGACGGAGGGCCGCGGATGGCCGCGCGCGTGGCGTGGCCAGTGCAGGGATGGTGGCGGGACCGGTCTGGGCTGAGATAGTGTCACCGGGAGACGTCAGGGCGCGGGGGAAGGACGGAAGGGGAGAGAGGGCGGGAGGGGGAAGGGTGGATGGAGGTGGGGAGGGGGGACGGAGGGCCGCGGATGGCCGCGCGCGTGGCGTGGCCAGTGCAGGGATGGTGGCCGGAACGGTCTGGGCTGAGATAGCGTCACTGGGAGACGTCGGGGCGCGGGGGAAGGACGGAAGGGGAGAGAGGGCGGGAGGGGGAAGGGTGGATGGAGGTGGGGAGGGGGGACGGAGGGCCGCGGATGGCCACGGGCGTGGCGTGGCCAGTGCAGGGATGGTGGCCGGAACGGTCTGGGCTGAGATAGCGTCACCGGGAGACGTCGGGGTGCCGGGGAAGGACGGAAGGGAGAGAGGACGGATGGATGTAGAGTACTCACTCTGCGATAGTCTCCAAGGGAGACGGTGGACGACAGGAGGACCTGCTCTATCGCCAGACACACCTCAATGACAATCACAGCGACTGTGGAGATCCCCAAGCCGAAGGTGTTCGCCGTTTTGCGATATATAAGCGGCGTTGACAACCACCACATGGTAATCGCCACTCTCTCCTCCACAGATATGGGTTGACGCATTTCTGTGGCTTTCCTCTCAAGTGTGGGACGCAGACGGTCGGCGATCTCGAAGAGGGTGGCTTTCGTCATGCGAAAGTGGTAGAGCCACTGGTCATCGTCCCACTTAGCAAGCACCTCCTCAGCCCACCATGTCCTCCGCATCCTCTCCCTGACCCACCACCTTCTGGGGCGTGGGAGACGCCGCGAGTGTCCTCTCAGAAGGGGCGCATAGAAAACGTCCTCCTCCTCATGGTCGCGATGGAGCCTGGACCTCCTCACTCGATCTCTGGCCCATTGTCCTTGCATGGTGGCCACCACTACACCCAGGACCGCAACAAAGGGCCCCAGGAACCTGACCAGGTCATCGAGAACCTCGCCCTCCATCGCAAAGCCACGAAGAAGCCAGAAAATCGGCGAAGCAGGAAGCACAACGACCGGCACCAACCAACGCACTAGCCAGAGGTGGGGGGTGGCGGCGAAAGGCGGGAGGCATTGGGGGAGGACCTTGCATACGTACGTGCGCGCATGCGCGGGTACGTATCGGACGCAACGCGCCATTTCTTCAAATCGAAATCAGCCTATCACAGCCATAGTGGGCGGGGTTATGTAAATAGCGGGGGTGGTCAGGACGGCAACGTGTGGATCTCTGAAACCGCGCTAAGGCGGATCAAACATAAGACGTATGAATAGAGAGCGCGCATTAGCGCGGATACAAAAAAACCCGGTAAAAACCGGCCGGAACCGTCACTACGCGAATTCTTCTTCTCGTGTGGAAAGGGCCTTAGAATGGCGAACAACACATGGACCTTGAGGTCCAAAAAGGCACAGCAGAGCTTATCTGCCCTGAGGAGCTATGAAGTTCATCAAAATGACTTGACAAGCATTCCTGGAGTCTGCTCTAGGTGGGGACTAACTGCTGGCATCCGTGCCTAGTGGTTAGTGCCCAGTTAGAAGAGACCCACTGCATCAGTTATTGAATGGTGAGACAACATATAGCTAAATCCAATAGATTTAATCGGTTTCCTCTACACAGAAGTAACAGTCGGAGTTAGGTCTTTTGCTTTGGACTGTAGGCCCAAATGTCCTTTCATGTAAATACTTGTAGAAAAGCAGAACATCAGAAGATAGGTTAAGCTATTTGCCTTTTGCTAGTCTTAGGTCCCAAATATCACTGAACTTACAACCTGGACGTTGACCTTCTGTGTATTACATTTCACTGTAACGGTGGGAGCCAGCCGCATTGTTAGTTTTGCAGAGTGACATAATGATTGGTAACACCATTATTTAGTTCCAAAAATGTATGTGTACTCATTACTTCAAAATAGTCATTTCGGGATGCTCATGTTGCCTTTTTTTTTTGTAACAAGAAATAACAAAACAAAAAAATTAAAAAATATTGAAAACTAGTGTGTCAGTAATATTTTTCTGCTGCTCCAGAGACCAGGACAAGGAGCAATGGATTCAAGCTGCAGGAAAGGGGATTCCACCTGAACCTCAGGAAGAACTTCCTGACAGTCAGGGCTGTCCGGCAGTGGAATATGCTGCCTCGGAGTGTAGTGGAGTCTCCTTCCTTGGAGGTTTTTAAGCAGAGGCTAGATGGCCATCTGTCAGGAGTGCTTTGAGGGTGTTCCTGCATAGCAGGGGGTTGGACTGGATGGCCCGTGCGGTCTCTTCCAACTCTACATTTCTATGATTCTATGATTCTATGATTCTACGAATATGCTACTAACATGCTACTTTAGAAAATACTGAGCAACATCCAATCAGTGTAACCTGGGCCATTTCTGTACTATACTGTTCTAGTGCTATTATTCCCCTCTCAACATCCCATGGAATCCTGGGGTTTGCAGTTTGGAGAGCGGCCTTTAGAATTTTCAGCCAGGGAACTCTCTGGCCTCAATAAACTACAAACCTCAGAATTTCACAGGATGTTGGAAGTGGAGTAAAAGCACTATAACAGTCTAGAGCAGAAAAGGCCCTGAGGTCACACATGGATATGTGCTTTTCCAGATGTTGCAGATGGGGATATTTAATATCTCTCTGTACAACAGCTCCCCTCAGCTTTCTAGAGCCTAGAATGTGCTGCCATGGCTATTAACTGAGTGGCAGGCAATCCAGGCAGCACTCAGCTGCAGTTTCTCAGCTGGGAGAAGAATGCTGATGTTGTCCTTCCAGATCTCCAGTGAATCACGGGAAAGCCAAGAGGTTGACACTGACTTTCTTCCCAGTACAGAACTGCAGCTCCAGAACTCTGGCTACTTAAGATCTTTTGTAAAACTGGGAAGCCAAGAACTGACGCTGAGTTTTCCAATTGACAAGGTATGCGCTGCGCTCTGCTTCTTAGCCCTCCCTCTCTTTTAGCACTTTCAACAGGAAGTTCTTTTAGGAGCCATTTCCACATTACACTGTTATAGTGGTATTATTACACACTTAACATCCTGTGGAATTCTGGGGCTTGTAGTTTACGGAGGCCAAAGAGCTCTCTGGCTCAGAATTCTAAATGCCTCTCCCTAAACTGCAAACCCCAGGATTGCATAGGAGGTTGAAAGTGGCATAATAGCAGTAGAACAGTGTAGTGCTGACATGGCCTGAGTTAAGAATAGCAAGCCAATGTGTGATTCCTCCGTTTTTAGCATGAAGTGATATATAGAAAGTCTTTGCCACCTGTTTTTTCTGAGAGTGTACATCAGCTGCCAGTGCATTTTTTGCACCATGTCATGCAACTAATACATGTTTGATGTGGAGGAAAATAAATCAAGGAAATTGATTCACTGCTGTCTCATTTGTAATATTTTAGTGACGAGTCATCAGCATGACCATCAAAAGTGGGTTGAAGCCTGGCAACAAAAGGGATTTTCAAAAAAGCAGGAGAAGGAGGCAATACCTAACATTAACACCCTGGTAACAAGAGCTGTTTATTATTTCACCTGAAAATATTCAGAATCCTTGTTGAAAGGATTCTGCTCACTGCAAGCATGCCACAGCTTGATTGAACAAACATACCCCTTGAAACACGCTTGACCTTGGTTCATCCTTAACACACCTATTTAAATTGCTGGTAGTCTTCTCAGCTAATTGGACATACGTACTACTTGCAGCAGGGGATTCAGCAATGAACTCGTCTTGTTGCTTGAAGTGCAGGTTGGCACAACCAAATGTTTTGCAAAGAGCAAATTCATCCAGCCCTCCTCCTCCTCCTCCTCCTCCTCCTCCTCTCCCTCCCCCACACCAGCCTTTGAAAAGCAATGCAAAATAGGAGGTTTGGCCCCACTCTGGTGAGAATCTTCAAAGCGGGACTTCCCCCTCTGTGATCTGAAGGATTTTCAAGGAGGAATCCCCTCCAGCACTCGCAACTCTCAGAAGGGATGCCAGCACCCTGTAGAAAAAAAGCTTTGAAGATGGGGCCTCCCCATTGATAGAAGTCTTTGCAGAAGCTCCATCCCTACCTTCCCAGTTGGAAAGTCTTTCAAGTGTCAGGAAGTTAGAGACTTTCAAAGGCTTCAGTCAAAATAAGGACGGGAGGAGAATCCTTCAGTTGGATCCAGTGTGTGCGCGCGCGTGTCTGTCCGTCTGTCTGTTTGTCTCTCTGTCTGCAGGAGGAGGAAAGCTATGGGCTGGAAACACCTGCTGCATGAAGGCAATACCTACACCAGTGTCTTGTCAATCACACTCCTGGAGGCCTTGCTTCTGGAAGATCTTCATCCAAAAAGAAAATAATCTAGCTTATTTTCGTGGTACTTGTTTTCTGCACTAATCTGTTATAGCGTGATGATTCCACTTTCAACATCCTTTGAATCCTGGGGTTTGCAGTTTTGGGAGGGGCCCCTGGCCCCTCCCGAAACTGCAAACCCCAGGATTCCAGAGGATGTTGAAAGTGGAATCATCATGCTATAACAGGCTAGTGTAGAAATGGCCTTGGTCTTATTGGTTTGCAGAAAACTAACAAGAGACGCTTCTGTTATTCTGTTTCCCTTTTTCATCACTTCTGAGATAAATTTATTCTAAATTGCCCACGGACCTCCCATAGGAACAAACCTGATTCTGTTCCTTGCCAAACTGACTGTGGAGGACTGATGCCCAAGTAGCCCAAGTGCATTTAACTACTCCATAACTTGCCAGTACTACAGTGCTGAAAAAAGTCTGTGTTTAATTATGATGTCCTTTCAGTGGCACCTGAGAAATACCAAGTAGTGTGACCAACAATATCATCTGATGACCAAATTGCAAGGGCTTTACCACTCCTTCAGCAGAAGCAGGCAAGTGGTGGAATGGGTGATAACATGTAGGGGCTCAAATTATTGACTGCACGCATGCCTTACTACTGCATCATCCATAGCCTTCCTCAGGCAGTAGTCAGGGTTAGGAATATTCTTGTCTGGTATGAAATCTAATCAAGAACTGTATTTGCATTTTATTTAAATTTGTCCTCATGTCTCTTACTTCTAAACCTCCTCACTAGAAATGGAAACATATGGATTCCTGCTGTTTGATAGCAAGGGAAGGGAAGGTAGATATGTTAGATCTGGTGAAAGGGACTCAAAATCTCATATGTATTTTACATGCAATATTGTAGGGCGATCTGTCCCAATGTGGTGCTACCCAGATGTTTGGACTTCTGTCCCCGACTACCAGCCATGCTGGCTAGGGCAAACAAAAATTGAAGCCCAGACATCTGGCAGGTGCTACTATGGAGAAAGCTGTGGTAGGGCAAGCACAGGTTTGAAGACATGAGAAAGCCTGAGCAGGAAGGATGCACGAGAGGACAGTGAGGATTGGGGAGTGGTATTGTTAGATGTTAGAAGGATTAAGAAGTGAAAACATGGATCTTGATATATTTTGGCATGCCCACCAATATTCCACAGATGAAAACTGGGGCCCTTTCCGCACCTTATCTTTTTTCGGCGCTGGGGTGTGGGGATCGCATGAGCAGCTCCAGCGAGAGACTCTCGCATCCCTGCCGCTTCAACTCCACACGAGCTGCCTGCTCCCGAGCAGGCAGTGCGAGAGCCCTGCCTCTTCCTTCTGCAGTGCAGCCTGGGACTTTCCCAGGCTGCGCTGGGGCAGGAAGCACAACCACTGTGGCTCCAGAGGCTCCGCATGCACGGCAAGTGCGCATGCGGCCCTGGAGCAATGCGTGATCACGCAGCATTTTCGGCTGAAAGCCAAAAATGAAAAAGTGAGCGAGGGGCGCCTGCTCTACCCTGGAGCATCGGGCGATTGTGAGTGTGTCATGCAGATTACTCCTCACAACTGCACAATGCTCGAGGGGCCCTTTTGCATGGCAAATGCCATGCGAAAAGGGCCTGGGACATGTATGGCCAACTAATATCAGAGTGTAGTCATGATGATAAGAGTTATTAATGAGAAAGAAAAGAAAAGAGACACTGCAGCAGTCTGCTTTTGCCTAAACCTCCTGAGAAGGTCAAGACTTCACCTTCTCCTCTCCTCCCTGCTGGAGTAACTGAGTGGAGAAAACTCCTGCACATCAAACTCAGTTTGCAGCAATGAAGTAAGCGGACAACAAAGAGGGAAAGTGGGAGCAGGAAAGAGAAACTGGGACATTTTAAGAGCAGCTGAAAAACTGGGAGGACAGAGGATTGATTGGGACTGTCCCTGCCAAATTGAGACAGTTGGGGGTATGTTTTGGGGTGCATTTTACATCTTAGGTCTTTTCTGCACTTTACTTTAGCTATGGGCCAGAGTGCCCTCCAGAGAGGACGTCTGCTCTTGGGGCGAACTGGGACCGGACTACTTGCTGTTTGTCCAGACCTCTGTCCGCTCCCAAACGTCCCGAACTGGGGCTTCGCCGTGCTATTGAAAGACCGATAAAAAAAGGTCTTTCAATAGCACAGTGCGCATCAGTCTATCGCTGCGCTAAAGTACAGATCTGCAGGCTTGCACTAGTGCGAGGCTGCAGATCTTCTGGGGGCGGGCTTCTGGCTGGCGAGCTTCTCTGGTTGGTGGAGAGCCTCCACCAACCGGAAGCCTCCATTTTCGTCCCCGGAGAGTGCGTACAGCGGGCGCACGCTGCTCCAGAGCAACATGGCTCGTCGGGGAGAGCGAGCCAGTCCCACGAGTAATGGATTGCCCCGTTTCCCCCGCAAAGTGCGGAAAAGCCCTTAGTGTTACCATCCTGTACACCTCTAATCCATGATATGATTGGCAATGAACATTATTTGATTGCCATAAAATATAAATCATACGTTTATGGCTGAAAATCCATGCTGTCAAAGAGGACTGGCTGTACATGTGCAAAGGTAGGTTAGAAGGGACCACAAGGCATGAACAGGTCATAAGTTCGCTGAGGATTAGTTGGAGAACATGATCCTCTCAATGGCCCAAACCTAGAAAACAATAGCCACTGAAATTCCAGACAAGGCAACAATGACCAACATCCTGTAGCTTCCTTCCTGATGAACTTCCCCTTTTGCTTCTTCATCTGCCCAGACATTAAGAAGCTATCATAACTCCCATCAATGCTTTGTCACCTATTGCTAAGACCATTAGGCAGCTCCAGACCTTTTGTTTGCGCTGCCAGAGAGCCATTAACACTTTCTCCTTCAGGGCAGAAAACGAGTATTTCAGCGCTCTCTCAGATCCTGATTTTTCACTAGCACTTGGGCATCACTCTGCACTTCAGACTCTTGCTCCTCTGTGCTGCCCTCAAACTCTTGTGTTTGAGCCATTTCACTGTGACTTTTTTCTCTTCAAGAAAGATTAAATATCACCTACTTCATCCTAATTTCTTGCTATCCAATTTTTCCCTCCTTTCCTCCTGTTAGCCTTGTATGGTTGTGAGACTGCTTGCATCTTGCGTGTGCTTGTGATTTTCCCCCAATAAAATATTCTTTTGACTTCTGATTGGTGTCTTCCAGTTAGTACTGGTATACAAAGGTGAAAAGTTCCCATGATTTCTACCCTCTCACAGGCCCCCTTTGAGCTATATTTCCCCAGCTTTCCATGGAGGCATTGTTATTGTGGTTAGAGCTCTAAGTCACCCACCTTTAGGGGTAACATTAGGATGTACAAAGGACAGCTGGAGCAAAGATTAAGATTATTTTTTAATAACTAATTCGATAGCTCTTATTTGTTAATATTTCTTTCACCCACCCATCACTTTGTTGTCCCAATGACAGATCCCATCCCAGGGAATATAAAATTGATATCAAATATGCCTGCCATGCCAGAGAGGTTGCCTGGGTGGAACACAGACAAAGAGGGCGAATGACCGAAACTAGGTCAAGCCCAGGAAAATCCCCAGTCATGTTCCCCTAGGAGATCTCAGGCTAAACATGTCCGCATAGACAAAGGGTCCTCAGCCAAGAATAGCCAACTTGAGGGGATTATTGGGTTTTCCCCAGGTTGAGCAACTCCGACTTTAGAAAATCCTACACGGCAAGGTCCATCTGCATGAATCAATCATACAAACTACCAAGTTGCTATTGCAGCATTTCTCCCTCTATTTTGGCCATTGTTCTTCCCGGGAGAGGGCCTGCCCTTGAGGTATGTTCTGCCCTATAGGTAGTCCCAGTTTTTGAGTTTATTTCAGAGAACTGCCTGCCACGCTAGCAGGCCAGCACTCTGTTACTTGAGTGATCCCCTCAGCCGCCTCTCTTCGCTGAGCTCCATTCTTCTCGCTGCTTCTCGGACTGTAGACTTCAGGATAGGTGCAGTATCATCGCCTTTACACCCTCTCTGCTGAATCCCCTATCAATTTTCACCTCTTTCCCTTCTCAATAGGCCTTGTGTGTGTGAGTGAGTGAGTGCGTTGGTGCGAGAGAACACATTTATTAATAAAAAACATTTATTAGTACATTTGTCTGGCTTTTCACTTGGTCTGACCCTGTAAACATTGGGTAAAAGATTCTGCTTGGTTACCCTATCCCTTGTTTTGCCATTGCCAGTGCTCTGTTAATCTCCCCAACCTTTGCATCTTCTAGCGGATTGCGGTGTCCCCCAGGGGAGCCCCAGAGGTCAGGGTAACAACTTTTTTTTTATCCTACCTTTCTCCCAGACTGGGACTCAAGGCAGCTTACAAAAAGATGTAAAGTACACTAGGAACATATATAGTTAAAAAACATAACAGAATTAAGGTTGAAACAGTATTAAATAAAAACGGAATTAAAACCATTTGGAATTTTGCAAAGATTAAAAACAGTACAGCACCATAAAAGCCCTTTGTCCAAAATCAGTTTCCAAAGGCTTGCTGGAAGAGAAAAGTCTTAACCTGCCATTGAATGGAAGATGAGAGAGCCATCCTGGTTTCCATTTCAGCAACAGTTTTGAAATATGTTATTTTAATTCATTAAATACCAATGATGTTACATTTTGAGCAATGGGCAATTAATTTATATCAATTTAATTTGTTATTTTCATGGGTAATTTGGGGGCAGATGGGCCATTTTTGGCTGTTTTTCATACATTTGACTTTTAAAATGTAAAAGTGATGCATTAATAATGATGACTGCAACAATTATTATTATAACAGTCTCTTAATAGTATATTGTGAACGAGTGAATGATTTAATGTTGACGTGATAGCATTAATACGAATGTTTCCAAGTTACATAGACAGATAAGAATTCAGGAAAAATATTTCTCAAATGTAAATCATCAAAAGGTATAAGAGAGGATGGGGGTGGCACATCTAGATAATAAACAAACTGCTAAACTGAAAGAAAGATCTCTTTGTTCCTTCCTTTCTTGTAACTGGTTTTATTTATCACAATATTTGTAGATATTCATATTTGAAAAAACACTGTGCTACCATGAGGATGCTGAGAGAAAAGGCTGAAACAGAGGCCCTTTCACAATGCGCAGTTATAGCAGTATGATTCCACTATAACTTTGCCATGGCTGAATCTTATGGAATCCTGGGATCTGTAGTTTGGTCAGAGGCACCAGAGGAGCTCCATGGCTGAGAATCCCAAAGGCCCCTCCTTCAACTACCAAACCCAGGATGTTGCCATGGCAGTGAATGTGGAGTCACAGTGCCACAAGTGTCTGGTGTGAAAGGCCCCAAAATCTCTTGTCAACACATTCAAATAACGCTGAGCCTGTGCATCAGTGCATTATCATGACATTATGACGTGAAGTGAAAACTCCTACGCATAATTTCCTCCCCATAATGACCTTTGTAACTTCGAACAGGAGGATCTGAATATAGAATCTTAAGTTTCTCAATAATATTTCTAGCACATAAGACAGGGATGATGGCAAACAGACAAATCTTTTCTGCTTAGAAGTAGAGAAAACCAAATGACCAGCAAGACAACATATATTCATAAAGTTATACTTCAAAATTGTTCTGACTTGGTAGGAGAGTGGTAACACTGTTAAGTTTTGAGCATATGTGTACGTGGGAAAGGCCTTTAGATGTCTTTAAAGACATCTAACATACCTGGCACAAATGGCTTAGGTTCTCCATGTTGTTGTTGCTGTTGTGTGCCTTTAAGTCATTTCCAACTTATGGTGATCCTAAGGCGAATCTATTATGGGGTTTTCTTGGCAAGATTTGTTCAGAGGGGATTTTGTTTTTGCCTCTGCCTTCTGCAACTGAGAAAGTGTGACTTACTCAAGTCTACCAGTGGGTTTCCATGGCCAAATGGGGATTCGAACCCTAGCCTCCTAGTCCAATGCTCCATAATGACACACTGCCTCTTTCTCCGTTGTACGGGGACCTATTTGTCACAGTAGAAACTTCCTCCATCGCATGCTGGAATCATGACTCCCCCCCCCCAGTTCTATCTACCAGGAGTAAATTGGAAATATTCCCTAGGTTGCCAGTGTGAAAACTAGAGAGGGCTCCTATACCCTTAATGATTGTGCAGAAGAAGGAATTTCAGCATGTATTGCTTGTTACCTGGTTGTGTGGCAAACAACATCTGTTGAACTTCCATGTTCCCCACAGGAGATTTCAGACTGGCAACTCCATGTCACTAACATGTTCTTGCACTGAAAGTTGTTGGTGGCCTCTCTATCTAATGGGAATTATTTCTTATGAAAAGTTAATATCCACTGAATGTTTCAGGAGCTCTTTTGAGTCTGAATTTATTCTTTAGGATTGTCCAGTTTAGGTTATCATACCTCTGACTGTTCTGATTTGTAAGGAATAGACTTGATTAATCTTCCATCATCCCATTTTTTAAAGTTGCTCTTAAAATGTCGTAGTTTTTCTCTTCTCCTCCCACTTTCCCCCTTCGTTCTTTACTTGCTTCAGTTGCTGCAAACAGAGGGCTTTTCCACACTACAGTTTTACTGCTATTATTCCACTTTCAACACCCTATGGAATTCTGGGGTTTGTAGCTTACTGAATCCAAAAAGCTCTCTGGCTGAGAATTCTAAAGGCCTCTCCCTAAACTGCAAACCCCAGGATTCCAAAGGATATTGAAAGTGGAATAATAGCACTGTAACAGTGTAGTGCAGAAAGGCCCACAGTTTGTAGTTTGCACTCAATTAATTCAGCATTAGGGAAAAGGTAAGGGGGAATCTTGCCCTTCCCTGTATGTTCAAGCAAAAGCAAACAGCTACAGATTCTCCTTGTTTGTGTGTAATTCCTCCTTAATAACTTTTGCCAACTTGGCCTTACCATCTGCTTTCACCAAAGGCAGGTAAGAGGAAAACAGCCTGAACTCACTCAGTGGTGATTGGAGAAATTATCCAAGCATGGCTCCCCTTCTAGGTCTTAAGCCAAGGAGCCTCTTTAGCCTCTTTGCAAAAATAAATTCCAGCCCAAAGTGTGTGTTTAACTTGGCTACTAGATGTGACCTGCTCATAGGTACAGGTGATCAGTTTGGATAGTGGTAATGCCATTCTGCAGGAGTCCTCACCTTCACAACACAAATGGGATAAGCCAAAGTCCCAGAAGTATCTGGCATGGCAGTAGCTATTCTGGTGCAAAGCCTGGTGCTTATTTGTTTAATCCCTCCCTGTCCTCCCACCATTAAAATAAATAAATAATTCAAGAGTGCTGTGAATATCTGTGTATTTTTCCAATACATTTCCTTGCTATATTCCCCACTTCCCCAATGGGCAGGCATTTCATGTTTCCCTTCTGTTTTATAAAACTGGCAAGGGGTGTGTTCAGGATAGTTGGGGGAGGCGGCAAAAAGTAAAATGTTGCCTGTTTGTGAGCCTTTTTCTTCTTCTTCCTGTGTTAAATTTTGCTCTTTGCAGATATATCAATGTGTTCCCACTCCCTCACTCCCAATCAACTAGTTACTATTAGTCTGCCTTTGCTCTTTAATCCTTGTTGACAAAACACATAAATCTTCCATTTTTATAAAAAATCTGAATGATCAGACCTGCATTCTGCTAGTGGATCTGTCAGCACTTGATAACATGAAGAGACTTCCAAGAGTCTGACCACATCACCCATGTTGTAGCACTGCCCCCTCCCACTTCATCACCAATTCTTTTCCTATAACCATTCCAGACAAGATTTGACCATCTTACCACCTTTTCTTCTTCCATATCATAAAGCAGAAATGATCTCTGGGATTCTGCTTTAAGACTGCTCAGAGGCTGCTGGTAAAGCAGGCGAAGATCTCTGTTCTGTGTTGTTAACAGGTTGCTTCATGGGTGCCTACGGCTACAAGTCTCAAGCAAGGGAGAAGTAGTTTGGGATTCACCTGTTTCTGTTCAAATTAAAATTCATGATGGGCCCTATGTGCTGAAAAAAAAACATCCTTAGTACAGTTCATAAAACCGTTGTTTAAAAGCCATCACAGGCCCATCATAGTAACAAAACAAAAACAACAACCACAGATTAGTAAAACAAAACAGGGTAAAAAGTTCAGAGCACAGAAGGGAAGTAGTTGTGCGAAGCTCATTTCCACACTGTGCTGTTATAGTGCTGTTATTCCACTTTCAACGTCCTGTGGAATTCTGGAGTTTGTAGTTTATTGAGGCCAAAGAGCTCTCTGGCCAGGAATTCTTAAAGGCCCCTCCTTAAACTACAAATCCCAGGACTCCATAGGATGTTGAAAGTGGAATAATAACACTATAACAATGTAGCACAGAAATGGCCATAGCGTAAAGCATTCAATTGACTCCTCAAATGTAAGGAGGGATAGCTACTGGTGAGGCCTCTTTTATAAAAACTCCACATGGTAGGAAAGCCCTTCTGCAGCCACCTTCCCCATAGGTGGAGCGGAAAACAGTCCGACTGCTACAGCAGCAGATCTCAATGAACTGAGACATTCATGTAGAAAGTTGTGGTGGTGATTGCTAAACAGACACCCTTCTTATTAACAGTCCTACGACTGATGAGCTCCAGCAATGGTTGCCTCCAAAGCTGAAGGTGGTGGTCCACAACAGAGGGAGGCATGTATCCACCGCTTTGCCTGTGCTGATATTATAGCTATTATTTGCTTAATTTACTCAGCCAGATGGTACAGGGCAATATGGTGGCAGCACAGCAGTCTTTCTTGTTGCTGCATGACTGTGATATGAACAGTCTTGTGCCTTTTTGTTTTGCTTTTATCATAGCTCGCATTCCCACTTACCTCAGGCCATGCGAAATGAGTACCCTGCATCCTGCACCTTTACCAATGCAGTCAAGAGCCTTAACTAATGGTGGTACCACCATCACATCCATGAGGAGGGGAAGTTAAATCCATTCAGGAAGCATATAGAACTTTGCATGTGCAAGTATACAGGAAAACAATGCAATGAGCATGCCGCAATGACAATGTGTTCAAGACAAGTTACTCCAGAAAGGAAGACTAAATTGTGCCTACTTCTAGAACCAAGGTTTATAAAGTTTTGGTGCATCAGTTCTTATCTTTCTTTCTCCTTCTGTTCATGGTGCCAGCAAAAGCAGGTTGCTGCATGGCAGGGCTGGCCCTGAATCCCAATTGTAGTAGTTGCAGTTACTTTTGCCATTGATGCTCCCATGCCCATAGAGGTCAAAGCTGGATGATTAATTTTTGTTTTCTGTAGGATTGGACACTTGCCTGGATCTTAGTATAGCTGATCTAACTAGAATAGACCCAATGGGAAATAGCCATCTGCTGTGTCACCATTCAGCAATAAATTCAGTGGGTCTATTCTGGTTGGGACTAACCAATAGGATTCCAGTCAGTGTCCCTCTTTGTTCCACTTTAGGGATGCAAAGAATATTTAAAAATATTCATACTTTTTTTAAAAATGTTTCTTGACTGTCAAGAAGCCTTGATGTTAAGAATGCTAGACTGGAGCGAATCCTTACCTTTCAGGACTTATTGAATGCAAAATTTGCACATGATTAATTTTTGCAGGAAATAGCATTTTCCATGCAGGAAACAGATTTTTATGCACAGAAAAATAATATTTGTACACAGGAATACAATCTTCTGTGTAGAAAATACTGTTTCATGTACAAAAAAATGCTGTAGTTGGGGATTCAGGCTGCACAAAATTCACACATGGTCGTTTTGCATAGAGAACAGCATTTTTTCTGCAGAAACCATTATTTTCTTGGAGTGGGAAGAAAATTGCTAAAATTACTGTTGCTTCCTTTGAGAAGAATATTCATGAAGAATTACATTCCTGTTCCACATACTACCATCTCTGGCCCTGGAGACTTGATCAGAGCATTCTTAAAGGTGTTGCAAAGAGGTTGCATAATTTATGCTAATAGTAGAGCCTCTGAATGCTGAGAGGTTGCATCATTCATGCTAATAGTAGAGCTTCTGAATGCTGAGGAGTATTGGTCAGTTCTCTTCATAAACTGCACAAACCGTTCCAGATCGTCCCATCACCATCTAAGGCCTTCCGCCATGGCTTACACTTCCTCAATTTGAAGCTGGGTGTGTGGGGACCGGGAAGATGGGTTGTGATTATTTTTCTTGTCACAATGACGCCTCTCAGGAATCCCTCCCTAGAGAGATTTGGCATTAGTCCTCCTGTCATTCCAACAATAGATGAAGACTCCAAGCTTTCATTTTATTATTGTGCTGTCTCTAATCATACCCAGTGAAGACTTGGTGGCCTCCATGTCAGCAGGACGGTACTTTAGTCTGAACTTCAAAGAAGGTGTACAAGATGCTGAGCCCTGTCTTCCAAATAGTGCTATTACCTTGGATAGTTCCTTTTGAGCTCAGCCTCCAGACCCGATTCACCACCCCACTGGCACAGAAGCCACCAGCAACCTGTGAAAGTAGGTGAGAACTTTGTACTAGAGCCTAAGTGCTGCCCAGACAAAACAACAATGAAAAAGGAATGTGAATCTGGACAAAAGCAATTCCTTTGTCCCTAAGAGGTTATCTCAGAGGTCAGATGCATCCCTTAATTTCCAAGCACCCACACCAGATGCTCCCACAGGGCATAACACTATTATTATAACATACTCTCCAATATTTAACCAACGAAAATTGGGAGCCATGTGACCAAGCAACATCGCAGTGTGGTCAAGATGGCAGAAGTGAATGTGCATGCTAGGACACACTTTTGCCTGAGTCTATTGGAAAGGGCAAGAATAGGCCCCCTCTTCTCCCCCCTGCTCAGATAATTGAGTGAAAACTATTTTTGTATTTTGACATGAGTTTGAAGCAACTGGAACAAACCAAGGATGAAGGAGGAAAGTGGGAGGAGGAGAGAGAAACTCTGACATTTTAAAAGCTGCTGAAATAGTGCAAGGATAGAGGATTAATCCAGATTGTTCCTGATTAGAACAATTAGAAGGTATGTTATAAATATATAGCAAGTTAATGATATCTACCACCAAAGAGACTAGCCTTCTCAAAACTTTTGTTGCCCTCATGGGAATAAATTTAATTGTAGTACAGTTGTTGTAAGAATTGTGTGTATGTACTTCAAGTCACCTGCCTACTTATGGTGACCTCATGAATTTGACAGGGTCTTCTCAGACAAAGAATACTCAGCACTGGTTGTGTCAGATCTTTCATCTGAAATACAGCCTACAGCACCTGGTATACAGTTTCCTAAATAGATATGAAAGTTCATGCCACATTGAGCCAGTTGGCTTCTCAACACTCACATCCATCCTTGTCTTCACTCTAAAATGTGTTAAACTCCAGCTGCTACTACAGATCTCCTTATTTTTGGTCTCAAAAAGCTGAATCTAGAATAAGTAGCTGAAGTCCTGACTATCTTTCAAGATGGAAGTCTGAAGTCTTTGCAGATTTGCAATGCTCCATGGCATGATCACTACAATCCCCTTTGTGCTGGCCAGAGGCCAGCTAGGTTTCCCTCGGTGAGCCACACTCACCCCAAGTTGACAAGAGCTCATTTGTCTAAAGAATTTTTGACTCAGGATGAACCATTGTTTGGCGTCTCAGCCTGGTAGCTGGGAAGATCCCCTACACACTTAAAAGACAAGCATTCTTCTCCACCATGCTGGTCCTATAGTGTCCAGTTTCAATGCTTTGTTAAGGAGGTGGGTGGGGAGGGGGTGGTTCTTTGTCACAGCCCCAGTGCCAGAAGATGAATATTGAGATGAACAGGTATGGAGGCCAGATGACTCACTGTGTGTAAATCACCAGTTGTTTCTTGAGTTTGGCTTGCGTTTAGCAAAGACTCAACACCAGCAAAGGACGGCTGAGAGAGCAGATGAAGACAGACTGATTGGCTAGTTTCTGTAGCCACTGAACACAACTTTTAAACAAAACAAAACAAAATAAAATAAAATAAAAAACCAAATAAGTATTGTTTAAATCTATGGAAGGAGTCTTGGAAAGAACAGGCACATCTCTATACAGGTACATCTGCATGCACACACAGACACACACACAGCAATGAAATGATTACTCCTTATAAAAGAGCAAGCCTTTAGAGTGTGATATTTTAGTTGAAAAGGTCTTTGTGCGGCTTTTTTCCCTCATTTAAATGTACATTTAACAATGTAGTGCACTCCGTCCAGTATATCTCAACTGCAAACTCTTCTGAAGTAAAATCGCAAAGGATTGAGATATTTCTTCTTGCAGACTTTTTTTTTAACAAAAAGTGTGAACTTTTTTTTTTTTTTAACAGAGCCGCATCCCAGTGAAATACCCTCCATTTCTTTTTCTTGCTGAAGCTGCAGATGTACATTATGCTAGTGTGGAAAAAAAAAAAGCTAATTAAACTGCATAGGCTCTGCAGGAGGCAGCGAAGGCCTGCAGTGCGCAGGGAATGATTGATTTGGACTGTCACACGGCTCTGCTGGGTGTCATAACTTAGTGACAAATAAAGGATTAGAGTGTCCCAGAGTAGCTCTCTCCCTTTTATTGTTCACCAGACATCAAAGCACAAAAGCATATTAGCATTTTTAATAAGTAGTTAGGTCAGTCTGTGGCTTACAGTTTGGAATTACTTTATGGAAAGCTAAAAGAGAGAGAACAAGAGAAAAAGGGGAAAAAACCCCCACTAACCCAAACTTTTTGGTAGATTAAAATATAAAATACCCACGAGGCATGAATGATCCTTCCCTTGCTTTCAGTTGAGATTTTATTATTTGTCTAAAGCATACAGGGAGGAAACATTTTTGGTGCATTGTCTTGTAGGTTAGATCACTAGCTGTTAAAAATAGAGACAATGGACGCAGAAAAAAAAAGGAGGAAAAAGAGAAAAAAGGCAGGGGGGAGAGAAAAGTTGAAAGAGTATCATCAAAGAAGCAGTAAGCAACACAGAGGTTTGTGTGGAATGTTACATGTTTATTGTTCATGGGGAGTGAATTGTTTTCCCTCGTACAATTAGTGCATTGGATAGTTTAAAAAGAAAAGGGGGAAAAAGGACAGCTTATCTCTGATAAACATATATCCCTAAAAAATAAGAACAGTTGGCTTATATTTAAAAAAATATATCATTGTTGGTGGTGAAGGGAACAGAGTGTGTTTACCTAAAGTAAACAGAAAAGAGGCTATGGAAATGTGAACTAGGATGGAATAATGAAGTTCGCTTTCTTATCAGCAATAATATTAGCTCACCAGAACTGTTAACATTTCTCTTTAAAGCGGGCACAGTCCCTTTTTTTGATCGTGCTGCTCTGTAATGACAGTACCGGAGGAAATGACACTGATTTGCATATCAGATGTCAAATCTATATTACTCTTTTGAAGTTCATAGATCTATATGCATTCTTATGGAGGAATGCTGCAGTACAACATTACTGAGAGTATTAAACTGATCTGCCCAGAGAGCACATCTAGCAACAGCTATGCTCCAGTTCAAACAGAATTAGCCCCTCAGTTCCTGTAGACAGGTGATCACAGATCCCATCCCAAAGACTAAAATGGGGCACCTTCCTCCCTTTTTAGCAGTAGATACTATTAAAGCTGTAAATACTGTTCATACTATGTGGTTCTCATTAAGGTATCAACCAAACTTTCTGATCTCAACTTGGCACAAATCAGTGAAATTCCCTCCTTTGCAGCAGAATCAAACAAAGGTTCTATTGTGTGAGTTGTTTTTTAAAAAAAGTAGTTTGCAAATGATATGTTGGTAGTAAATTGCCATCAAGGCAGCTTCCACTTATGATGACCCAATGAAATAGGGACCTCCAATACACCCTGCTATCGACAGCCCTGCTGCAGACTCCGGGCAGCTGTGGCTTCCTTGATTGAGTCCTCATCTTTCCCTATTGCCTTCTGCCTTACCAAGCATTCTCATGTTTTGTGGCAGTTTTGCACCTTGGTCCAGATCCTGTCTGATCTTGGAAGCTATGCAGGATTAGTGCTGGTTAGGATTTGGATGGGAAGCCACCAACAAATACCAGGTGCTGTAGGCTATGTTTCAGAGGAAGGAACTGGCAAAACCACCTATGAGGATTCCTTGCCTAAGAAAACCCTATGAAATTAATGGGGTTGCCATAACCTGACAGGTGACTAGAAGGCGCACAAGTGCATTATGCAGTAGTTTGTGTTGGACTAGGAGGGCTGTGAAGACCTGGGTTCAAATCCCTAGTCAGCCAAGTAGCTCACTAGGAGACCTTCTGACAATCAGCAACTGACTATGACTATGCCAAAGCATCTTTCTTTTTAAAAGTAAGGGCCTTGTATACATCAAAATGATGATGATGATTCATGGAGAAGAGTAAGCCTGAGAAGTCATATTGACTGAATTTAAAGTAATTCATGACACAGATTAACCCACATATTTTCTATAGATGACCTACTAGAAAACTGGCTGTTTCAATCAAGTGGTTATTTATTTTTGAGTTGTCTCCTTTCGCTATTAAAAAGAAAGAGGCATGGTATCAAATGGCCTAGTAACTCTCTATAGAACATTGCCAAACTTTTCATGCTTTACCTGTGACTAATAAGACCAAAGTCTTGGAACTGCTGCAAAACAGAATGGAAGCTTCATCCTATATTACCTCTTTCAGAATTTTTGTTTACCCTTTCATGGCAAGTATATAAATAGACAAATTCCAGCACACAAACTGGCAGTTAGACACCATCTGACAGGCACTAAACAGTGATTAAACAACAAAGAAAAACCAACACGAACACAGATATATGAGTCTACATGCAATCTTATTTGCATTTACTGAGAGCCACTTCCCACACTGCAATAATCATCACAGGAGAGATTTGAAAATGCTCTCATGTCAATCAAAGTCATAGTCGGGAGTAAATTCCAGGTCATTTTTTTGCCAAAATCAAGGCCGTATTTCCAGGTGAAAGATAAAACTGAATCTTTAACACCAGATGTTATCTCTTGCATAATATTGTACAAATACTTTTATAGATATTTCAGAAGATTTTTATTCTGTCACCCTCAGCGGCTGCTCTCAGAATGTGAGATTCCCTTCCGCTGGGAGTTAGGTCCCCTCCCCGCCCACACTGCTTTCATTCTACCAGTAGTTGAAGATCTTTCTATTTATTCATGCATCTGAGTATCTGTTGCAGAAAGTTTTTTTCATTGGGGTATGTTTTTTAAAATTATGATTACTGTATTTTAGCAGCCTTTAAAAACTGTGGCCATTCCGCACTAGACTGTTATAGCGCTATTATCCCACTTTCAACATCCTATGGAATCCTGGGGTTTGCAGTTTCGGGAGGGGCCTCTGGTCCCTCCTGTAACTGCAAACCTCGGGATTCCATAGGATGTTGAAAGTGGGATGATAGCGCTATAACAGTCCAGTAAGGAAATGGCCTGTTTTAAATTAATGTTTTTAATATAATTTTTGATTAAGCATTTTTAAACTTTAGAATCATCCATTGATTTAACTGTATACTGTTTCATTCATATTGTGAGCCTCCTTGGGTCCCATATTGGATTAAAGGCAAGATATAAATAGACTATGCTAAGATAAAAAAAATATCGAAGGGCCCAAATTCCTAACACATTCGTGCGTCTAACTGTTAAGAAAGAATCAGCACAACTATTGATAAAGGTCAGATACTAGATCTTTTTTTTTAAATGCAAAAGTCACAATGGGATTTGTTCACACTTTTGTAAGACTTTGAGAGAAAGAATAATCAGAGCAGCAGCCAACTACAGGAAGGAGCCTTGTTTTCTTACTTTTCAACCAGCCTCCAGAAGGTTTCATTTCCATTCTGGCCTTTTTGAGAGGGAACACAAAAGCACCATGGGAGCTGGGTTAGGGAGCAGTCAGCTGCCTGTTTGAGAGTGAACCGTAATCTTTATTATAGCGGTATGCATGTGATCTTTGTTTCTAAACATCTTTTGTTTTAGAGAACTGTACTTTGGATGTTTGGAGCGCAGTTCAGTTTACTGGAGAGAACTGCCTGAGAAAATTCTCAAACTGCCCCCTCCTAACCCAGGAAACATGCCTAAGGAGAGGTTCTGGGTGCCTTAGGAGCAGCTATAGTCCTCTTCTTGGTTGCTGGCTGTAATCACAGTAGGAGAAAGTAGAAAGAATCATTGCTGTTCAAGGAAGACTTGGCCAAGTGACAATAATTTTCTCCTTAACAGCAGCAGAAGCTGTGTATTCCACCTGCACAGAGAAGACAACAGAAGGAGGAAGAGGACTCTGGTGGGGAAAGTGGTGTCCATGGGCCATATGCATTCCGCATACCCTTCAACAGTCCCTATTTGTCAGGGTGAATCCCAGTTCACACTCTGTTGCCCCGGTATTTCAGCTGTTTTTAAAATATCCCAGTTTCTATTTTCTTCTCCCACTTTCCCTCCTTTGTCCTCAGCTTGCTTCAGTTGCTGCAAACTCAGTTCAAAATGCAAAAGTAGGTTGCACTTAGCAGAAGAGAGGAGTGTAGTGATGAAATCTTCCTTCAGCCAAAAGCAAACTGCTGCAGCATCTCCTAGCTTCTCTGTTCTTCTGCATTAATAATTTCTGTCATCTTAACCACACTCTGATGTTGCTTGGCCCCACTGTCATCTTAACCACACTCTGATGTTGCTTGGCCCCACTGTCATCTTAACCACACTCTGATGTTGCTTAGCTGTGAAATGTTGGAGGATATGGGCCCCTCTCCCTTTTATTGCAGCCCCCCGAGTCATTCCTCAATCCATTATCATTTTAAGGAAAACCTGCTGGGTGATTTTTTGTCACCCCACCCGCAGAGAGAGAGAGAGAGGCCCTTTTCTCACCTTACCTTTTCTTGCTGCCATCGTGTGGGGTTTGCGTGAAAAGCCTCCTCTGGGAGGGAATCGCGTCCCCTGCGCTTCCCTCTGTACCAGCTCCATGCTGGGCGGAAGGAAGCGCGATAGCTCCACCCCTTCCTTCTGCAGTGCAGCTGGGTACTTTCCCAGGCTGTGCTGGGGGAGGAAGTGCGATGGCCACGCTTCCTGACATTCCGCATGCAAGGTAAGTACGGGAGGGATGCGCAACCGCGCATCATTTTCAGCAAAGAGCCAAAAATTATATAATACGTGATTGCCGCAGGATCGCTACAGGAGCCATGCGCAATTGTGAGAACATCATGCGGAACCGTCCTCGTGATTCCATGTCGCTCCTGTGGTCATTTTGCGTTCAAAGTCATGTGCAAAAAGGGCTAGAGAGAGGCTAACAGCCTACAATCAAGATTTCAGCCAAGAACCAGTTTTACTCCCATTGCCTGCTCCCTCTTCAAAGAAGCCCTACAACGCAAAACAAAGTAAGAAAATTAGCCAAAAATTAGCTGGAAAAGAACCCAAAAATGAGATCTATCACTTCTAGTTTTGGCATCTTGGTGTGGTATGATCTCCTGCAGGTACAGGGTTGGCATGAAATAGCCCCCAGTGTAGTTGTCATCCTCTGTTCTAATAGCTCTAGCGGAGTTGTGCCTTTGTCAAAGCAAGCTGAAATCAGATGCCCTTTTAAATGTCCTAGATTATTAACCCATGCTGTATTATTACATCATTATTAACCCATGGCTCTCAAGTATTTTACAGATTCCACAAGCTGGTGGAAGCTGTAGTCCAAAAAGATACTGACCCTGGCTCTGCTTACTACTTAATAGATATAAGTGCCCAGCCTAACAGCTTGATTGCTGCAGATTCTCACAGCGGATGCACTGTAACATTCAGCGCGAAAAGAATTGTTCAGAACTAATGTTACTCTCTTTTACTTATTGTTTAGAAGTTGATGTATGGTTTACATGCCACATTCTTGATGATATGGTGGATTCAAACGTGATTTCCCTGGGTTTTATTGGGGATGGATCTTGGGCCATTTGAGAGAAACTTTCAGAACTGATGCATTTGGCCTATGTATCAGAGCATTTGACTAGAGAATGTGTGAAGTCTCCTGATATACAGTACAGTGTGTGAACTGATGTCATTTAATATAAAAAAAGTATTGTAATAGTTAGGGAGGATTGCTCATTCATAATTTGATGCCAGTTACAAACGCGGATATGGGAGCAGAGCTGCAACTCGGTATGCTTTCAAGCTGCTGAGAAGTGGCCACAAACAGCTGGCTGGCGTTGCAGTGTTCATCTGCTCAAGATATCTGAAAGAGGCTTCCCCCCACCCATGTATACAGGAATTCCCAGAACACAGCCAAAAACAGTACAATATTTCCATTACAGCCACAAAGAAAACAAAAACAGTGCTTGGATGGTGGTTCCAAAATGATGAATCGATGCAAACACACATAATTGATGGAGTTATGGTAATGCGCAATGTTGTATTGCGTATGTATTATGTATGTGCTTATCAAAACATCAGGCAACCTCATCTGAAAACTACCTTCAAATCTTCTGGAGGTGCTAAACCTTTATGGAGTTTACTCTGGAGGAATTAATGTTGGTTGCTGTGTTGTACTCAAAGTAGCTGGTTGTTTGGGTAAATTCTAGTAAGACAGTGTGTGTGGTTTCTGAGTCAGTGCCTGCCCTGCCACAGCATGTGGGATCCCCAGTGCCAGCCCTTTTCCTCTGGTAGTTCCACTCCTCCTGACACCCACCATCACAAATACTTTTGCCCCCATTTTAACACTGATTCCTTTTTCAGGGTGCCTAGCAAAGGTTTCAACAAGGTCAACCCTCCTTTTCTAGCTCAAGTTTATGGCAGACATAAGTATATTGAAAAGCCTTATACTATGGCTGCAACTGTGAGCCCAACCCTGTTTCTTTGACTCCTGATCTTGACAGACTGATATTCAGGATTACCAAGACTACTGAGAGAAGCAATGAGGGTTGTGCCCAGAACAGAACAGAACAGAACAAAAAAAACCCACCCATCCAAACAGGTGCAGTTTTAATCTAATATATAAAAGTCAAAGTTTGTGAGTTTGTGAGTTTGTCTGTGTAAGGCAGGCGAAGACCTCATATGATTGGCTGTGTCAGGCAAGAAGACCTCATATGATTGGCTGCCTGTGAAGATTCTATGGAATCCTGGGATTGACAGTTCAGGGAGCGGCCCTTAGAATTTTCAGCCAGAGAGCTCAAGATGGTTGCTATGGGACGAGGCCTAGCAGCAAGAAGGAGGAGGCCGGTGTATTCCCTCAGAAACCAAAGCTCTGTATCTCAAAAACTATAAATATAGATTGGACTGGGGAATATAAGGAAAAGTTACAGGTACTGGACAAGGCAGTTTGGGGAATTAGAGACACAGAATCTCAAATCTTTCTAACAAGTATTACCTATGAGAAAATGAAATCCTGGGCAATGCCGGGTATATATGCTAGTTTTCTAATAAAATAAATTCATTTCTGAAGAATTTTAGTTACTGCTTAAAACTAAACTTTGAATTACAAAAGAGGAAAAGGCAGCATTCATCTAGAATCGCAGAACCATAGAGCTGGAAGAGACCACAAAGGCCATAGCGTCCAACCCCCTGGCATGCAGGAATAATAATCAAAGTATCCTGACAGATGGCCATCCAGCCTCTGTTTATAAACCTCCAAAGAAGGAAACTCCACTTCAGTTTGAGGCAGCATTGGACTACGACCCTGGAGACCAGGATTCAATTTCCCTCTCGGCCATGGAAAACCACAGATTGACCTTGGGTGTGTCACACACTCTCAGCTCCAAAAAACCCTGTGATAGGTTCACTTTAGGGTTTCCATTGAGTCAGAAATGACTTGAAGAAACACAACAACATCATGTCACCTCTTAACCTTCTCTTCTCCAGACTTAACATACCCAGCTCCCTGTGCCTCATAGAAAGCAACCTGAAAAGTCAGTTTAATCATCCAAAGCTGCCCCAGTTCTGCTCTGGGTGATGATGTTCCATGGCATACATGGAACTCCTTGTCCTGAAATGGTTTGAAGTAAGGACATTGACTAGTATTCGGTTATCAGCTATTCAGTTAAGTACATGTAACCTTTCTTTGTCCAGCTCCCCAAACCAGACGGAAACATCATTCACCCATGCTCCAGTCACTGGCAGAATGGACCTCCTTCTCCCCATGGCAATACTGTTGCAATTGTGACTAAGTAGTGACTGTGAATACAGAGCAGGTGCAGATGTGTAAATCTAAGTAACTGTTCCATATTCACAAATGTGACCTTATTGCCATGATCATACCCCGCCCCCAAACCTACCTTACTGGCCATTGCCAGTGTGTCCACGCTGCACAGTATACAACTAGATAATTCACACACTGAAATGAAGAATCCACCACATAAGAAAGACCAATGTCCACTTCTGAGTGTTTATAGAGCTCAGAATGGAATATCTATGTTTGGTGCGAATCTTTCTTAAACATTTTTGTACCAGGGATGGAGAACCTTTGACCTTACATATTTTGGACTATACTCCCACAGTCCTTTACCATTACTTATTGGATCTTCTGGGAGTTGAACTCCAAAATTTCTTGAAGGAGAAAGATTTTCTGCCCCTACAGACAGCCCCCATAACAATGAGTTAAGCCAAGTTCAGTTTTGCCTTTCAGACTCTGACTTCACTTAAAGGATGCTTTCTAAAGGTATGTAAGAGGATGCACAAGTATGTATATATTTGCAATTAAATTAGAGCAGGCATTGCTCATATATCATTGAAGTATTAAATCCCATTGAGAGATTGAATGTGAGTGCAAGAAATTCTTTAACCCAACAGTCCTGTATCTGTAATATAGAGTCTATTTGCATGGTGAGAAACACCACACATTCCAAACCTCCAGATCCTTTCTTTATACACATTTATTCTCTAAGGAAAAACAACAACTAACAAAAGAAATAGTGGTGGGACAAAAATAAGGAGTTTTGTTCTAACTTGTAGGAGTCCTAACATTAATGCATGAATACACAGTTGAGATTTTTCCAAATTCTTTCCCTGCTCTTTGGCTTCCTTTTTTGATGTGAATGTTGTGTGGTGGCATAGTTACAATGATAAATATGGAGGTTCCTGTGCCGTTGGGAATAATAGGCCCAATCTTTTCCCAAGCTGGAGCCACTTGTGAGGGTACAAGTAACATTCCATTTGTGGGATTAATAAAAGCGCCCTTCTTTTCCCTTTAGATGTTCTTGCGTCATAAAGTTCTCCGCATTCACACTTCTTTCAGTTATCTGATTGGTCTATTTAGAGGCCATGCATGAAACACAGTCTTATTCAGCTGAGCAGGAAAGTGAGGATGAGGATGAGATGGACATATCATTACTTGGTATCAAACTATCACATGCCTTTAGCAACTAAGACAGATTATAGCCAAAAATTAGTTTTTGGTCCTCAGTGCAAACTGATGTAGTCAAAACAGTTAGAGTAGAACAGTGGTTCTCAACCTGTGGGTCCCCAGATGTTTTTGGACTTCAGCTCCCAGAAGCCCTAAGCATTGACCATAGTGGCTGGGGCTTCTGGGAGCTGAAGTCCAAAAACATCTGGGGACCCAGAGGTTGAGAACCACTGGAGTAGAAGGTCCCATTTGCAAAACCACCCGTTAAGTAAGAGTGGGCAGGCGCAGCAGGTGTGAGGGCCCACTGCCAGGTTGGATGGCCAAAATGAAAACCAGCCATCCCACCCACCCCAAAGTGGCTGGGAGTGTATTGCCATTTCTGCACTAGGCTGTTATTGTGCTATTATTCCACTTTCAACATCATGTGGAATTCTGGCCTTTCTAGTTTACTGATGGCAAAGGGCTCTCTGACTGAGAATTCTAAATGCCCCTCCCCAAACTGCTAATTGAAAATAAATTGTGATGTTATTAGTGCAGTAGTCCCTATAACTAGGAATTCCTGTCCCTGCAGCATTTCAGGAGAGGCAGCTCATAGTTTTAGGGGAGGTGCAACAAAAGGGCAGTCTGGGGAGTCTGGAGGGGGGAAAATCCACAAAAGCAGCCTTGGGCCCACATGAGGCTCCAGGGCCATGCTTTGCCCACCCCTGCACCAAGACCTGGTTAGAGTTTAGAAAAATACCCTTGGAGACTCCTCGAAGTTTTAGTCTCAAATGGAACTTTTTCAGGCAGAGTCCACACCATCCAAGTGCCCTGATTTGGCAGGACAGGACTGATTAATTTTCTGTCATCCCACTTTTTTAGCTGCTCTTAAAATGTCTCAGGCCATTTCTGCACTAGACTGTTATAGCACTATGATTCTACTTGCAACATCCTATGGAATCCTGGGGTTTGCAGTTTCGGGAGGGGCCAGCTGGCCCCTCCTGGAACTGCAAACCCCAGGATTCCATAGGATGTTGCAAGTGGAATCATAGCGCTATAACAGTCTAGTGCAGAAATGGCCTCAGTTTCTCTCTCCTCCTCTCACTGTCTCCTTTTGTCTTCGGCAAAGTGCAAAGGTAGCTTGTACCCTATCTATTCAGCAGGGAGAGAAGATGGGAGGAGGCAGAATCAGTGCAGGGCAGTTAATAGGTAATAGGGTTTCTTA
Source organism: Iguana delicatissima (assembly GCA_948472985.1). Taxonomy (NCBI): domain Eukaryota; kingdom Metazoa; phylum Chordata; class Lepidosauria; order Squamata; family Iguanidae; genus Iguana; species Iguana delicatissima. The sequence goes on from CAOKZL010002838.1 coordinate 28,304, forward strand.
GGGGTCTTTCGTTCATAGGGCTCTGTTAAATTGAAGCTGACTTGATGGCAATTAAACACAACAAAGGCCAGCCAGAGGCAAGAGAATGACCTCAGTCCTTTTGGAAGAGAATGGTCTCAGTCCTTCTAGATCAGTGGTTCTCAACCTGTGGGTCCCCAGATGTTTTTGGACTTCAGCTCCCAGAAGCCCTGAGCATTGACCATAGTGGCTGGGTCTTCTGGGAGCCAAAGTCCACAAACATCTGGGGACCCACAGGTTGAGAACCACTGTTCTAGATAATCTCAACAAGAGAATTACTGAATCCATTGTTCAATGGTGAGTTATCATATAAGTAAATTCTATTGATTGTTGTTGTTGAGTGCCTTCAAGTTACTTCTGATTTATAGCAACCCTATTGTGAGGTATCTTGAAGATTTATTCAGAAGGGCTTTGACTTTGCCTTCCTCTGAGGGTGAGAGATGTGACTTGCTGAAGGTCACACAGCGGGTTTCCATGTCTGAACAAGGATTCAAACCCTGCCGCCCAGACTCATAGATTGATGCTCAGACCACCATACCACGCTGGCTCCCAGTTATATTGATAGAAAGGGCCTTGGAACTGACAACAGGATTCAGGCCCATCTAATATATAAAAGTCAAACTGTCTGTTTGTCTGCATCAGGCAGGTGAAAACCTCATATGATTGGCTGTGTCAGGCAAGAAGACTTCACATGATTGGCTGCCTGTGAAGATTCTATGGAATCCTGGGATTGGCAGTTTAGGGAGGGGCCTTTAGAATTTTCAGCCAGAGCTCTTGGGCCTCAGGACAGTCTCAATAGAGTCAAGGCCTAGCAGCAAGAAGGAGGAGGCCAGTGTATTCTCTTGGAAACCAAACCTCTGTATGTTAACAACTCTGAATACAGACTGGATTGGGGGAATATAAGGAAAAGTCACAGGCACTGGACAAGGCAGTTTGGGGAATTAGAGACACAGGATCTCAAATCTGTGTATTTCAACTGCATCTAGTTCCTAAGGTAAGGAAAGGTAATTCCTAAGGTATTTCTAACAAGTGTTACTTATGAAAAAATAAAACCCCGGGCAATGCTGAGAAGTTTGATTGGGTTGGATGTCATACTTGCTTTTTGTTTATTTCTGTACCTTACTTTTCTTTCTACTTTTTCCTTTTTCTTGCTTTGTAATGTTTATTGTACTTTGAAAAACATATGAAGAGAAACATGAGGGCAGTTCCCAACTCTGCTTGTGGCTGGACTACACAGGACTCCTGTTACAAGATCCCTTTTTCCACCTGTTGTTGGGCAGTGAAGTCACACAAAGGTCTAAGATAGCTTTCCTCAGCCAGTTTTTTTCCAGATATATTGGACTATAGCTTCCATCACTTTAGCCAACATATCATATGGCCAAACTGTGTGGTTATGGTGGGAACTGGAATTCAATGATGCCCAAAGGGCATGAGAAGGCTATCCTAGAATATATACAATAAAATCTAGAATAGACCCCATGGAGAAAGCTAATGAGCCAGGTGGCTTTCAGGGTGAGTGATCAGAGAAGGCAAGGCTCTTCTGAAGTGAATGTTACTGCCAGGTGGGGAGGGCACATGCTATTTATACCATCCCGGCATTCACCACTTTGCAGCTTCAACATAGGCAAGATGAAAGGAAACAGTGTGTGCTAATAAAATGACTGGGGAAGTGGAATGATAGCTGCTGAGGAGTGTAAGGGAAAGAGTTGTGGAAGAGATAGTTTTGTGTAGCTGTCTTAGGGAAGAGTAGTTATGTGGGTGAGGCCTAATCCCTATGTATCAACATAACAATATTGAATATTTTTAGGTGGAGATTGTTAGGGTCATTTCCGCAGAAGGTGGGATTTATTTAAGAATAGCACATGTCCTTTAGTAAGAAATTGGCCATGGACTGTCAAACTTTTGTATGATAAAAACAAACTACAAGCTAATTAACAAAGGCCTGAGTCCAACAGCATACTAGCACAATGGGATATTCTTCTTTTCTCCTTACCATCCTCTGCACAATTCCAAATTTGTGGGTTTTCCAGCCTTCCAGGGCAAGTCACATAGCAAGCTGCCAGAGAATGAGGGAAGCCACGCAGTTTCCATCAAAAGAATGACCTCCATTGGATCCTGGCCAAAGTGTGAAGATAGCTTCATACTTAATGGAAATATTTCCCCAATCAGTTCATCTCTCTCAGAAATACTTTCTAGTATTAATATTTGGAGGGTAGAATTTGGGGTCCCTGAAAGCCTCTCATTTCATCTCAGGTACCTAGTGATGGTAAAGATTACTCAAAACAATTTCACAAGGTTATAGAATTCCTTATAGTTCTACACATGAAGGGTATGGGATCATGACCCCACCATTTCGCCATCTCTTACATATGTAGACATAAATCATGAAATCAGCACATCTGGTTTTAGTATCTATAACTATCCCACAGATGGAGGCTACAGTGAACACCAAGACCTTCCCCTACTACTGTTTCCCTGCTCCTCTTAGGGAGGTTGCTGAAGATGTGTCTAGGACATGTGATTGCTTCCTGAGGCTCTCAGGTTGTTGTCTATATATTTGTGCAGACATGTGAATGCTCTTCAGATTTTATAGAAAAGGCAATGTATTCCAGCATCACCACACTGAAAAGGTGAGTGAAACATTAAAGCATTTAATTCTGATAACAGAAAGACTTGTTGTTGTTAACTGCCATCCAGTTGACTTCGACTTATGGCAACCCTATTAATGTGACACCTTCAAGTCACTCTCTCATCAAAAGCCCTGTTCAGGTCTTGCAGATTCAGGGATGTGCCTGCCTTGATTGAATCTATCCATCTGTAAGCAGTCTTCTTTTCTTCTGGTTCTTTTCTACCTTACCAGGCATTATTATCTTTTCTAGTGAGTCACGTCTTCCTGTGATATGGCCAAAGTGTGACAGCCTCATTTTGGCTTCTAGGGAGAGTCCAGGCTTCCTTTGCTCCAGGACCCATTCGTTTGTCTTTTTAGCTGTCCGCTGTATCCACAGAACTCTTCAAATATTCAAATATTGAAGGTAGAACTCAGGAAAGTACTTTTTGGGCCCTAGCTCCCCAAACCCCCAGCCAGAATAGTCAGTAGATTGTAGGTATTGTAATAGTCCAAGAAGTAATGTCTTCAGACTCAGATTCAAAGCTTCCATCATGCATAGCGTAACTTCCTTTCACACATGTATGGGGTACATAAGCAGTACTGAGACTCGGAGTGCATGTGCTGGACTTTACACTTGCCTCAGACCTGGCACAGAAAGTGTGAAGAAAGGGCCGGCAAGTCACTCCTGTTTCCTGTTGCCTCCTGTGAACTGTCCAGAGCCACCTTCCCCACCCCATAACTCCTGCTCTGCCTTGAAGGGCACAAAATCAGATGTGATTGCAAGTAGAGACCCTGCAAGTATCCTGACCTCCCACAAGAACAATATGAAAAGTTATACATTAAAATATTCTGTGAGATCACAGAGCTTCTCAAATTCCTTTTGCTTTCTTCCCTCTTTCCACCCCCACACTATCTCCCCCCTCCCTTTTCATCTCTCTTTGGTTGCTTGGCCCATATGTTGCTAATTTTCTGTCTTTTCAAAGTGCTCTGTTTCATTTAAACTCCAAATATGTTCTATTCATCACCAGTCAATGCTGGGTGGAGGTGGGGAGGCAGAAAAGCTATCACAAAGGTCAGCGTTGCCCTTAATATATAAAATAAATGAGCAAAGCACAATGTTTCTTTTTCTTTAGCTTATTACTTTTTCTTAATCCACTTTTTAGCTCTACTGTGCAAGATCACAGGAGGGGCTTAAGCAATCATGCCTAGAAAGGCTTCTTATGTATTCTGCGCAGGAGGAGAAGGGGGAAAAAAAGAGTTCCTCCAAACTGCATACCTTTGTAGTTGGAGCTGCTGTGCGGGACCTGAGCAAAGCTAATTACTGGTCAGTAAGCTGGCACATTGCAGAAGAAATGGCAGAAGCTCCTTGGAGGAGTGACATGTCAGAGGCCTCAATTTCTAGGCTGCCTACCCTGAGTAAATGTTGCCAAAACAGAAAGACTAGGTGGGTACTGTCTCACAAGTAACACATGGAACACAATAGGGGCCTTTCTGCACCTTACCTTATCTTGTTGCCTTCCAGTCGTGATCCTGGCAGCCCCTTTGATAGGAAAGGAGCTCGACAGGAACACTCCCCTTTGCACTGGACCAGGCCCCTGCAGAAGGGAGTGTGATGGATACATTTCTTCCTTTTGCAGCACAGTGGGCTAGGAAGTGCTTCCATTGCACTTCCAGGCCTTCTGCAGGGTAGGTAAGTGTAGAAGCATTGCATGACTAGGGGTCATTGATAAAGAAAATCTGTCAGTAATTTACCCTGCTATCACACCATCTGGCAATGAGAGAAGGATGGGACCTAAACGACATCTTGTTGTCACAGTCCTGCTTCTCTCCCATCCCAATGCTGAGATGTCATGTCCATGTGGAAAGAGCCTAGGACTATTGTCCGAGTAAGGGTAGAAAAAGGGTAGAAAAAGGGTCAGAAAAAGTCTCTGTATCTTTCTCAGAAAAAGAGGAATGAGGCAAAGGACGTGTGGACCATTCAGGACAGGATTCAAAGGAACATGCAGCTGTGGCAAAGGATGTGGAATGCCAGCAGCAGCAGCAACAAAAGCACCTGAAGGAATGCTGGGAATCCTCACCCCTAACAGTTGGTCATTGGCCTGCTAAACATCGTTATGCAGAATAGGCTGTGCAGTTAAAATCAGAGGTGATTTGTAAAAGTTGGGATGGCCAAAGGTAGAAAGCAGGCTGCTTAGGCCAGTCCTGTCTTTGAGCGTACCTTTTTATTTACTCCAGTGTGAATGAGTGCTTGCCTTTTGCTAGTATATTGCCTGATTCAGAAGCTAAACAGTTTTGGCAGGCCACTTTAGAAATATCAGACATCTCTACAGAGATGAAGTCTGTCTCGTAGCCAATACAGAACCAGGCAGTCTGGCTCAGTATAAAGCTACATTCCTGAAATATAGAGGGTCACATATTTCCCACCCCTGTTCTATAGAATGCAAAAATCTGTTGGTATTCCGCCCCCCAGCTTTGAAAAGTTACTTTTTGGACTACAACTCCTCCAGTCCACTGGTGCAGATCGTGCAAATCTCCTTTGTCTTCAGACTGCAAGAGACATATATAACTGTTTCTCATTCCAAGGCCAATTTTGTCTTCCTTCTTTTTTTTCTTTCAGTCATTCAAAACATGCATATAATAACTATGAGTTGATATGGTTCTTCCCTGATATCTAGAAACTTTCATTGGAACACCTGAACACCGCCCACTCACACGTCACAAAGACATACCATCTTCAATGAATGTGTCTTAGGGAAAGGGCAGAGAGCCTGGCCCAGGGATGTTGGCATCCCTGTGAATTCTCCATGCGCATGTACAGAATGACTGAAAGAGGCTAGAGAACCATTCCTGCGCTTCAGGTACAATTGCTCCTTTTTCTTTTCCAAGTGATTGGCAAGTTTGTCTGATTAGATCCTTCTTCAGTCACTGCATCATTATTGAAACATATTAAAACAAATACTCATTTAACTCTTATATAACTGTGACAAACCTAAAACCAATAGAACTGATTCACCCTCAATTGGATACTTCAAAGAAGCTGACCAAATGGGATGCAGACTTGAATGTCTCTATCATAATCATGGCAAGCTTTACTGAAGGGCGTTTAATGGCATATAACTCTTTCCCAATCTGTGCCTCTTGTGAATGGTAATGATAACTATGAAAAGAGGCAAGTGGGTGAGTGGCAAGTTAACCTGTGAAGCACGGATTGGATTTGGCCATCTCTCACAACAGATGGGACTCCCAACAAAATGAAACAAAACAATCCATTATCAAGAAAAGAACAAGAAACAACCCTGCTTTAAAGAAACCTCTCAGCATATTTATTAAGAAGTAAGCAGTCATAGGAGAGTTACGAAAATTTCAAGTTAGAAGCAGAATGCATGATTTATTTTGAAATTTTCAAAGAAAAAAATAACAGCTCTGTTTTAATTATAAATCTGAGACATTATTTATTTATCTATTTATTTTGCTGTTATGTACACAATAGCAAGAGAGAATAATGTGCGACATTCCTGTATTATGTGAGCACTTGCGCAATTGGCAGAATAAACTGTGATCCTTGAGCAAACATTTATGGTAGGACTCAGGCCCACAGACTTTTAAGAAAACTGGAATTGAGTCTGAGAAAATATGAAGCAATAACAATGAAAAATGTCTCTAAGAAGTGCAAAGTGCTTTATTTTCCCCACTGATTAACCTTAATCTTTCCCCAGAAACTGAGGGTAGATATGATATCAGGAGACATACAGGGTTTGTATATCTTTCTTTCTTTTGTGAGGAAACTGCCTGGAAGCCATTTTGATTAGGGAAAAACAGTATGTAGGACAAGAGATAAGTATCACTCTTTAACCATTGTCTAATCAAATGGATTAAAATGGTTAATAGCAGCATTCAAGGCTAGGGGGTTGGAGAAAGACCCTCTGAAGAGGGCTGTAAGGGGAGATTCCCACTTCAGTGCAAAACTCAAACTAGCCCCATTTTAGTGATCTTTTGTATGGGCACACACAGATGTATCTATTCACTGTGATGAAGCCACTATGGCATTGTACACATCTCATTGAGCCAGCTTCTCTGAAGTTATCAAGTAGCCATGACTCCATCAAAGGTTTTGGTTTTTTGAGAGCACCAGGAGACATTTGACACGTCTTCTGTGTCTTCTCTACTTTTGGACTTCAAAATGGCTTCAGGGACAATTGGCCGGGGTTCTGGATAGACTTTGAGACTTACTCTGCTCCCATTTTCTTACCAATTTTAGGTACTCTTGGTCTTTTCTCCTTTCTCTTTCCCTGCTTTCTTTACCCTACATTCAACACTTAATCCTTTTTGTAGAAACATCTTGCTTTTTAGCTACGGACAGGAACTTTCAGCTTTTTATCTGTTTCTGTCTGCAGCTGATGCCAGCCTGCCAGCCTTCCTGTTCAAAAACATTTATTCATTCATTTAGTTAGTTTATACCCATCTTACTCTAAGCACAAGATTGAAGGTGGCAACCTAGCACAATAGAGAAAAGTGCTTGTCAAGCAGTTGCAGCCACTGTCATCTGAATTTCCCTCATTATCTTTTTACTTCTCCACATTGTATATTCTCCGTCAACAGAAACACGGTCTAGAAGCAGCAAAGATGGAAGCAGCAGCATTGGTCTTAAGAGAGTATAGGGTGAGGGAAGTTAGACTGCTTTCTACATCCCCTCCTATCCCCATCCACCCCATAAGCCTTATAGGTGCCCTTGAGTGGGACACCCAAGTTCATTTTAACCAGCGCTCTCCAAAACTGCTATCGGCCCTGTAAATTCAAATGCACATAATGCAATGCACACAGGCGTCAAACTGGTTCACTAGTTTCTGTCAATGTTTCTGTCAATACTGTCTTTCAATTTCTAACTCTCCTTGAACTCCAGCCTTCTCTCTTCCTTCCTCGAGATACTTTTCAGTTCAAACTCCAGCCACAATCAAAGAAACCAAAGAAAAGGGGCAGCCAGGCCAAGGGAATGTAAAGACAGAAAATATAAGGTGCAAACATTTGTCTGTGTCTCACTCTGCAATTCTAGAAATTTGGGAATTTGAAGGAAAATTTGAGGGGAATGCCTTGTTATGCCTTGTTCCTGTAGCTATACTCTGACCCTGTTCCTTACCCATGTAATGAAGCCACACACTCTATAATTATACAAGTGGCTAAAGTAATGCCCTTAAACCATGGGCTTTTCCGCACTGCACTGTTATAGTGCTATTATTCCACTTTCAACATTCTATGGAATTCTGGGGTTTGTAGTTTACTAGGGCCCCATTGGCTGAGAATTCTAAATGCCCCTCCCTAAACTGCAAAGCCCAGGATTCCATAGGATTGTTGAAAGTGGAATAATAGCACTATAACAGTGCAATGCAGAAAGGCCCCACCACAGGAGAGGAGTTGGGTCTTTTTACAGTTGTAATACAATGTATTCATGCCTCCATTTCTGGGGGAAATGGCTAGTTAATGAGTAACACTTTGAGTAACTCAAAGATCTGCTTCTCAGCCTGGTGTCATGTCTGAATGTGGGCAGCCCTCATCTGCTGGGGCTTGTCAGGAGGAATGCCTTGCTGGTGCTGCAGTTTTTCTGCAGCTCTCCAGCCTGTATTCTGTCTCACAAGTGCAGCCTCTTGTAAGGCCAAGGCCTTAAGAAGTGCTTCATTGCCAGTACTCTGTAGTAAATCTGCCAGAAGTAAATTAGTTTAATCTTTTGCTTTATCATTCCATTGCTGACCAGATTGTCTTTTATGAAGGTTAGTGCAGTCACCTTAGACCAGAGAAACAAAAGCACTTTTGACAAAGCGCGTACCCTTGAAGACCAGCTTTCTCTCTCTCATCTTCTGCTGCTTTCTATATATGCACAATTAATTTAACACCCAGCTGGCAGTAAAATTAGGTGCTTCCTGAGCATTATGCTTTTTAAATTGCTTTTTTTAATGCTAGCCGGCATATCGGAGTTGTCCTGCTGAGGATGGGTCTAATATCCTCTCCCAAATTCAGCCCTGCTCTCTGGAGCTGCAAGAAGGAGAACAAAGTCCCTGTTGTAAATGTTTCGTTATATCCATAATTCCAACAGGCTCTCCTGAATCCTTATAAATCTTCCACATCCTGAGGAGGTTTAAGATCTTCAGCTTTCTCAGATTCATTAAGCTCTGCATTCTATTACTGTAATAGGAATGCTGTGAACTCCTAATAAGAAAACTTGGAGTGACCACTTTCTCCTATCCACAACTAAAAATGCTAATGTTGATTTTTTTAATTTCATTTTTTTATAATTGTTTTTGGCTTTCTGCCAACTTAAAATTTAACAATTTAATCTAACATGGTTATTTCAAAGCCCTCCCCTCTCCTATAGAAGTAGCTGTTGGTCTGTGCAATCTTTCAGGGAACCAGACCTTTTACAGCCTGTCTTTTGTCTCACATATCTTGATTTCTGGAAACATTGATATGGAGATTGGTACCTGTAGGCAATGTAGTGTGGCGCTTTGAACTATGACCCTGGAGATTAGAGTTCAGCCCACTGGGTGACCTCGGGCATGTCACACACTCTCAGCCCCACAAAAAAACCCATTATAGGTTTGCCTTAGGATCACCATAAGTCAGAAACAACTTCAAGCCACCCAACAACAAAAACAACAACAACCTATACCTGACAAGCAAAATAGAGAAATTCTTCTGATTTAGTGATTCCCCACCCCCGCTTTTCTTTGGGAAATTTTGTACTGATTGATTAATGGATAGAGTGGGACAGAGCAGACAATGAGGTGGACTCACTGACTCATCTAGACCTCTGTCAGCTTTGGGGCGTTCACACTACAGAATTATAGAGCTGTTATTCCACTTTAACTGCCATGGTTCTGTTCTGTGGAATCCCGGGAGTTGGGCCCTTTCTGCACAACACGAGGAAATTGCTCTGTGCTGTTACCTACCGCTTCTTCTGGGGTCAGAAGCAACGTGTACTGTCCCTGAAGCCCTTCCGCAGGGCTCTTCCTTGGTCCAGGGTGAATCGGAGCAGTGCAAGGTCTGTAGATCCGCACTGCTCTGGCTTCCAAAATGGCGGCTTCTGGCTTCCAAAATGGCGGCTTCTGGCTTCCAAAATGGCGGCTCCGGCTTCCAAAATGGCAGCTTCCGGTTGGTTGTGGGTCACAACCAACCGCTGAAGCTTGCCACACCTAAAGCCCACCCTCCACAGATCGCAGGCTCTCATTGGTGCGAGCCTGCGAATCTGTACAAAGGAGCAGGAACGCAATGGTGTGTTCCAGGAAAATAAAGACTTATTTTTTCCGGTCTTTCAAAAACACGCTGGAGGACCACTTGGGGTCATCTTGGAGCGGACTGAGGTGTGGATCTCCGGTAAGTAGTCCTTTCCTAGTCCGCTCCAAGGTGCAGACGACCTCCCTGCAAGGACGCACTGCCCCGTTCTAATTGCCTGGTGTGGAAAGGGCCGTAGTTTGGTCAGAGACACCAGAGAAGTTCCATGGCTTAGAATTGTAAAGGCCCCTCCCTCTACTGGCAATCCCAGGATTCCAGAGGAGAGAACCATGGCAGTTAAAGTGGAATAACAGCACTATAATTCTGTAGTGTGAACGGGCCCTTTACCAGATCAGGAAAAAAAAAGGGTTTGGAGGGTGGGGAGTATCTCGCATTTTGTGGGAAGGATTTTCCTACACCAGTTCCATTGCTGGCTTTGGATTCAGCAGATCCAAACCAGCTCTTCCCTCCATCAGCTGCTTCCATGGAATCACCAGGTTTCAGGACTTTCTGCCAGTAGCGCAGCTGTTGATGGAAGCTCTTTCTCTGCTCAGCCACAGAAGCTGTCTCTGCCAGAGCAAAGCCTCTTCTTGGCAGTGCTCCCCTCCATTAGTAGAAAGGCACCAGGGTGCCATTTTCCTAACTCCTTCCAGCCATTAAGCCTCTGTGTTTGTGTGTGACTGTGCTTAAAATTTCATTCAGTGCAATCTTACACGTCATTGCTTAGAAGCAAGTCTTACTATGGCCATTTCCCCACTACGTTCTTATAGCGTGATTATTCCACTTTCAACATCCTATGGAATCCTGGGGTTTGCAGTTTAAGGAGGGACAGGCCAGCCCCTCCCTAAACTGCAAACCCCAGGATTCCATAGGATGTTGAGAGTGGAATAATCGTACTATAAGAGTATAGTGTGGTAATGGCCCATGCTTAAGAGGACTTACTTGCAGGTAAGCGTTTATAGGACTGAAGCGGAGTCACATTTCTAATCCATTTTGCTCTTTCAGCAATCTTGCTATGAAGTAATAACAATAGTAAACATTAAGGAATTGGAAAGCAAAGCATCAGAGCAAAAAGAGGGCCTAGTTTTTGCTCATTGTGGTAAAAACATAGAACAGTAAGTTTCTCAGTGACCTTCAGGAGAGAGTGCCAAAGTTGCAGAGCCACAGCCTAACAATCTGTTGTCAGAGCTTGAGAAAGTTACTTCTGTGGACTAAAACTTCCAGAGCCTCTCAGTAGTCATTCTGCCAGGGGGTGGAATTTTTGGGAGCTGTAGTCCAAATGTATAACTTTCCCAAAGTCTGCTTGTTGCAAGTTGCCCTGGTAACTTGATATAGAGTAGCAAGCAAATGGTGAGTGATAAGATAAAGAATAGCAACAAGGCTTACTATGGCCTCCATCTGATTATCCTTTTGTGGATGGATGGGGCAAAGGAGCACAGGAGAAAAGGTATTCTCATAGGGTTGCTAAATCCAAGCCACTAAAGGGTTAAGAAGAAAAAGAGTCAACATCTTGAATCTGGACCAGCCGCTAATTGGAAGCTAGTGCAGTTGGCACAGACCAGCATAGGCATAATACTTCTCTACTTTGAAAACTTCAATCTATTCTAGCAAAGAACAGAAACATGCATCTTTTGCACACATTTTCAGCTTTTGCAACTTTTCTGTGGGGAAAAACATTCGACTCAGCTCGCATTATCCTTAAAAGCAAGAGAAACTGAAACCAATTATAGGTGTCAAAATAAATAGGGAGATAATAAACCGACATAGGTTTTCTTAAGCTACATAAAAGTACAACCCCCAACAAAAACGCGCTGCATGTCTGATTTCATTCCGTGCATCCATGGCTATTGAGTTTCTGTGATTTCTCCTGTTTGAGAGTTAGTTGCAACATCCCATTTGTTCAGAGAAGATATGTAAAGTCTCCCTGGTGTTCAGGTTCATTTAAAGATTTACATTTTGTATTTCCTTGCTCTGTTTCTGACTACATACATAAAACAGAATTGTAAATGTTTAGGAAAATCAAAGCTATTCTTAGATGCCTACAGTTCCACTAAGTTTGGATTCTCTAATTTGTGCAATGAAAGAAAATGGGGATTTGGGGTATATGTTTATATATTTTTTTCACACTAGAACTCCTTCCCATACCCACACCACAATCCTGTCTCTACTGAAATTTAAGAGATTGGCTCTAAGGTATACATAGTGTATACAGTTAGCTCTCCACATCTGCAAATTTGACTTTTGCAGATTTGATTATTTGTCAGATTCTTCAACCCCTGTCCCCCCCCACACACCTCAGGCACTTCTTTTCTGGGGGAACCTCCCCTCTTGGCATCTCTGAACAGGTCTGCAGCCCTTTAAAAACCTGCCTCTGGTCTGCCTCCTCCTCTACCAGCTGCTGCCTGACCAGTTAAAGATGGTTCACAGCCCAATTTCTTGGCACTACAAACCCTCTCCTGATTCCACCCCCCCATACCCAAGGAAAGAGATGGACAAGAGAGACGAAGTATGGGGCCACCGTGCCAACCCACCCCCTTTCCCGCTCCCTTCCCTGACCTGGCTTAGACTCTAGATACCTGCTCTCCCCACTATGCCTCAGCTACACGCATGCGCGCGCGCGCGCACGCACGCACACACTTTGATATTTGCAAATTTTCCACTTTTGCGAGGGTCCTGCACCCCTAACCATAGTGATTGTGGAGGGCCAGCTGTACATTTGGGTGTATGTTCAAACTGTAGAGTGATCCAACAAGCACATTACTCATTGTAGCTCTTCAAGATTTGCAGATGCCAGAAACTGGACCAAAGACAAGAAACATGGTCCGGCAATGTGCTGCACTCCATTTCTCATGTACCTGACCACAATCTGAACTCATATTTTTGTGAAAGAAAGGCAAATACTCTTTATGCCATGTTTGCTATCAAATAAACAAACACCCAGTTTTACTGGTTGCTCATATAACAAATCAATTTGGTTTTCATGAGACTTTATATGCCGGATTTTAGCCATGGCATTTGTGAAAAGTCAAAACACTTTGCATCACAGCTCAGTTCTGTTTTAAAAGTAGCTAGCCTATGGCGACACAAAGACATCAATCTGGGTTGACCAGAAGAGACTCAAGACTGGTGCTCCTGTAAGATTGGGCAGAGCCATCATGGTCTATTGGTTTGAGCATTAGACTTGGGAGACCTAAATTTGAATCTCTGCTCAGCCATGGGAACCTATTGGGTGACTTTGGGCAAGTCACATTCTCTCAACCACAGATGAAGTCAAAAGCAAATCCTATCTGAACAATTCGTGCCAAGAAAACCACATGACAGGTTTGTCTTGGGGTCAGAAATGACTTGAAAGCACACAGCAACAACAAAAACCAGGGAAAGAAGTCCCTCTCATTTTGATTTCTTGAAAGCTGAGAGTCAAGTGGCATGAAATCTCCCAGACAATTAGCCTATTGGAAGATTATTCCCTTGGACTGTGATCCTGAGCATAGTTTGGGGTGTATCCACACTATACAGTTTACATCAGTTTGAAACTAGTTTAATTGTCGTGGTTCCTTGCTATGGAATCCTGGCATTTATGATTTGGGGAGCTACATAAAATTCCTTTTCAGAGAGCTCTACTCCATTCCCTTGCACTATAGCAATACAGCCCAGCAAAGAACTCTGAAGCATCTCACCAAACTATAAAACCCATGGTTCTGTGGGATTGAGTCTGGTAGCGAAAGTGGTATCAGATTGCTATAAATAGTGCAATGTGGATACACCTTAAGTTGCATAAATTCTATAGACTCAGTTCAGTAGGAATGAACCAACGTATCTGTGTAAAGAACCGCAGCCCACCATGTGTCTGTTGAACTCTCATAATAGTGTTTGTCTGTAACGGCAATGCCAATGTGCCAGTATCTCCATGGTGCAGGAGATATCACTCTGCTATACTTTCTAAGGGAGACTGAAAGAAAAAAAGCCACCATGCTCGACAACTTTATGGTGATCCCTTGCTGAATGCTGCCTGTAGCCCATCTGCCTCAGCATAGCTGAGGGAAGTGTTCTGCACACATCTTTGTGCAGTTAGTGGAATTTGGTACGGGGCTTTGCCTTCACAGGTCACCTTTGGAGGAATGTTTTGCACATATGAACTATCTCAAGCTCACCAAGCAGCTTATTAGTTTCAGGCTGTGGCCTTCATCGTCTTATGTGCTTGATAACTTTATTAAACGCAGCCCTGCGCATTCATCTGAGCGAGCGGCCTTTTTACTATTTGTAGATAGTTTGAAGTAGCCATCCTTGGTCCATGATGGCTTCCAGATCTCACCAAGAGGAGTGCACATGTTTGCAATGCCTGCTCCCCTTCTCCATTTCGCCATAAAGTAGCCAATTTAATTTTGCACAATACTGTTTGATAACAACCATGTGTGCCTGTGTCTTCTGCGTTTAGACACTTCAGAGAAGACCCCGTTTGGTCAGTGTGGGAGACAATTTTGAGAGCAAAACAGAACCAGATGTTTCTCTTTTTATCCTCCCTTCTCAATCCAGTTAATTCCCAATGTCAATCACCTCACAGAGACACGATAGAATTACCTGCTGGCAGAAGAGGCTTCCCACTGCATCTCTTTCTGAGTCAGTGCTCTGGCCATGCCCCTGTACTTCACTTCTAATATGAGTGAATCATAGAATCAGAGGACTGGAAGGAGTCCCCAAGGGCCATCTTCCTCAACCCCTGCTTATGCCTCTTGTTTCAATTTTAAAAAGTATAGCATGTAGCATTTATCAGATGTTTGGAGAAACAGTGAGTTATGACAGATTGAACTTTGTATACCCACCCAAAGAGGTTTGATAGGTGGCTAAGTGGCAGCTCAGATCAAGTTTTTGTACATAAAAGACTGTTTCATTTACCCAAATTGCCTAGGGAAGATCTGAATTCATGGAAAGATAGTCAGGACTTTTGGTAAAATGCAGCCACTATATACTGCTACACTGACTTTGAGACTCATCAAGAACCAAATGGGAAAAAGGATTGTATTGCTCTATACCAAAATGAATAACTTTCATTTTCATTCACTTGGGTATAAACCAGGAATTTAAGATATATTGCTGAGTAGCAAGTTTTCCAGAATTTACTAAGGGTTATGAAAAAATCTGTCTTTGGATGGGTATTTTTTTCCTGCAAGCCAGCATGGTATAGTAGTTTGAGCATTGGACTGCAACCTTGGAGACCAGGGTTCATTTCCCTGCTTGATCATGGAAACCCACTGAGTGATCTTGAGTAAGTCACACTCTCTTAGCCCCAGAAAACCATGTGATAGGTTCATCATAGGTTTGTCATAAGTTGGAAATGATTTGAAGGCACACAGCAACAGCAACAATTGTGGGAACTAATAAAATGAACACAGATTGGTGCTTTGCCCATGGATCATAGTGAATTGGGAGGAGAAGAAACAGTTGCATGTGATGCAGTCAGAAGCTACACCTGACGAAGAAAACATGGAATTCCCAACTCTGCAATTTCTTCTTTATGCTAATGTATGGGCAGAAGTATGGGCAGAAGTACCAGCATGACAGACAGAGAGCAAAAGAGAGATGCAGCAGAGAGAGAGATGCTTAAATCTTCCATGAAGACTTACTATCTTGTATTCATGTGTCCTGAACTGGACTAGAACCTGACTGTGATAAAAATAGTTTGGGTTTCAACGCTATTAAATTAGCCATTCATGTTGCTGAACCTGTTTGGGAGGAAGAGTTAATTATCTTGGGTGAACTGAAAGTTCAGATTAAAACCCAGAGCTGATTCACCATTCCACTGACACGGAAGCCACTGGCTTGGAGGGAATGTACAGTTCTAAGAAGAAAAGAGCACCCTTTGCACTAGCTTGCCAGTTCTCCTCTGCAAATCCATGTAGACGCCCACATTCATTTCCCCCCCCAGTAGTTGAGGATTTGGTAGCAATCTGTCCTCACACGTGCATGTTTATGTGGTGTGTGTCTGATCTGATCCAAGCAAATTCCAATATGAATTGACTTAATCCATGTTTCCTGGACTCATGCATAAATCCAAACATGCCTCTTCATCAGATTTGCACTTTTCCAAAAACTGTGATGCTGAAGTAACAAGTCAAAATGTTTTACTGTACATTTCTGATATAAAATGCATCTAGGAATGCATATTTTGAGAGAAAGTTTGGTGAAAAATAATATACCTTTAAAAACATATTTTAGTACAAATTGTCATGTAGATTTCTCCTTACTGTGGATTAATGTGGAAATAAGATGGAACGGACATACGAGGGAGCACATGCAAAGGTAAAATTGATTGGGAATAGACTGGTCTGCTTACCCCATGCATATGCATATGCAAAATCAATATGGCTTGCCTGTGGCGATAGGGCTGCCACAGATCTAACACAGTAGATAGAAATTTTGTGTCATACAACTGCCACAAATGCAAGACTAGTCTGTTTAAACAGCACCATGCGTGTGGGTAGCTATCCAAGGCCTTGAAAGCTACATACGTCCCTTGCTGGACCTCATAGGCCCCTTCCCTGAACATCCCCCTCCCATTTTTGGACTTTTTTCTGGGATATTTATTTACAATTGCCTCTCCACATTTGCAGGTTTGACCTTTGCAAATCTGAATTATTTGCAGATTATTTGCTGCCACCTCTGCTTCCCCCACGCATTCATTCACATGCATGGGTTGGCAGGGGAGCAGGATGAGGAAAGGCATGTATGTGTGTTCCCTCACACTTGGCCAGGTGAGCAGAGGACAAGAGAATGGAATGAGGGAGCAGGAGGAGGGAAGGCACATGTATGTATGCATTCCCTCATGCTTAGTGGGTGGGTGGGGGACAAAGGGATGGGATGAGGAGTGGGAGAGGGAAAGATGCGCTCGTGCATTCCTTCTTTCACTCAGGCAGGAGGGGGAATGATATTTGTGTATTTTCCACTTTTGCAAGGGTCTTGTGCCTCTAACATTCATAAAAATGGAAGGCCAATTGTATTTGAAATATCTTTGCTCTCTCTGGGGACATTGAGGGTCGTTTTAGGCCCAGGAGAAGGATTTTTCCAATGCAGAAAGTATATCAGAAATCACTCCCAGTTCCAAAAACAGTCCTACCTAAAAGTACAGTAAAAAGCACATGCCCACTGGAAGCCACAGGAGACATTTTGTGTATTTTATTTCCAATCCAAAACATTAAGAGATTGGGCCCTTGTGGCCATAAATATAGAGTTGGAGCCACATGCAGGCCACAAGTTGTACTCTCCCTGCCCCAAATTAAGTAATGGGGAGGAATGCTGGTGAAGTTCCATGTATGAACCAATGTTTAGTTCCCTTTGGGGAACTGTGGTGTGAATTCATAGGAACGCTATGGAGCAATAAGATGTCTGCAACTGTTTTGTCCTGCTCAGAATCTGAAATTCTGCATGAAGCATCAACACAGCCCAACTAATGGTACAGCGGTGGCCAATTTCAGCCTCTTCACAGGACAAACCAGCAGTGCAGTCACTTTGAATTGTGGCTGTGGGCTTAGGGCCAGCCATCAAAAGGAAGTGAGAGGTACATCCTGGCCCTTCAGGCTAAGCCTCACAGTACAGACTGAGGAAAGTAAATGAATGCAGCTTTCCTGAGACTCAAGCTACCTCATGAAGTGCAGGTATCTTTAAATACTTGGTTTATTTTTGAGGATTTATGTCCTTTGCTGATAGCCTGAGAGGCACCAAGAAGATAGCAGAGTCAGCAGCTCCATTTATTGTAAAAAAAAAAAAAAAAGTGCAAGGAAAGAGGAGGTTACATCCTGTCTTTTTTAACAGTTGCCTTTGGGGCACTGTGGATGCAATGTTCCTGTTCTTGGTTCATGGGGAGTGATGCCCATCTTTATTTGTTCTGTGGGAGCTTTTTTAAACCCAGCTTTTCAACTTAAAGAGCCCTCAAGGTATTTTACAAATTACTCCCTCCAGAAAAAAACCCATGCAAAAAATTTGAATCAATGCTCTTTTTCTCCAACATCTAGACAACTGGAGGACAGTCTGTTATCTGGGTTGTGTCTCCCGACATCTGGCAAGTTGGTTTCCAACTGCTGAGCACCATTCAGCACCTGATGGATGGCGAGGGCATATGTAAAACTTGCTGGGGACTGCGCAATTGAGATATTTCAGCAAGCTTATTGCTTTGAATTTGCAAAATGGGTTAGAGATTGCCTATGTGAAGAATGCCAAAGATCCTAAAGGGAAAACAAACCACTTGGCTTTCAGGATGAAACATGCCTGCTCTTTGGAACAGAACTGGGCTTATCAAATGCAGCTTATGTATATTGCTGCTCATTTGGTTTTAATGAATTATGAATCAGCAGAAATCCTTCGCTACGAGTGAGCTGATCTGATGCGCTATGACTGTTGCAGTGAATGTCTCCTAATAGAAAAGGTAAGGAACAGAAAAGGAACAAGCTTCAAAGCCATTGGCCAGAATGCCATCAAAGTCTCTGGAGGGCACATGGATGGCCTTTTGGTCTTTCTTCCAGTCTAATCCAAAATGACTTCTCTCTCAAAGACTTGGCCTGTGGGTGAAACAGCTGATGTCCATGCTGAAATCCTGAGGTCGCTGTTCTTACCACCACTTTCTTTTGGTGCAATGCATTTGTTTATTTTAAAGGGCTCTGTAATCATTTGGCATGCTAATGAGTATTTCAGAGCTGGAGTAAGTAAATGGATTTACCAGAAATAAGTGGACATACCAGGCCATAAGTACAAAAGCAGGATATTCTGCTGCTTACCACATTTATATACAGAAGTCTTATCTAAATGAGTTTTTATATCTTGAAAAAAATCTGGAGGATGTTAAATATTGATACATGAATGAATAGATAAAAATAAGACTCATGGAATGAAAACTGTGGGAGTGGCATTTCATGAAGTCGGCACATTTGTACTATGCTGTGGAGTGTACCTGAGGAAGTGGAGTTCCCAAATAAAAGCCCCAGAGGATTCTCTTGTTTCCTTTACTGTCACACAACTGTGAAGGGGACATGGCTGTGGCTTTCCTTCATCATGTTCCATGTCACCGATTCCACCTCAACGTGGCTGGAACAAGATGCATTCTGACTGTGCTGCCTAGGGCTGCTGCTGCTGCTTCTCTTGTGCAGCATCAGCATCCACATCTCAACTCTTAGGCCAAGATGGCTTTTTCTTGGATTATCAGTTTTTATTATCAAGTTGCCAAATAGTTCTATTGTTTCTCACAAACACTGAAAAACAAAGCTCACATCCATAATTGGTCAGGAAAATCCATCGTATCTGTGCGCAGGATTTTTTTTTTAAGCTTAGCCACTGGGAAGAAGGAACTGGTAAAACCATCTCTGAGTATTCCATGTCTAAAAACCCCATATGAAATTCATGGGGTTGCTACAAGTCAACAGACAGCTTGAAGGTACATATACATGCACACTGAGGCAGAACCAGATGTAAGACACCTTTAACCCTCCAGATGTCATTGAGTTCCAGCACCCATCAGTTCCAGCCAGCATGACAAAGGGTCAGGACCATGGGAGCTGTAGTTATAAATACTGAGAAATGGGGCTTTAGGTCCCCCTCCCCACAACATCCTCATCATTTGACCTTTGGTGAAGCAAGACGAGTGATTGTTAACCAAGTGTGGCATCTTGCTGTTGAACATACTCTTAAGCACTAAAGGCAAACACTTCAGCAATATGAGACAAGAACCACTTACTTCAAGACAAGAACAGCCAATCCATGCCTTTCTCCACTAAATTCTAAACTTAATTGAGCTGCATGTAATCCCTGGTACAGTTTGGCTTGCTTGCCTTTGCTTGGAGAAGAGGGGCATCCCAGCACCAAGTTGTGCTTTCACTGTGGAAGTCAAGTTTTGAACATTTTTAGGAATTCATTTTGCAAAGAAGGTCAGTTGGATACCAGAAAACGGTAATTTTCACAAGGGTGCAAGCAATGGGCTTATTTTCACAACATCATTGTCAAAAAGCAGTGGCAGAGTAATATTTCCTAGTAAGCTCATTTATGGCATTGGCCTCTCACCTTGTTGGCAATGAGTCCAATCTATCAAGTGCCTCTTTTCTTGGGGAAGCACACAACACTGTCAGAGTAAATGGGGACTGTGGAGGATCTGGGTCTGCGGGATTGATCTCTATGGGAGTGTCAGAAGATCCTGTGTACAAAACAAATAGATGGTGATATATGGCTGCTCAGCAATTCTTCATCCATGAGACATGGAGGTATTAGCGCTGCTCGCCCCATTACACTTAATGAATTTAGCATGCCAGTGCCATTTCAACCTGATGAAGCCAAGTCACAGAGACTTTCCTGCCACTCCTCATTGCCATGGCAGTATACACTTAACATATAATCACAGAAATTAGTGAGAACATTAAACATCCTGGAGAAGCCACGTGTGAGGGTGTGTTTAAAAAATGGTTCTCTGCAAGTTCCTCACCCCCCAAAAAATCTCAGAAGTATTAAATCCTCATTAATATAAGCTCAATGCATTTACGGTGTCAAAAATGTGTTTTATAAAAGCCAAAAGCAGAGTTGCACAAGTTGCCTCATTATCAATAATCTAGCAGGGTCCCTTTTATGTGTCATTTCTTTACACAATATACTATCATTTATGACTTTTAGCAAATACATCATGGGGAAGGATTACTCTCATCAGAGGCAGTCTTTGAAAAGGATATGCTAATTTCTAGAGAGCAAGAAAACATCAAAACAGTGCCAGCAAATAGCCAAGGGACTTTCATGTCTTAATATCCCTCAGAAGTGCTTTATCTCCTAGTGCAACGTGTATCATGGTATAAACAGGAAATGAAACAGCCAAGGCATCAAAGAAGCACCAGTGCATGGCTGTAATTTTAGATCAGGTTTAATAAAGGTTATCTACAGCAGGCTAATCAAACAAAAGGGTGTATGTTTTAAAGCGCCATTTGATAATTTCCATTTAAGTTCCCCCTCCCTTCAAAGAGATCCTAACAATCTCTTGGTGACTCCAGATAGATCCCTTCCCCTTGCTTTTCAAAGTAGCCCAGTTTATTGGTTGTAAAAAATGGTTTTGATGTCCTAATGGTTATTAGCAATGGGGAGGTGGGCAAGAGAGCAGAGATGGGGAACTGCTTGGGTCTCATCTGTGCCTTAATTGGAAATGCAACTAAAGTCAGGTTGAAAGGCAATCAGCAGAGATATCCCAGGGCGGGGCGAGATGGAGCAAGCCACCACTGCCTCAGTCACCACTGCCTCTTTATAAGATGGGGAGGGGGATGGACATCCATGGTTTTAAGACATCAGCAATTTTACCACAAGTTATTATTTTTGGTTTACCTTGCCTTTCTGGAAACAAAGAAAGTAACACAGTTGTTACTAGTACCCTTTGTGATGGGGCTAACTGGGGAACTAGGATGTCAAAATGATGATGAAGATTGATGATGAGGATATTTATTTATATCTTATTTATATCTTGCATTTTCCCAGTCTGGGACTCAAGGTGGCTCACAAAGGCTAAAACAGATATAGCATAAAAAAACCCTCATCAATCTATATCTATATCTATATCTATATCTATATCTATATCTATATCTATATCTATATCTATATCTATATCTATCTCAACACAAAAAGGGCAGCCCAAACTACTTAACATCTATGGGCAATTGGGGAGTGGGGGCAGGGAAGCCCAGGAGATCAAACTGCATATGCTTATGACTCTGAGGAGCTAGAGCCTCTTTCAAGTCCATTGAAGTCAATGAAAAGAATATCATTGACTTCAAGGGGCTTCAGATCAACCCCCTGTTTCTCTTGTCAGTGGATACTCATGTAGAGTAGGAGCACAGTCACTATACCACAGTCACTAACACAATGGCAGGGGGCATTGTGCTGTCTTCAGAAAAAGGATTTGTCTTCACTGAGAGAGAATGACAGAGAGAATAAGGATTTTAAAAGACAGGAGGAAGAATTTGTTGACAAAGCAATATATCTGTCCTGGTTCAGTTTGTTACTCAAGAGCTGCATTCCTTTCTTTCTGTGATCAGTGTACAAGAATGACCAGCCAGCCTGTTAAACTCTTTCTTTTATGTACTGGGAAAGAACAACAGAACTAGGTCATTGCAACAGACTGGCCTGCCTGAGCTGTGATCCTCCACCAAACTAAACACATCCCACCAGCCACAGATGCTGGCTCACCAGGAATCCCATAAACTTTCTGCTTTTGATGCCTGCCTGGGACTGCCACGTGAGATGGCTTGTCACATACCTGGCAAGCAGCAAAGTATTGCTAGTGGGCTATGTTCAGCTTGGTTCTCCCTCTAATGCTCTCTTTGATAGTTGTGGCAACCATAGTTTTAGCAAGGAAGTGTTAAATGGTTTTAATAGTTTTAGCAGGTCAGTGCTGCACCAGTATGCTGCAAACCATACCAAAGCACTGCATGGCTCTGTGGCAGAGTACTGGAACAAACCACATCTACATTCAATAAGAGGTAACCAAGACATCAGAGTGGGTAGAAAGGAAGGCTTAAAAGGCATTGCACAAAGTTCATGCACATGAAGTAATTGGCAAGCAGTGCCTGATCCAGGTTTCTTTTTCAGTTTGCGCATATATGCTGCACATCTTTCCTTTGGGAAATTGTGCTTCTATGTGGCATAGTAATATGCAGTGCAACCCTAAAAACAATTGGCATGGATAATCTAAAGGGCCAGTGTGGTCTCTCAGTCAGAGTGTTGTACAGGGACTGGTGAGATTCAAATCCCCACTCAGCCATGACTCTCACAGGGGGACCTTGTCACTAGCTCTCAGTCTGATGGAGTTTTTATGGTTATTGTGAAGATAAAATGGGAAAATGAGGAGAGAACCCTGACAGAAAAGCCAAGGCATTAATGTAATATATATATGAGGGAATATACAAAAAAAATATTAAGCCAGTTTATTAAAGTTTTGTGTTTTAAACATATGCAGCACTTCACACAACCAAAAGAAGTCCTGAAATGGTATTTTAAAAACACAACATTGTCCGGGATCCTAATGGTTAGGCCCAGCTAGAGTAGATCCATTGAATCAATAGAAATTCCCTATGTGTTGACTCACTGTTCAACAATTCATTGAATAGGACTACTCTGGTTGTGACTTACCAATAGGGTTCTAGACACTTTTAAAAACCCCTTATTATTTGTAATAAATATCTAAATGGTTTTTTAATGTCATTCATACTTTAATTATAGTTTAATGATAATCTTTGGCACCTTTATATCTATAGTATATTGTACCTGTTTTAATTTATAAGTGGCCTGGAGTTCCAGTACTGGGGTGAAAAGTGGAATATCAATAAAATGAATCACCATCATCATCATCATCATCATCCACCCCCCGCCACTCCCACCAAATACATGAAGCCTTCTGCCATCCAGTACAACAGTGGGTTCCAAATATCCACCAAAGCCAGGCCATTGAAACTATCCAGATACCTGGATAAAGAGGAACATCTTGGCCTGCTGCAAAAAGATGACATGGGGCCTTTCCACCCTACACTGTTACAGTGCTATTATTCCACTTTCAACATCCTGTGGAATTCTGGGATTTGTAGTTTACTGAGGCCATAGAGCTCTTTAGCTGATAATTCCAAAGACCCCTCCCTAAACTGCAAACCCCAGGATTCCATAGGATGTTGAAAGTGGAATAATAGCAGTATAACAGTGTAGGGCGGAAATGGTCCGAGTCAACAAGACCTTTTAACCCATGTAGCTCAGCACCACCAACCCCTGTTTCATACCTGGGGATAGGCAATAGGTGCCCTCCCGATGTTTTACCCCTGACCACTGGCTATATTAGCTGCAGTTGATGGCCCATCTGGTGGGCACCTTGATACATAATCCTGGTGGCAAATGCTTCAGGGTATCAAAAGCAAGACGTCTACCTAGGATCTCAAGCTCAGGACTCAAGACAAAAACTTCTGTGTGCATGCTAAGCAAATTTCTGCCATATCACCAGGAATCTGTTTTCAGATAAATAAATATATATAAAAATTACATATCTTTCTTGAGTCAATATACAATTTGAGCCAATGTACAATTTAAACCTCCAAATAATAGAGCTGTATGCCTGTGTTCCAGGGCAGGGATTGTAGCAAACATATGACAAGTATATGACTGCAAATGTACTGAAATATTTAAGAGAACCACAGCAGGGATCTTCTCCCCTCCCAGATGTTCATGAAATACAAGGGAATAATAACATTTGGGAACCAGGATATCTTTCTGCCTCCTTCATTCCCTCCCAGGGTGAAATACACATTTATTTGGATTTTTTTAAAACTTAAATACCTGCTTCAGACGGTTTGGGTTCACACACATGAAAAACAATCCTGAAACAATGAAGAGTTTCACTGGGGAATTAGTAATCTTGAGGCCCTCTTCATCGGCTCCACATACATCTCCTTAAACATTAGGAATGTTTCCCTGCCTGTTTTTTCTTTCTTTGTGTTTATTATCAATGTGACCAGTGGTGTTCATTAATATATTCTAGAATGGCTTAGCCCATTGGCACCAACACAGAGTAATTCAAAAGCTACTGACACTAGACAGTCCTTTGATGCTTTCACTTTTCAAATCCATGGATATGAGTCCTTTGGAACAATCAGCTGCCTAATTTCACAGTGACAGCTGGTGGCTCCAATGTCGGGGCGGCAGTGAATCCACTCTGGATGTTAGGCGGAACCTGATATTTTCAAGGTCTTATAGATTTATAATATTAGAGAAAGGATGGGCAACTTCCCAGGGTTTGTGGGCCTGCCACTCATTGTGACAGGATCACAGAGGACCATGAGAGACCTTATCACTTATTTCAACCTCTGCCATCAATATGAGGACCTCTTCTGTCCCACTGCCATGGCATCAAACATGGAGACCTTCTAGTTTCCCTTGTGGTTCCTGTGAGAGAATTAACTCACCTAATCTCCTCATTGGGCACCAATACTCTTGAATACCTGCTGCCATCACAGACATCCTGTGTCTGAACTCCAGCTTCTAATATCCCTTGTGCAGTGTTCTGAGAGGTGCATGTTATAATACATTTATTAAATAGAAGTTAAACACAACATTAACGATTACTTATCTAATACATCTAATTCTTGACTGACCCTAACTAACACCAACTCACATCTGCCTTTCATATCCCTAACGCTGGCCCTAATTTCTCTCTCTTACACATATACTGACTGAGCTGAATCTAAGGCCATTTCTGCTCTACACTGTCATAGTGCTATTATTCCACTTTCAACATCCTATGGAATCCTGGGGTTTGCAGTTTAGGGAGGGGCGCTCAGAATTCTCAGCCAGAGAGCTCTTTGGCCTCAGTAAACTACAAACCCCAAAATTCCAGAGGATGTTGAAAGTGGAATAATAGCACTAGAACAGGGTAGTGTGGAAATGACCTAACAAATCTCCGTCTCTGACCTTGACTGACTACCCTAATATCTCAAATTCCTAATTCCCTCTATGACCCACACCTAGGCTTTCTAATATGCCTTCAAACACTCAGCCAATCACCAGTCACTTCCAATATTCGATACTCTCACTCCTCCTGAGAGATCACTTAACTTATGGCATGTAGAATATATTGCATATATAGCCATATTATTGTTGTATGCCTTCAAGTCATTTCTCACTTATGGCGACCCTAACAAGAACCTATCATGGAGTTTTCTGGGGCTGAGAGTATGTGATGTGACCAATGTCATCCAGTGGATTTCCATGGCCAAGCAGGAAATCAAACCTTGATTTCCAGGGTCACAGTCCAGTGCTCAAACCACTCCACCACACTGGATATAGCCATACCTTATCTTAAGTTAAATAATAAATGTAACATTTTTATATCATAAATCACAGCCCCCATCTGCCCACTTCTGCTTTACATTCTTTGTAAAATTTCACACTTCTAATATTTTCAGCAAAAACAAAAAACCCATATACCCTTCCCTTGAGGTCATAGGGTATAATGAGCCATTTTGCCCATTTTCATCCTCTCCTCACCAAACCAAAAACCAAAAACCAAAAACCAAAAACCAAAAACAGATTGGAGTGATGGGGCAAAATGGTTGACCACGCTCCCAATAGTTCATGTGTACAAGTAGCCATTTTTGTTAGGAAAAGGGGGGGACAGTTTGAGGGTGAGCACAGAGACCCATGTGGGACTGCAGAAAAGGCCTTGAGAGGGATATGTATGGTCTTCTTGAAGGCAGTTGAAGGTGTCAGTGGATTCTAGGGACAGAAATAGGAAGTGATGTGTGAGCAAAATCAAGGGGTATTTTTTCTATCTTGTTTGAGATCCCACTAGAGGTTTCAAATTCAAATGTGAAAAGGCAACCAACATCAAACCACAAGTGTTGCAAAGACACATTTCAGAACATGAAAATTTGTCAAATGAGGACAAAGGTATTGCGTCCAAGGCACACACAGAGTGAGTAAGCAACTGAATAAATAAAGGGTTGGGGCACACATTACACTTAAAGGAGGCTTGATTTGTTCAAACAAATGCTTGGAAATTAGTTTACAATCTTAAAATTAACATCTATCAGTGGTAACATACAAATCACAACTGTTCCTCCCCAGAATTGCCTGTCAGACATTATCAGGATCATACTGTATTTCACCCTCATTCACCAGCTTTTTCTGAATGAAAATAAAAAGAGTGAGAAGGCACTTCAAACACACATGCATTCACAGACAATTAATAGGCTGGTCTGGGTAGCCACATGCTGTGCAGTTCTTGAAAACTGGGCTCTAGGAGTCATTCCTGGCAACCATGGGGTTCCTTTGAAATCAAGGACTTGAGGCCAGTTGAAGGTGTCTGTGGCTTCTAGGAACAGAAATAGGAAGTGATGTGTGAGCAAAGTCAAGTGGTATTATTTCTAGCTTGTTTTTCTACTAAAACTAAAATGTGTTTGCTGTTGCCACAGGGATCTACAGCTGCAAATGTTTAGAAAACATCTACAGAAGCTTCCAGGAGAACTGACAAAAACAACCAAGGCTCCCAAGCCCATAATGGTACAATGCAGTGTTTAACGTTCAGGCTTTTCCATGGTTTTAAATCAGTTGGAGAGCCAACTGGATATGGAAGATTTTCACTACTGGCAGTTGCCTTTGAGCATGTGGAAGGCAATGAAAATGGGGATGGAGACTGGCAGAAGCAGTGCACTGAAGCTTGCCCCCTGCCCCCATTTGCATCTAGAAACTTGGCCATTTCCGCCCTGCACTGTTATAGTGTTATTATCCCACTTTCAACATCCTATGGAATCCTGTGGTTTACAGTTTAGGGAGGGGTCTTTAGAATTCTCAGCCAGAGAGCTCTTTGGCCTCAGTAAACTACAAACCCCAGAATTCCACAGGATGTTGTAAGTGAAATAATAGCACTATAACAGTGTAATGCAGAAATGACCTTTGTTGTTATTGTGTGCTTTCAAGTCATCTCCAAATTATGGAGACCTCAAGGGAATGTAACTGGTCCAACACCCCCCCATCTGATATGGTTAAATTGGTGAAATATAACTTAATTGCCAATATGCATTAGTTGGCATTGATATAAAAGGAATCATGATGTGGCTGTAAGGCTGGGATGAACAAAGGAAAAATACTAGCTGAACATGTGTGTTACAAAGTAGGCCAGAGATCCCCTCTAGGCGTAGCCAAGGCCATTGTCAGAACAATCACCAGGTAACTCCAGAAATAAGAGGATTAAACCAAGCTGTATCATTTCTGCCATCATAAACAATTGCAAAGAGAAAACTCTAATCAAACTACTGATTATTTCAATCCTCCTTCCTAGCACCTAGATGTCTGCCACATTATTCCCTTTTTCCTGTCCACTATTACAGAGTTGTTAGGATAGCCATTAATTCCTTCTCACCTAACACTAAGATCCTCAGTGCAGTCTAGACCTCACTGACCACCCTGCAACCTCCATTGTTTGCTCAGGTAGAGAACCATCTACATCCCTTGCCCTCTAGACAGATTTTGGGTATAAGTATCCTTCATTTTGACCAGTTAGCTGCAATACCTAAAATGTTGAACACCACTATGCTGCTCTGCATCCTAATTGTACTGCCCTTAGACACCAATCTAAGTCACCTCACAGTTTCATCACTGCTCTTCTGGACTGGTAATTATAAACCAAGAACCTCAGCCTCACTATCCATAATTTTTTCCTCCCTTTTTCCTTCAGTTAGCTCTTGTGTGAGAGTGTTTGAATCTGTTTGAATCCTGTGTGCATGCATGATTGAATTCTCCACAATAGAATACATTTTTAATTTACTTTTGAATCTTTGGTTGGTTTTCCTGCAAGGACCCTGTAAACATTGGTGGAAAGATCCTGCTAGTTAACCTTGCCTCTTGCAGCCTTTTTAATTATAACCAATTAATTCTCCATTTTAGCACTGAATTGCAAGTACTTCTGGAGGACCTCAAGGGGTCTCCCACCTTCTGTAGTCACAGGGAACCTATCATGGGGTTTTCTTGGCACGATTTGCTTAGGGGAGTTTGCCATTGTCTTCCACGGGGCAGAGGTTGTGGCTTGCCCAAGGCCAGTGACTTTCCATGGGTGAACAGGGATTCAAACCCTGGTCTCTTAGTCCAGTCACATAGGGATGGGGGCGATTCGCCCCAGGCAGCAATGCTTTTGGGGTGCCCCGGCCCTTAGCCACACCCCCACGTGCCCTGGCCATGTCCACACGCCCCATAGCCATGCCCATACACCGTGGCCACATCCCATGCACCGTGGCCATGCCCCCATGCACCACAGCCTCACCCCTCACGCCATAGCCCTGCCACCATCCACACATTCCAAGCTCCACCGCTGTCTTAGTCCAGCACTCAAATCACAACATCACATTGGCTCTACATACATCCAAAAGCCTGAACAGGAGTCAGATCTACTCATCTTGACAAATATGGTGCCCAGACTTCCTGAGGTAATCAGAAATGGTAGCTCTGGGACCCTTTTGCACTACATAAATATAGCATTATGATTCCATTTTAATGACCATGGCAACATCCTATGCAGTCCTGGAATCTACATTTAGAATTCTCATCCAGAATTCTCCCTTGGTCCCCAGGATTCCCTAGGATGCAGCCATGGCAGTTAGAGTGCAATCATAGTACTATATGTATTGCAACAGGATCCACTTTTCTGATACTCAGAGATTTTCTCCACACATGAAATCCGCAGGTCTGAAGAACAGCGCAATTAAATATTGCAAAGGTTCTTTTGGGTCATTGAGGTTAAAAAAGTCTGAGAAGTGAAATGAAAAGTTTTGGCTCCCATACACCTTCCATCCCAGACTTAAAATGGGCGTTCTTTTACTCATGCCAAGTATTCTCCTTTGTAGGACCCATTTAAACAGAATCTTCACCAATCTTTCCAAGATGAAGGAAATCATTCTAGATGGGCAACTTCATCTGGAGCCAAATTTTCTGCTGTACGAACAGCTGGGAACTACACACAGACTGCCCGAAATGCCCCCAAAACAAAAAAGGAATAGCTGGTAGATCACTTCTGGTTTGAAGAAACAGATTTGCTTGTTAATGTTAAACATATAGGGACATTGTCTTGAACAGTGTTTCTCAGGCTCTCTGATCTGGGGGACCAGCAATTTGTTCTTTCCCAAAGTGCCAGGTAGGGGCTGGTACCATATTTGTACCCATTGGTTATAATTGTTCTGTCTTTCCTGAAAACTCACTGTGAACTGACAGCTGATGGTTTGCAGATCAGCACCAGACTATGGATCTCCATTTTGAGTATCATTGCTCTAAAAGATGTGAACTGTTTCTGTGAGTCATATGACATTGTCACAGTTAGGGTAAGATTATTGATATCACCCATTCCATTCTTTAGGCTGCTGTATTATGTTCATTTACCTGGGATTCTTTTCTTCTTATGTTTTTTTTCCCCTAAAATTTCCTCACTCCACATGATGTTTTCAAGGAGTTCCACAATGTCTCTCATGTTCAGTATTAGCACTGTTAAATTCTGAGTTCTGAGGATTCTCTTCCCCTCTGTGTAGATTTCTAAATAGCAGTGAATGAGATGCTAAGCAACTACTCTATCTATCTATCTATCTATCTATCTATCTATCTATCTATCTATCTATCTATCTATCTATCTATCTGTTGCCATCAATGTACACGGTGCTCTACAAGTACAAGAAAAAGCATCCAATCCTGCCAGTGTACACACACTCACACTCACACCCACACATATACACACACAGAGGAGAAGGAAGGAGTAATGCAAATGTAAAACTATTGTTATCCTGTGAATTGGGGGTCCCGGGAGAGGCGCCCAAACTACCAAACAAAACAAGCAAAGATGGGGAAAATTAGCTGGAGCACTCTCTTGGCTAACGAGAGGCAGGGCAACGCAGCAGGATCTTTTACGCTATGTATACAGTGTCAGGTCAGTGAGGAGGCAAATGGTTCAAACAACAATTAAGATTTATTAAACAGTTATTAAAGAAAAACACAAACACACTCCTATCTAGAAAAGGAAATAGAGTTTCAAGGGGAATGGGTGATACGCCACCTGTCCTGTAGTCCTGGGGAAGCCTAATTGAAGAGGAAGAAACCTGACGTGGCGACCGAGGGGAATCTGCTGAACCAAGCGGCAGCAAGGCAGAAATGAAGTCCAAGCGATCCGGTGAGAGTTCCAAAGAGCTCTCAGAGCGGGGGATTTTTATAGGGGAAAGAACAACCGCAGGCTAGTCTGGTCTCGGGTGAAAGCAATAAGTTTTGGGTTGGAGACAAAGCCTCTGAAAGGTCAGAATTTGCATGATTGAGTTAGAGTCCGAATTGACAATAGTATGGCCGGTATGCAGATGCGGCTAGCTTGGCAGTTAAGTACCTAGATCACCAGGGTGTCCTCTCAGGGCAGAGGACCTCTTTGTGCTAGCGTGCATTTGTAATGAAGGTGTTTGTTTCGGGAGGTCCCCTAAAGCAGATCTGGCAATATCTGGCTTGATTTGGTGAGAGCAGCAAGTAATAGCCATGCCTAGCTTCGCGCTTGTTCGGTGGGCCTCACAAACGCTTGGCTGGTGGCAGAGTCGGGCCGAGTTATGATATCAAAATGATATCTTTGGTTCACCAAAGGTCAGGCCAGAACGCGGTGGTAACACTATGCCATACTATTCTGAATACATTATTTAGGCAGAAATACATACGAAAACCAGTGCAGTATATGGTAAAGACAACTGACAAATACATATAACCAAAATATACAAGACAGACACAAAAGGAAAATGCACAAGTGTGCAAAGGGATCTTGCAGCAGCTTTAAGACTAACTGAGAGAAGGGGAGTTGGTAGCATAAGCTTTTGTAGACAAAACTTAAGTCTACAAAATTTAAATCTGAGACTTAAGTCCTGAGATTCATCAAATACTATCACCATGGAATGCACAAGTGTGTTCTAATTGTACATAATGCTTTTGAACACTTGCACATGAAAATGCAACCTTCTCTCCACTTGCGAAAAAAAAATTCTGCAAATTCTTCTGATGGAAAGATTTAAGAAGGGTAAAAAGGTCACGAGAGCCAATGTATCGTGTAGCTAGGATGTTGATCACGTAGCCAGGGTGTTGTTTGCTTATTGACTGGCTGCGGTAATTGCAGATTGTAGGTAAGCACTTTCCGGGGTCTGAGTGCGGGGGTAATTAGCTAGTAACAGCATGTGGTATTTGTGACCCTGGACGGACGGACCTGATATGCCTGTGATCTTTGTGTATGCTGTGAACTTTGTCTATAAAAGAGCTGTGAAACTTGAATTCAGGGCTTTTGGTCTTTTGGAGAAATCCAGCCAAAAGCCCGCGCGTAATAAATTACTCTTTTTCTTGCTCTGTGGTCTCTGTGTTCTCTGGGCTCCTGCAACAGCAACACTGACACCATCTTCTCTTTCCAAAGAGAACAGAGGGGCATCATGTTAGGAAAGCACAATCTGCAACCAATATTTTTTCACCAGTGCTGATGTGTTTCTAACTTATCGATCACAGTAATTCAGGTTTCCTAAAGGAGTTCTGTTGCTCACAAGAATCAGGAGACATACCCTGCCAAATGAATCTAAAGGAAGACAAGCTGTATAAGAGAGAATGGATGATAACTTTTCTGTGATGTAAGAAGGGACTCACAGAACTGTTTTTTCCATTTTTCGATATGTATATACATACGTATACATATATGTTTATATATTAAAAGCATGCCTTTCACCTAGTGAAAGTTAGAAATCAGTTCCATGTGCGTGCCTGAGCCAAGTAGCACTCCTAAGTCCTAAATTATCCGAGGCGGCTTCCATAATCTTTATGAAGGGAAATATTAAGTCTTCAAAGAAAGAAGGAATTTAAACAATCTCTGGTTCAAAGAAAATTGCCACATGCCGACAAACATTAAGAATGATAATATTTTCCTAAAATCCCTTTAAATCATTATGTGGCTATTCTGCATTTCCTTTCCCATTGCCTCTCACTGAATACATACCCAGGCCTGATAGACATGGGGAAGTAAGAAAATGGGGGGTAGGGGGTGGGAGAGAGATGAGGGATAGGAAGAAAGAACCTTTTTTCTGTTTTCTTTAGCACTTTGGTGGTATGTGTGCTTTGTTATGGTTTCAACACCATTTCCCAACATACCTAAGTCCTACTTGACCATTGGTGAGCTTGCACAGCATCTGCCACCTCATTGATGAGTTTTCCCTACCTCCTTGACTGTCTATTAACATCATCATTCTTTTGGAAAGTGAAACTGCTTTTATCTGGAGTTAGGTCTCTTCAAATGTTACGACAGACATGCAGAGAGCAAGGAGCTGGCTCTTTCCTGCTGGATATCAACACACATAACCTTTCTGCTCCACCTTCCTAACCTGCCACAGGGGACAGGAGAAGGATGGGAGCCTGATGATGCTTACGCACAGTGTTGTTGCAGTCCTGACCTTCTCCTGTCCCCAGGTGGTGCAATTGGACTACAAATCTGTGGCCCTTTCCACACGGGGTAAAAAAAACGGCTTAGGGCGACCTCATCCGGAGGTCGTCCACACCGTGGAGTGCGCTAGAGCGGTTTGAATAGTGGAGGTTCCACACCTCAAACCGCGCTAGCGCGGCCGCAAGGGGTGGCGCGGCGTGTTTTTTAAAAACCACATTTTATGTGGTTTTTACGAAACGCGAGCACGCTAACCCGTTGCAGCGCCCCGTGTGAAACTGCAGGGACGCGCTAGCGTGTCCCTGCAGAGCTGCCTGGGGGCGGGCTTCCGGCTGGCGCGCTGCCCTGATTGGCGGAGCGCCGCCGGAAGTCGCCGGCCGCCATTTTGGGCGCCGCCGAATGCCGCCGAAACTCGCCAGCGTGTGGAGCGGTGAACGCGCGCTCCCCGCAGGGACGGAGCAACCCGTTTTCAGGTAAGATCCGTCCCTGCGTGCGCTGCCCTGTTCCCCCATCCCCCATGTGGAAAGGGCCATTGACTGGTTTTCCCTGTCAATGACCAGCAATCGTGGCACCATTGCGGACTTACCTTGTTTACAGAGGCCCTGGAAGCGCAATGAGTGCGCTTCCTGCCCCAGTGCAGCCTGGGAAACTACCCGACTGCGCTGCAGCAGGAAGAAGCATGGCCATCATGTTTCCTGGAAAACAGAGGCAGCTGGTGCAGAGGGGAGCACTCCTGTTGTCCTCCTCTTCCAGCAGAGCCGATGCTGGGACCCATGCCAGATGTCTACAGGACAAGGTAAGGTGTGGAAAGGGCCATACTCTGTGCACAGAAAGTGCATGTACCTGGGCTCTATAGATGTGTTCCAATCTGAGAGAGAGAGCTCTTTTATGTATAGGGCTCCACAGACTAAGCTATACTTGCATAGGGAGCATACCTCATCCTGTTTCCTGCTCTATGCACCCTCACTGTAAAATGTGACAAATCTCTCTATTAAAAGTGCATACCAATAAACAATCGTTTACCACTGACATGTTATGACCACCAATCTTTCATGCACAGAGAGGCCTGTGTTACCCATGTGCTGGTGAAGCTATGGAGAAGAGGAATCCTTCATACATATGTGGCTTTACTTTGCTGCCTCCAATTTTGGGAACAGATATTGTCACCTTTCAGGCAAGCCAGCTGATACAACAGCGTAGTGCCTTACTGTTGTTTTCTCTGTTCCCTGGAGAAAATGAGAGCTTACTCTACAAGGACCATATCACTTTATTACTTGCTGTAGAGTGTTTAGAGATTGCTAAGTGCTGGAAAAAAAATGGAATGGTCCTGAGTAAGAGGATGGCTAGGACATGTGGTGACAAGAGCATGCCTGGAAAAATTGGCTCATGAGTTAAAAGCAACCAGAAGAGAAAAAAAGGTACAATTTTTTTCCCCAACAAAGACGCTTCATCATGTGCTCCACCAGCACAGCAGATGAAAAACTGAAAGAGTATTTCTAGCAAAGAATGCAAGAGCTAAATAAAGATATGCATACATAAATTTTAGAGCCAGTATGGTGAAGTGGTTTGAGTGTTGCAAAAGGACTGCATTAGACCAGGGTCTGAATCGTCCACTCAGCCATGGAAACCCACTGGATGACCTTGGGCAAGTCACACACTCTCACCCTTAGAGAAAAGGAATTACAAACCTCCCCTTGAATAAATCTTGCCAGGAAACTCTACAATTGACTAGCTATAAGTCAGATTCAGCACATAACAAACGTTGAACCAGCATGATGTAGTGGTTTGAGTGCTGGACTATAACTCCATGAAACCAGAGTTCAAATCACTGCTCAGCTATAGAAACATATTGGGTGACTTTGGGCAATCAATTCTCCCTGAGCCACAGAGGAAGGTAATGGCAAATTGCTTTGAATGAATCTTGCCAAGAAAACTCTATGAACTGCAGTCAACTTGAAAGCACACAACAACAACAACAACATAACAACAACAACAATTTAGTTATGAGCTTATTTTTCATTGCAATTTTTTTTTTATCCATATGAATGCTAAAAGCATAAAAATCTTTTGGAGAAATTCTTCCCACCCCAGCTGCTAAGCTTTTCAAAGGCACACATCCCGGTTCCAGTCCATCTGCACCCAATTTTGCAGTCCAAAGGGGGCTCAGCTACCTTAGTGAGAGAATATGACATTAAAGTGATGAAGAACAGAAGTGGTTCAGCAAAGATCAAAAAAGGTACATAGCTCTATCCTGACCCTTTTAAACATGGAGCATATTAAAGTAACCACATCAAAACAATGCAGAGATGATTAAGTTCAAGGTTAATGACAGAACAGTTTCGTTCTGAACTTTGTCCTTGTATTTATTTTTGTTTGTTTAAGGGCAACGGTTTGATCTGGAATTTGCAGAACAAAAAGGCAAACACCTGCCCTTAATAAACACAGACAAAATTAGACATTACACACACTGGCAACATTCCCCTCAACCCCCACTTGTGGGTTGGTGTCAGTTTTATCTTACAATAATATTAGCTTGATCATGATGGTGACGATGAACATGATGGAAAGGATGGAGGAAAGGTTTTCACAAGGCTGCAGAGAACTGGAGAGGGCTGCACACATTTTGTGATATATGATGTTGACTAACTAAACAGTAGCCTATTAGAAAATGGAGAAGACAAGTTTAGGCAAGTTCAGGGAGGGGAGACTTCATTTTATCACTCACCTTATTGTTGCTATAATACTTAAATGAATATATGTGGTATGAAATGAACACTGGGGGGAGCTCCATATTGGATTGGGTGACCAAAGCTAATCTGTGACTTTATCAGCATACCTGAAGATTCTTCTTTCACAGATCAAAAAGTTAGCATAGTAAATGTGTCTACTGGGTAACATTACCAGTGCTCTGCTATTCCTGTTTCCTCAGATATTGTGTCCCATGGTAGTGAATAGAACTTACTCCCAATGAATATGGATATTTTACTTATGATGTACTTATTTAGGATTTTTATTTATCGCCTCTCAAACCTTCAGGACCCCCTGAGGCAACGCACAATGGGATCCAGCTCCTAAAAGGGTTCTGGAACTGCAGTTTATATTTTCATAGCTCCAATCTGTGCCTGGCCTAGGTGCAGACTGTGGAGAGCTGCTTACTGAAAACAATTTTTCCCTCTTGGTGTCTGAACTACTAATGACACTGCTTTAATCCTCAGTCCCTTTTCTTGGGAACTGTAGTTCAGCTCTCTGGCAAACAATTCTAAATCTCTGAGCGAACCTCAAATCCCAGAATTCCATAGGATGGAGGTATGGCTATTTCTGCACAGTACAGTACTAGGCCCCTCCCTAAACTGCAAACCCCAGGATTCCATAGGATGTTGAAAGTGGAATAATAGCACTATAACAGTCTAGTGCGGAAATGGCTTAAGACAGTTAAAGTAGGATCAAAATTCTATGGCTGTGTAGTATGGATACATTTTCTGGTGCTTGTCAGACTTGTTTTTATTAAATTATATTTAATTATTATATTTGAAAGTGCTCATTGTGGGTATCTGCCTTCAAGTTGCCTGCCAGCTTATGGACATCCTATGAATTTCATAGGGTTTTCTTAGGCAAGGAATATTTGACTAAGAGGCTAACTAACTCTGACTCCCCTTGTACTTTTAAAAAGTAACTTCCAGAGCTCTGAACTTGGCAGTGAGTTTTCTTTTAGATGCTGCTGGAGATGAGGGAGCCTTGGGAAAGATTCATCTTGCCCTGCATTCTACCCAGGAGCACTTGCTTTCCCCAGCTCCTTCTTCTTTCTCTTCCTTCCTTCCTTCCTTCCCTCTTAAACAAGGTTCCCTCCTTCTCTATTTTCTCACTTATGCAAGTTGCACTTTTTTACCTGTACCTTCAAGGAACAAAGAGCCAGCTTTGCACTGCAGCCATTCTCAACCTTTGCTCCTCCAGCTTTTCTCAACTCCCACAAACCTCCCTTAGCCTGGCCAATGGTGATGGGTTCTGGGAGCTGAAATCTCAAACAGCTAGGAGACTGAAGGTGGAGAGTGGGTGGTGTAGGAAGCTGAGCGTTGATCTAGGACAGTGGTTCTTAACCTGGGGTCTGGGGATCCCTGGGGGTCTGCAGAGCCCTCACAAGGGGTCTGTAAAGCCCTGCTGCTAGACACCAACTGCAGTGGCAGCAACAGGAACACAGCAGTGCGAGTGCCAAAACTTCTCCCTTCTTTGCAAAAGAGGGAGCAGTTTAAGCATGCTCACATGGCTGCTGTTGTGTCCCTTTTGTCAGGGATGTGGCAGCAGAGGATGTGGGCGCCAAGGAACATGGCAGCAGGCAGGTGCGCATGCCCAAACAGCTCCCTCATTTGCAAATGAGAGAGCAGTTTTGGCGCCTGCACTCCCCGCTCCACTGCTACATCTCCAACAAAAGGAACACAGTAGCAGACATGTGCTTGGGTCTAAATTATGACCCTGCAGACCAGGATTTGAATCCCCATTCAACCATAGAAACCCACTGGGTGACCTCAGACGTCGCATTCTCTCAGCCTCAGAGAAAGGCAAAGGCGACAAATCTTGGTAGGAAAATCACCACGATAGGTTTGCCTTAGTGTCACCATAAGTCAGTTTTGAAAGGGGAGAGACAGGATGGCTAGAAGAACCTCTCCTTGTCGAGGCACTTTATTGCTATGTGCTTTCAAGTCACTTCTGAGTCATGGCACCCTAAGGTGAACTTGTCATAGGGTTTTTTGGGGAGGCTTGCCTTTGTCTTCATCTGAGGCTGAGAGAGTGTGACTTGCTCAAGATCACCCAGTGTCTGAGTGGGGTTTTGAATCCTACTCTCCAGAAGTCTTTAATAAAATATAATTTTAATAATAGAAATGATAAAATAATAGCATAAAATAATGATGATAATAACAATAATAATATGAAATAATTAAAATAAAAAGAATAAAAAATAAATATTTGAATATTTAAATATTGAGTTAAGTCTTGGGGGTGCATGGCAACAAATTATTTTTACAGGGATCCCTGTTAAAGAAAAGGTTAAGAACTACTGGTCTAGGACTTCAAGAGACTAGTGTTCAAATCCTTACTATTACAACCTAAGATGAAGGTAATGATAACCTTTCTCTGAATAAATCTTGCCAGGAGAACTCCAGCTGACTTGAAAGCACAAAACAGTAACAAACAAAAATAAAGATATTTAAATACTAACAGTAAGCATAAGTAAAGAAGAACAAAGGATATAATTCTTTTTTGTCCTCACCTTTCTCTTCCCGCCCCAACCTTTTAACCCTTAAATCGATTTCCTGAGTAGCCATAGTCCAGCCTTGAAGAAGAAGCGTTCTTGGATCTTTGTTACCCATGGCAATTTCTCCAGCCCATCCCCACTGTGTCCATTATTAAACCACCCTTCATTTCACAGTACAGTATAGACAAATTTAAACAATACAAAGACTAGAAACTGAAAGGGCTATTAAGAATCTTAGATTTAAAAATAAAAGGCAAGCTCTTAGAACTTAATATTATCCAAAGCACACTGAAACCAATCCGCATGAATTCCCAAATACAAATTCTTTTGTCAAACAAGCTACAAAAGAAAACAGAGAAAGCTTTTGATACACTGCAGAGTGGAGGCTCCATCATGCCCAGTCCTTCCTTCTAGATATTCTGAGAAAATATAGACACTGAGGGCAGGCGCAGCTTCACTCTCACATGTGTCAAGATTCTTCTGGAAGTTGCAAAGATGTTTTGGTGACTTTGTTTGGGGGACCTCTGTGTTCCAGGTTCTTGGACCTACATCTGGTGGCCTGGCTGTAGCAGTACCATCGTAAAGGATTTATGCCTTGTAGCTGTCATCATCTGTTCCTTTCTGGGCATCCACAGCATCTCTTCAAGTTAGATTGAGGCCCTTTTCACAGGAAGTTGTCGTCCTGCCATAGGGACAGGAGAAGGATGGGACCATGACAATGGTTATGCATGACATTGTTGCAGTCCCATCCTTCTCCCATCCCCAGGTGGCACCATTATGGATTAAATCATTGATGGGTTTTCACTTTCAATGACGGTGCTGCTATCCTGCACTTATCTGATATGGGGAGGGTCTGGAAGCATAATGGCTACTCTTCCTGCCCCAGCGCAGTCTGGGACGGTACTTGGCTGCACTGCAGCAAAAAGGAGGGGCCATTGCGCTTTGTGGATCCCGGAGGCAGGCAGTGTGGAGGGGAGCGCTCCTGTCGTACTCCCTTCCAGGCAGAGCCGCTGCTGGGATCCCCACAGGATGCTGCCAGGATATGG
This sequence comes from Iguana delicatissima, assembly GCA_948472985.1. Classification (NCBI taxonomy): domain Eukaryota; kingdom Metazoa; phylum Chordata; class Lepidosauria; order Squamata; family Iguanidae; genus Iguana; species Iguana delicatissima. The sequence goes on from CAOKZL010002838.1 coordinate 67,435, forward strand.
TAGGTGACGGAAGGGCCCTATGTTAACAGGGATGTGATTTGCTTATTCAAGAATAGTAGCATTCATCCACTGTTGAAAATCAGTGTTGAAAATAATCTTGTCCTGGATAGACAAGGGTTGGTTGGGGGAAGGGAGACCCAGAACGCAAACTAAGGAGGACAGTGTTACCCTGATTTCTGGGGTCCCATGAGAGACACCTCAATGTGCTCTGATTACTGGGGAATGGGAATTAGCTGGAGCACAACCTAAGCAATGCAAGAGGCCAGGCAACCTAGTGAGATCTTGAACCCAGTGTCTACGGGGTCAGGCCGAGTCAATAATCAAACAGAAGTAAATTAAAATTGTTTTTCTTTATTTTAAAACACAGTCAAAACGTATGTATGCAAACACTCACACAGACCTAATGAAAGAAAGGTAGGAGTTGGATAGAAGGTTTTTGAGAGGGATTTTTCAGAGAAATACTACACATGATCCTGAAGCCTGGTTTATCTGAAGAAAAGTCAGTTGAAGCGGAGATTCTCAGCACGTGGAAGCTGAGGGGAAGGCTCACTGAACGGAGCAACAGCAAGGTGGGATGGAAGTCAGAGCGATCCAAAGAAGCGCTCAAAATCAGGAGGTCTTATAGGGGAAAATGTGCCTGTAGGCTAGTCCAGTCCCAGGGAAAACAATGGGTTTCGGGCTGGAGACAAAGCCTCCGAAAGGTCAATACTTTGCATGATTGAATTATGACAGAGTTGTCAATTGCATAGCCAGTATGCAAACGCGGAGTGCTTGACAGTTGGATATTCGGCTCATCAAGCTGCCTGCTCGGGGCAGGGGATCTTTTGTAAATGGCATGCATATATAATATGATCTTAAAAGGGTACTTGCCTGGAGGTCTCCTGAAGCTGCAGTCCAGCAAATACTGGCCTGCCTGGATTTGTTTTGAATAGTTCAGCTATTTTCGGCCGTGCCCGTGTGCGTGCTTGTCCGGGGGCCTCGCAAGCACATGGAGAGGAATGGGTAGTGAAGGCCAAATTCTTGATATCAAATGATATCTAATATACCACAAGTTCGGACTAGAAACTACAGTAACAGCAGCAGAGTTTCAAGCATCCATTCACGCAATGCATTCACCAGATTTTTCAACTAGAATATACCTAACATTTGGTATATGTAGCAAATGAAAATGCAAAGTGAAAAGAAAAAAGCCAACTACAGACTTTCCCAATTATCTGACAGCTATCTGTTCTCTGAGATCAGGTGGCAGAAGGGAAGTTCAGCTGATTCAGGGCCAGTTCAGCTGGCACAAGTGCACTTTATCCTAACCCACTCCAGCCAACCTATCTTTAAGTTAGGACTGCACCATAACTGTAACTTTTTGGTTATAGCTATAGCAGCTGTCTGCTCTCATTATTTAGGTGTGTATCACAAGCTTCCAGAGTATTTGTGAATTTTTTGAAAAATGAAATCTAAAACCAATTATATTAATTACTTTGAACAATGAGAAAGTAAAGAGTTTGTAAAAACTGTAGTTTTAATGGTAACCAACTACTTTTCAGGCCTGAGAAGACTCCTTCTCCCTGTAACTGGAGCTGCAACTGGAATAGCAACCCAGAGCAGCCTCACTACTATCTCCACTCTTCCTGTTCTTCCCTGTCCTTCAGTAGCACCTCAGCTGATGTTCTGCTTTGCGAAGTGCAGCTCAATACATATTCCAGGTTGGGAGTACAGAGAATTACATCAAGTACAGGAGCTCTTCAGGAAAGCCCTTAGAAGATTTCTTTCTTCCTGGAGGATAACTTGCCTTTAGAGAGCCAGCTTGGTGAAGTGTGATTTCATCGTTTGATTAAAACAGTGGAGACCAGGGTCTGAATTTCTGCTTGGCCATGGGAACCTAGTGGGTGACCTTGGGCAAGTCACATTCTCTCAGCCTCAGAGGAAGGCAAAGGCTGAACCAATATTGCCAAGGAAAACACCTGATAGGTTCACCTTAGGGTCCTCATAAATCAGAAATGATTTGAAGACACATAACAACAGCAGCAGCAACAGCAGCAACCTGCCTTTGCATGATTTGCTACTTGAAGAAGCTAACTTCAGTTTAACTCCAGTTAAAGTTCTGTTGTAAAACTCACAACACCCAAAACAGACAAACCAATAAAACACCACAACTCGGTTTACAAAGCATGATTGCCACCTTGGGCATGACTCCTGAGGTTGCAGTCATCTTCTAGTTGTATGAGTTCAACAAGCGGACAGACATTAGTTTACTGTGTGCAGCCAAGTGTCTTTACAAAATGGGAAAGAGAGTTCAGCATCCAAGTTCAGCATCCAAAACACACTGAACTTTATCTTCACCCAGTGGAAAGGCATTTTTATACTTTCTACTGGAAATGCAAACTGTCTCAGTTACCATTTAAATAATTATTGTGAAGTAGGAACTCTGTCAAATGGAAGAGAAAACAAATATACAGCCTCTGAATGATTATTTTCCTAATCCTTTTACTTCTCTCGTGCAAATGTGTCACAAACAGCAGCTGAACTTGAATGCCTGTGTCACCTCATCAAGTTACCTGAACAAGTTGGGGTCCATTCATTATCTTGGTGTTCTAGCAGATGCCACAATTTCTGAGGAAGGTCCAAGAGCTGTACTCTCTGCTGAACCTCTTCCATCACAACACTAGAGGGTAGGGTGATTTGGGAAAGATCTAGCTGTATTCTTCGATTTACTTTTTTTAAAATTTATATTTTTACCAGAACAAAGATTCCTGGTATAATATAGATGTCTATATACTATTCAATACAAAAATGTATACCTTATCTTGGCCCTTTCTGCAACTTACCTTTTCTTGGCGCTGGGGTGTGGGGCCAGCAGGCAGCTTGAGGGCTCTGCCTCTTCCTTCCACAGTGCAGCCAGGCATTTTCCCAGGCTGCACTGGGGGAGGAAGCGTGAGCGCTGGGGCTCCAGAGGCTCCACACTCACGGTAAGTGTGCTCAGGGCCCTGGAGCAATGCGCAATCACGCACTGTTTTCAGCTACAAGCCAAAAATGGCACCTGCCAGCCCTGGCAGCATCGTGCAATTGCGAGGACGTCATCTGAAACGCTCCTTGCAATTGCACAACGCTCCGGAGGCCCTTTTGCATGGCAAATGCCATGCAAAAAAGGCCCTTGTTCCATATCAAGGCATCGGCTTGTGGAATCTTATACGCAATTCTTTTTACATATAAAAGTAAGAAAAAAGCACACACAAATATTTAAAGAGAGGGAAGAAAGAAAAGAAAAAAAAGAGGATAAAGGAAAAAAGGGAAGAGAAAAAAAAACTTCCTTATGACAATTCAGTTATTTATTACATTAATTCTATCATGAAGGATCGATCTATTTTTTACATTGTGATTATAATTACAAGATCCTACTTATTATCAGTTATAGATTATCTGTCTCTTTGATTTAATATATGTTTATTATCTCATTTAATTATTAATTTACCTATGTCAGCCTAATATAATCAGATACTTTCTCTCTTTCCAAAGCGGTTGTATTTTATTTTTCTGCACATTCCTGTTTAATTTTATACTAGGTTCTAGAACTGATTACTCCTCAGTCTGTAAAACTAATTATCACTAAATCTCCTCAGTTGTTCCTCAAATATTCTATAATGGGAGACCAGTCCTTAGCATAAGAATCTGTCGTTTTCTGTCTTGTTAAATTTGTAAGTGTAACCATGGTGGCCATTTCTAACAGTTTAAATATCCATTCTTCATCTTTAAGTAGTGCAGATGATTTCCACTGTTTAGCAAAAACTAGACATGCTGCTGCAGTCATATAGAACATCATCTTCACGTATTTCTTTTCTATATTTTCCTCTGTTATTCCCAGCTGATATGTTTCAGGTGTCATCCCAAATTGTATACGTAATACCTTTTCAATATTTTGGTGTATCTTTTTCTGAAACTTTTTGGTTTTGTGGCATGTCCACCACATATGAAATAGTGTACTTCTCTCCTTTTTGCATTTCCAACATTTAATATTGCAATTTTTAAACATTTTACAACATTTATCTGGAGTGAGGTGCCATCTGTAGTGCATTTTGTATGTATTTTCTTTTATATTTTGATTTGATGTGTATTTCATTTTTTTACTTCATGTTTTTTCCCACTGTTCTAGTTTTATGGGGTGGCCTATGTTCTGAGCCCATTTTATAATTAGATTTTTTTTATTATTTTGTCTTCCGTTTCCCATTTCAGAAGACTCTTATATACTTTTGTGATCATCTTTGAATGTTTATTTGTAAGTATAGAACTTAACTATGTTTCCTCCTTTTGAAATCCATATGTTTTTTGCTCTATTTTCCACCTCTCTCGCAGCTGCTTATATATTAACCAGTGGCAATTAATATCATCCTCTTTTAGTTCTTCATGAGTCTTTATATTTATACTTATTCTTTTATTTATTCTTTTATTTATTTATTTTTATTTATTTATTTTCTTTGATTTACTAATGAGAATGTAACAGGTATATCACTGTTACTGTTATGTCTCTTCAAATTGGCTCAGATGCCTGGCAACCCTGTTGTAGAGTTTACTTGGCATGATTTATTCAGAAGAATTTTACCATTGCCTTCCTCTTAGGCTGGGAAGGGCAAGGTCAATCAAGTGAATTGCCGTGGCTGAATGCGGATTGAAACCCAGATTTTGAGAGTTGTAGTCCAATACTCTAACCCAGAGCTTTCCAAACTTTTCATGTTGGTGACACACTTTTTAGACATGTATCATTTCATGACACAGTTAATTCAGTAAGCAATTGGGTAAGTGGAGGCAGCCCCTCTACCCGAGCCTGGCCCACTGCTGCTGCTGCTGTTGCTGGGGTTTTCCTCAGTCAAGGGCAGCAGTGGTGGTGGCAGGAGAGGCAGCCCCTCCACCTGGCCCTGGCCCACCGCCACTGCTCCCTCTGGGGTCTTCCTCAGCCTGAGATGGCGGCGGCAGTAGCAGCAGCTCCTTCACCCAGGCCTGGCTTGTCACAGCAGCAGAAGAGACAGCCCCTCTGCCCATTATGTTCATGCAACACCTACACACTGCAGCTGACACACTAATGTGTTGCGACACACAGTTTGGAAAGCTCTGCTCTAACCACTATACAATGCTGGCTCTAGGCAACCATGTAATTTATCCCTGCAAAATACACATGGCTTATCCAATTTGGGCCCTTTTCATATTGTTCAACAAATGCACCCAGGCGGCACATGTATAATGATTTCCTCAACTTTGAAATTACAACCATTGTGATTATGCCCAGTGGAAAGCTAAAGCCACAGACAAGAAACCAATAATCTAACACCAACCAGTGTTGAGGCCAAGATATTGTAAATGAAAAACAGAATCCAGCTACCACAGCAGACTTTCCCCCCACTGATAAAGAACACCATCTAGTAGATTGTCAGTTCTGACTGCTATAGGCATTGGTGGAATTCCACACAGAAGATTCCTCTGTGAGAAAAGAACAGTCAGCATTGATCATCCACGTTGCTTTCATCCTGAATTTTGAACCAGAAAGAGCTGAGCTTAGTGAAGTTTTGGGCCAGAAAATATAACACTCATTATCAGCTGTAACACTGCCGTACATTGAGCGTAAAAGGGAAAAGATATTCTCAGAATAAAGGTATGTGGTGATGTTTTGCAAGGGATCAGTTCCTGGATACAAAAGCCCATTGGGAGAAAGATTCCTGGGATGTCTTGGCCACCTGCCTAGAGGCAAAAGTCAAAGAACTAACAAAAGAAAAACATTAAAATAGCTGTTGGCATTCCCAATGAGATTGCACAACTGACCATAAACTTCATGTCTGTGCATGGAATGAGCAGGAAGATGGGATCCAAGGTACTCTGGAGGGTAAGAACGTGTCAAAGTGAATGGGGCAATATCTATTTCTGCAGACTATGCCAAACTCAGTCCCAGTGCTGGTGTGAGATGAAATGTTTTTGGGTCAAACTGACGCAGCAGCATCCTTGTTTTCTATTTATGAGTGAGCAACTGTGTCCAAAGGGAATATTGTTGTCATGGTATGCTTTCTGACTTTTGGCGACCCTAAGGTGAACCTGCCATGGGGGTTTCTGGGGGCTTAGAGTGTGTGACACGGCAAGGTCAGCCAGATGGTTTCCATGGCTGAGCAGGGCAATGAAACCTGGTCTTCAGGGTCATAGTCCAATTCTCAAACCATTACTCCATGCTGGATCTTCAAGCAAATACAGTGGCCATCTAATCCAAGTTAATATGGTGAGAACTAGAGATCGTAAGTTTCTACTTTTCAGTGTATCTTAGCTCACTTATGTATACAAACACCATCCTCAGGCTTCTTCTTGAACCCAGGTGAATGGTGGGTGGTGGGAAAAGAGTACTTGGTTGGGTTAATACAACTTTCAAGGCCAGCTGTACAATTAGGAACAGTGAGACAACTATCTAAGGTGGTCAACGATGGAAGTAGCCGCCCTCACTCTCCCCGCCCCACAATTCCTCTCTTGGGAGACAGCTGTCTGCTGCACCACCTCTCCTGTACCCCACTAAACTAGCATGCTGGCCTCAGGTGTGCTATAGGGTGCTATCCTGTTGCCAGTGTCGAAGGAAGAAGGTTTAGTTATGAGTCCACTATGTGAAATAAAGGGGGTGCCATTTTGTTCTGTGCTTCAGACCAAAAAATATCTTGGCTTCATGACCATGACAACTATGTTACAAGGTTCCACAAAAAGTTGGTTCTATAAAAAGTTCTTCCTCCATTGCCCTTTGAGGACAAAATATTGAGCCCAATAGAAGGAATGCCAATGGAGGTCGAACAAACAGCAAACAGGAAGAAGACGTTTTCCTCCCAATATTTATTGTAAAGGTCTATGAATGATTCAAATAAGGCCATCAGCCTTTAAGCAATGTTGCTGGATATGGCTGGGATTTTTATCTCACTCTCTATCCCCTAAAGCTCAGTGCAGATAACAATATGCACAAAACAAAGCTTTTGTGTTTCTGTTTATTTTCAAAGTCAGCAACTCAGGAGTCCCTTCATTACCTTCTGCCACACAATGCTTGCCCAAGAAACAGGCTTTGTGTTGTTTCTGGCATACTGGGAAGTGCTTGAGCCTTTTATGAACTTCTGAAGAAAGGGTTCCAGTGGTGGGCAGCAACAACCATGGAGACTTCCTGTTTAGCTGCCCTCACAATTCAGACCTGGTGGAGCATGGAAGTCAAAACCAAACTGTATATCTCAAATTACCGTAGAGATCACAATGATACAAAAGGAAAGAGGCAATCTTAAAACTGTATGGGATTTGTAGCTCAAAGCTAGTATCTGGCATTGTGCCTGGAATCCCACAGGAAACGCATTCAGACAATAGAATATAGACACAGAATTTTTCCAGCATTTGACCCATATCAGGAAGCTGTGTTCTGCAAGAGAGCTCTGCACAGATTGTATTGTAGCGGTCAAGTCTCATAGGGTGATAGTATCCAGAGAGCCATAGATTCAAAATCAAATTTAGTCTTCAGTTTTCCAAAGAGTTGTAGCCAAGGTCTCCTGCTCTAAACCATCATCTGAGGGTGTCAAAGTGATAAAGCATTGCTGTTGAGCTCCTTGGAAAGAAGGACAGAGTAGAAAGGGAACAGACAAAGTAAAGTATCTCACAGTTTTGGGCTTAAATGATCTGCAGCAGATGAATGGATTAAGTAATGAGGAATTCATTCCCTATAGATCACAGCACCTTAATTCCCACATTTGAATTTACTATCCAGTTGATTGGAGTCCAATCTACACTGCTGGTATCTTGATGATGCTTCACACAACACTTTTGCACATGGTGGCCCTGTGTACCCCTTGAGCAAGAGCAGAGACAACATAGATCTCAACGGAACTACATAGGAAAATTTCTAAGAAAAAGCTGGTCATTGATCATCAGTGCCTGCTGAGCCCTGTTGCCAAGAACATAGCGACTACCACTGGTGGTAGTCCTTCTTGATTCTTCCACCCTGGGTGGCAATGACACCTCATTTGTAAGAGGGGTGGGGAAGTCATAGACCTTGAACAGCCATGGTAACATCAGCCTGAGTTTATCCCTCTAAAGTAGAGAGTAGATACCATTTTTTTTTAATTTGTACAGTTGCACATACAACTGAATTGAAATCCAGAATGCATGCTTGTGGAATGCAAGTTTCTACAGGTGTACTAACGCTCCAGTGTGTAAGGAGGTGGAGGTTATTTCTTCTTTCCTGTTGGGTGCATAGCAGCAGTAGAGGGGCCCACAGACATATTTCCATCCCCTCATCAGCTGTGGAGGTATACCTAGGTATATTCCTTTGCACATCATGGCAAGAAGGAGAAGCTGCCATCCCCAGCATAAGCTTGCCTCTTCTTCCCTGGGTTTTCAAGAGTGTTCAGAACTTGCCAAGGTGCACTCCTGCAGCTGATCAGTGGAGCTGCATCTATGAGCACCCCAGCTTCTGTTGTACATCCAGGCCAAGGGTGTTTGTGCAAGGAGGTATAGGATTGTTGTTGTTTTGTGCCTTCAAGTAATTTCTGACTTACGGTGACCCTAAAGTGGCGTACTACAGTTTTTTATGGGGCTGAGAATGTGTGATGTGCCCAAGGTCACCCAGTGGGATTCCATGGCCAAGCGGGGAATAGAACCTGACTCTCCAAGGTTGTAGTCCAATACTCAAACTACTATACCATACTGATTCTTGGGTACAGGATAGGACACCTTCTGCTAAACATCCAACCACCCACTCACATGCAGGTCTAACCAGGGTTATACAGGCATAGCTGTGCAACTGCATTGTAGCCAAACAATCCCCCCACTGTCTCTCACTTTTAATAAGAAGTGTGCAGGAAGTAGGAGTAAGTGGGAGAAGCCTACACCAGTCTACGTACGTTATTTCTGGAAATATACAACCCAATATTGGATTGGATCATATGCAGTTGTGCAAATCTGCTATGACCCACAGCTACTTGTTTCTAGTTGAGATACATTTTAACTACAGTGCAAATGTGATCAAAATCACATTTTTAAAACTGGTGGTTTGTGATCTGCAAGTGGATCATGTTCCAAGCTAAGATAGCTCACACAAGCAACATCAGTGCAATTTTGTGAAGAAAGATCTAAATGAAGAGATAGCTGAGGAAAATGGAGACAAGGACATACAGAGATAATGAAACAAATAACATCAGACGAAGTGGTGAAAGAGATGGGTGTATGTGTTACAAAGTTAAACAGTGGGATCTGCGATACATATTGAAATTAAAAGTGAGTTTCAGATCTCAGTAGCATGTAGACTTAACATACTAAACAGAAGTGAGAGTCTGGGGACATATTCTTACTGGAAATAATTATGGAGCATGCGTTTGCTCCCTTGTGGGCAAAGCAGGCCACAAGCAGAAAGGAACAAAGAAACCTTAACAAATCACAGAATCACTGAATTGGAAGGAACTCCAAAGATCATCTGGTCTGAATTCCACATGGTGAAAATAAAATCCCATTGCTATAGTATCACCTTGTGTTTAAAAGCCTCTAACAAAGGAGAGTCCATTTACTTCCATGTCAGACTGTTCTGATTTTGAATAGCTCCCACTGCCATGTAGATCCCCAAGTTAATTTGTATAGGCACTCTGGAAGATTACAAAACAAATTTGCTCTGTTTTGTATGCAATGTTTTTTTCAAATATTTGAAGATGACTATCCTGTAACATCTTAATCATTTTTTTCTCCTGGCTGAACACCCCCAGTTCCATTAATTTGTCCTGATAAGGACAAAGTCTCCTGACTGTGGGGCCTCAAAATGGGCAGAGTATTCCAGATGGCCTGTGAACAAAGCTGAATAGAGCAGTACCATTATTTTTTGGCAGTCAAGACACCATACCTCTGCTGGTATAATTGAGAACTGTGTTTCACTGTTCTGTTTCAGCCACTGATTCTAATGCTAACTTTTGGTCTGTTAAAATTCCCTGATCCATTTTCATAGGTACTGTTGTTAAGACAGGCACACCTTGTCCTGTATTTATGCAACAGATTCTTTCTGCCTAAATACAGAACTTTACATTAATCTCTGTTCAAATTTGTTTTGGTGATATACCGGGCAGAGAGCTAGCATGGGGTGGTGGTTTGAGCATTGGACTACAATCCTGGAGACTAGGATTCAATTCTCTGCTTGGTCATGGAAATCCATTGGATGACCTTGGGTGCATCACAATTCCTCAGCCCTGGAAAACTGTGTGATAGGTTTGCCTTAGGGTCATTATAAGTTGGAAATAACTTAAAGGCACAACAGCAGCAGCCGCAGCAGCACTGGACATTGTTAAAAGCCATACTGAAATATAGATCTGCTATGCTCACACAATTCCATCAATCTGTTATTCCAATATGTGGGTGACTCAGGGGTACACCTGCAATGCCAGTACCTCTGTGCAAAGGTGAGGAATTTTAGCTCAAAGAGGAGGCCTATGTTTACCAGTACTAGTGTAGGGAAGAACCAGCCAGAGATCCAAGAAGTAAGGTTAATGTGTTTTATTGGGGGAATTGCAATCACACACACAAGATCCAAGCAGTCACGCAATCAAACAAGGCTAACTGAAGGAAAAAGGAGGAAAGTTTTGGATAACAAGATTTTAGGGCAAAGTGGGGTGATATTTACCAATACAGAAAAGCAGCAAAGAAGCAGCAATGTAGCTTAGATGTAACTCCAAGGACAGTACACAGTTGAGAACTGGAGCAGGAGAGCGGCAACCAGCAATTGGTATACTAAGTGTTGACCAGCCAAAAACTGGTGTTTAAATACTCTATCTTTGTCTGCAGGAGAAGGGTGTTAATGGCTCTCTGGCAGAGTAAACAATGGAGTCCTGAGAGTGGACAAGGAGGTCTAAAATGATATAATGGCCTTAGTGTTAGGTGACAAAGGTAGTCCTGATAGCACAATACTTGTCAAACAGGTATAGGGACAAAAGGGAAGCTTGCTTGATCAGAGGAAGCAGAGTTAAGACAATTGGCCATCTTGTGGGAATCTTCCAGATGCTATTGTCTCTAAGAGGTTGAGACATCGGAGGCTAATTGCAAGTCCACTATTGCTGGAGTTTCCGGTGATTCCCTGACTATGACTTGGCTATGCCTGGAGGTCTGTTCTGACCTAGTTTGCAATGCACATGTTTGGCCAGTCTTTTTCTCTTATCCAGCATGTCATACAGCCATACCAGGCTATCATTTATATTTATGTCAATTAATATATTGTGCCAATTAAATCATATATCACCAATTAAACCATATAAGAGCATGGAGGTGTATGGTCTGGTGACAAACCTACTGAAGTTAATGCTACAATAACTTTATAATCTGGTATGAGCAGCTACAGATAATGCAACAGCATCTGGGAAATTAAAGAGAATCCAAAAATAGATGGAATAATATTTCCAGGATGAAAGTTGAATTCTGGTGTTTTGAGGGACTGGAACTACATTCAAGCTTACCCCAGCTACCAGAGGCTAGATCCTAGCATTTAGCAGAACCATAAGAAACTCCTGTGGTGAAAAGGCAAAGGTAACAAAGAAAGAAAAGTTTATTTTTCCCACAGAGAGAAATAGAAATAGAATGTACATGTTCTTGTTTTTACCATTGAACAGTGCTGGAGGCTTAGATGACTCTGAAAGGGGGAGCATTTCAGAGCAGTTAACAACATCTGAAGCCTGACAGGAATGTGTCAGATAGTTAATTATAATGTCAAACTCCAATTCTATCATCCTGGAAAATAAAGTAGATTGTCCTTTGGCTCCACCATCTTCTTGTGCCAAAGATAAAAGAATTAAGTTTAATCACCAGATCTCCATCTTGATTCCTGTAGGTCAGACACAGAGCCCAAGTCAGACATATAGCATTTAACAATCTTATCTCTTCTGCAATAAAAGAGCAAACCACAGGCAGCTCTCCCTTGGCTGTTCTCTTTCTTTCTGTGCATGTGTACTCACCATGTGTACAATGCATGTGCATATATATATATATATATATATTTATGTTTACAGAAAAGTGAAACATGTACACACACACATACTTGTGTACATGCTCGCATGTGTATCTGTGTGCGTGTGAACTCAAACACACACACACACTTAAAAGAAACCCATCTTTTAAACAAAGACACCTGTCAGGGAGCGGGGAGCTTTCCCTGTTCGGCAGCAGGGGTAAACAGGATGCAATCAGATAAAGAAATTACAGTAAAAATATTGCCTCATCTCCAAAGCTCAGAACTTTTCTTTCCTTTTTACTCTTTTTTTTTTTTAATCTTTGAGAAAGATAATGAAAGAGGAAGCTTGAAACCACATTTCCATTGATGTTCGAATACACAACTGCTGGATTTAAGAACTGGAGAAGATCAAAGAGAATGGTTTTCATTCCGATAAAATTATACCACTTCTAGTACAGGGTGACGGGCTCATTTATGAACTCTGTGAGGCAAATAGTTGTTAAGGCACCTTCTCTCACCCTCTATCCCACCCCACCCCCCGCCATTCGCTTGTTTTCCTTTTGCTGACAACTAAAGGTGGAGTGGGCAGGGAGGAATTCTTGGCATTCCGAAGGATTAATTAGGAACACAGGTAACAGAGTTAAAAATATTGATACATAGTAATAGTGTGTCATAGGATACAATCCAGTAAATGTGAGTCATATGATGAAGGCCTCTTGAAAGCAAAACAAAATGAAAAAATGGGTGAGGCAGCTGAAGCCAAAGCACACTTGTCGTCGTCGTGGTGTGCCTTCACGTTGTTTCTGACTTATGGTGGCCCTAAGGCGTTTCTGCAGCTGAGAGTGTGTGACTTGCCCGAGGCCACCCAGTGGGCTTCCATGGCTGAGCAGGGAACTGACCCCTGGTTTCCAGGGGATTGTAGTCCATCACACCATGCTGGGTCTAAAAGCTAGCACGTAGAAGTATGAAGTATGTAGAAGTAAGTCCCACAGAGCTCAATGAATCATATCACAGGAAGGAAAGTACAGAATTGTAACCTAAAGCCATGGGCAATTTAAACAATAATTAGTGATCCAATGCATGGTCTGAAGCAGTAGTGGCTGGTATTAGTGGGGCAGTCAATTTACGTGTTTGAATTTAAAAGAGGTATCCAAGTTGCTGAATGATGTCTCCAAATCGGGTTCAGGACTTTGGATGACTCCTTTGAAATTCAGATTAAAACCTGGAGTGGATTCACTGCCTCTCTGACATGGGAACGGCCAGTCTCTACTGGTTTGAAGAAACCTTGAAAGAGCTGTGCAGAACTTGGAAAAGTTATCTTTTAGACCACAACAGCTAGGATCTTCCAGCCAGCAGGGAGCCACTGGTTATACCAGCTGGGAAGTCCTAGGGGTTGTAGTCCAAACAAATAGCATTTCCAACCTCTGATTCTTAGATAGGATAGACTGCCTAATATTTCCAGGTATGCTTCTGAGCCCCATAATGAAAAGGGGGGAGGACAGAAATGTGGCCTGTATGAGCCACTGATTTCAACAAGTAAAATAAACAAATAAATAAACAAATAAATAACAAATAAATAACAAAGCTCTGCTGAATAAATAACAAAGCTGTGTTGTAAGACCTCTTCTGAAAAAGTCTCACCTTGACCCTACTATACTGGATAACTATAGGCCAGTCTCTATCATCCCATAAAAGCAGCAGGGAGGAAGAAAACTGATCCAGGTAGCAAGACAAACAAAGGAAAAGAAATTTGTCACTTAATAGCGAGTGGGCGTAATTGCATATTAAAAAAAAAAGCAATGAAGAAGAAGCTAGTTGAGGAAAGAAAAAGTCTCGAGGAAAAAGGAGATAAGAAAGAACAAAGTTGTCCATTATTTGGAGCAAAAGTAGCATTCTGGTGAAAGGTCTTACTAAACTTTAGTAATGAAAGATCCAGAAAGTTTTGCCATAGCAATACTGCCCCAGCATACTTCAGTGCTCCCATGTCCATAAATAGGGATGCTGTGGGCTGCATAGCGACCACTGTCTTCCAAAGTAGGCCATTTGAACATCCTTTGTCAACAATGGCCCATTCTATGCCTGATTTGCGTGCCATATCTTTACCGGCAGAAATACTGCTCTAGTTTAACACAGCTTCCCCATTTTTGTAGATCACAAACCTAGCTACACCTAATGAAATAGGTTCCATAAAGTACGGCAATTGTAATGGAATGTAGTTTTCTGCAGTTGTCAGACTTATGGACAAAGAAATGGAGCAGAGCTGGTTGTAAGACTTTACTTTGATCACACAATCAGAAGAGGCAAAAAGACTAATTGCATCCATTCCAGGATGTCAGTTCTTATGTCTTTTTATTATTGGGCTAAGGGAAGAGATGTGTGAAAACAGCACGTACTTTTTTCTTTTTTTCTTTTTCTTTTTCTTTTGAGATAAGCAGAACCTTCTGGTGGTTATTAACAGAGTACTTTTTTTCTTACTTCTTTTCTGTGTACCACCATGAATGAAGAGATGACTTATCTAATACTAATACAACCCCCTGTTCCTTCAGCCACAGTCTGCCCCTGCTGTTCTCTTGTTTCTCTCTTTGTTGGAACTTTAAACAGATTTTTTCCCCTTTCCAGCCTCACTCATGCCAAGTTACTTATCAGAGATGGCATATGCCTCAAAAGAGCACAGGCTCACTGCTCAATACGCTAACCCAAATTATTTTATTAAGAGGGTTTTTCCCCCTGGCCCCATACAATGTCACCTATACTTACTTTATATCACATTATGAATAACATAACCTACAAATTGGTCTGTCTTTGGGTCAGCTTGAGCAGTTCTTAAAAATGATAATTAAAAAATCACTTGGCACAGATGACATTATTCTTAGCAGGTAGCAGGGTAGGGCAGGAACACAATGGACAATGCACCCAAGGGTGCTTAAAGACACCTAACCCTTAATTTATCCCGGGAGCACTCTTTCTAGGTCGGTCGGTCGGTCGGTCGGTCGGTCGGTCGGTCTGTCTGTCTGTCTGTCTGTCTGTCTGTCTGTCTGTCTGTCTATCTATCTATCTATCTATCTATCTATCTATCTATCTATCTATCTATCTATCTATCTCCCAGTTTTGCTACCAAATTTATATGTTGATCTTTGCCTCTAAAATTTTTTGTATATTTTTGCCACAAGTTATTTTACATTGTTCTAATCACACACATACATACAAGCACATGCTCCTGAACGGGGATTTTAGCCTGTTTATGTTCCTAGTCTTGCACCAACCCATATGCCACAACTGTCTTGATCTGATAGGGACAATCCTGATTAATCCTCTATCCACCCACCTTTTCAGCTGCTTTTAAAACATCTGTTTATTTCCTTTCCTCTCACTGTCCTCCTTCATCCTTGGTTTGCTTCAGTTGATCCAAATTGAGTTTGAAATGTAAAACTAGTTTTTACTCTAGTATCTCAGCAGGGAGGAGAAGAGGGGGTATAGTCTTGCCCTTCCCAATAGACTCAGGCAAAAGCAGACTTCTGCAGCCTTTCCTGGTTTGTCATTTCTTCCTCATTAATAACGTTTGCCATCTTGAACACGTTTTGATGTTGCTTGGCCACACAAACCCCAGTTTTCATCTGTGAAATGTTGGAGAGTAGACAGGCTTGATCACCCCATCCTTGTTGCCAAATCCTTTTTCAGAAAGCAAACAGTTACAGTGCTCTCAGGTAAATATCCTACACTCTAATATCCCATTGCCCATCCAAACATGAGCAGACAAAATCCTTATGATCTCACTGTCATACTGAAAGTGTATTGGAGCACATCACGACCCCCATGACCACTTTTGCTTTCATGGCCACTTTGCTCTAGGAAAAATTGCATGTTCTTAAACCACACAAAAGCAGGAAAGGGGGTGGGGAGAAAAGCTATCCTGCCAGCTATGCCTGAAAGTAAGAACTAGGTCTGCCCCACCTAAGACATCAGAAGGATTTGTTTCCCTGGGAGGAGGAGAAAGGAAAGTGTGCTGCTTTATTGATATCTGTGCAGCTAGCTGTATCTGGAGACATGACCTTGAGGCTTCATTAGGATTTTCTGCCTTGAGAAAAAGTACAAGAAAAGGATTCCGCCTTAGAATGATTAATGGTGCAGTTTGCTGCACTAGGAGACGGTCACACTCAGCAATAAACATTCATTTCCCACAGAGCAGAAGGAACATCAAAGTAGCATTCTTGAGCACGCCCTAAGAGACAGTATAAAAGGTTGTTACCTTGTGCGTGTATTGGGGGGGGGACACTCCCTCTTGGCAATTTCTAGGGTTTTCCTTCTTTTAAAGAAGGGGCGGAGAATATGCAGCTCCCCATGTTGTTGCATTGCAACTCCCAGCAGCTGTACCCTGGATAATCAGTGGCAAACAACAGAGCTTAGAAATGATGAGTGGCAAGTTGGCATAGTTATCTGTATCAAATTAGTTTTTGGAGGGAAGTAATAAATGTAGAAGTTACATTTTCAAAGTAACATAAAAGGTTTAAAAATCAAGGAAAGGTAACATGGCATATGTCCTATTTGTGATGTAGGTACCTTGATGGATGCCGTGCTAGGAGTATCCACTACCTTCTTGCACAACACTCTGCTCCCCTGGCACGAGGCAGCTTCATGGCACTGTGGTGCACCCCCGTGACCAATTAGTGGCTGAGAGGGCAGAGAGATTCCTGGGCACTGCGTGGCTCAAATTGGGAACCTGGGGAAAAGGGACAGCTATTACTAGACCTCTAGTGTAACACATAAAGCATGACCCTAAAGGCCCATGGTGGCTGTTGCTTTTTCCCAGCTGCCTGACTTCAACCAAACAGTGTCTGGTGCCTCCCCACCTGCTTAGCCACTAATTGGCCATGAAGGTGTACCCCTGCACCGTTGAGCCAGGAAAGATGGAAACCCAATTGGCTTTATCTGCTCATCAATCTTAAGAGTAAAGAAATAGTAAATACAACTAAACAGTAACAAAAAGTCACATATTTGCTGGTATCCTCCATCAAGAGATTTATTGTAAAGTTCTGTCTGGGTGAAGAGTGATATATCTCCTCTCTACTCCTCTGCAGTACTCACCTTTCTCTCTGTCCCTCCCATGGCAAGTCAGTGATGGGGGCAGAGTGGGGGGCATCCCACTCCTATATCCAGATGCATAATGTTGGCATCATTCTCCAGGAGCACCAGAGGACATCCAGAAGGTTCTGGAGGAACCCTTTGCTATTCTGTATCTGGCTGTAGGGACATAACCAGACACTTCAGTATATGCTTCAGTTAGTAGAGTTAATTAAGTAGTGTCTCCTGGCCTTATTCCACCTCCCACCACCCCCACAATTCTACCTTAACAGTCACCAGCTGCTGTGAGCAACAGAGCTCTGTTCTTCTGTTGATTGAGGCAGAACAAACTGACATTTCCACCTCCCTCCCACCAGCAGTGTCTGCTGACCCCCAATCAACAGACCAGACCTCCATCACATCATTCACAGCAGCTGGTGGCTGTAAAGACAGGACTGGAGGGATTTTACAATTGTGGCAATAGTGAACATACAGTTTTCATGAATACGAATCAGTTACAGATGTGTAACTAGGTTAAGAATCCATAAATGCAATACTGAATTTCAGCCATAATATGTGAAATGTCCCAAATTAACACTGCAGTTGATTCTGACCTCTCCAAAGCAGCTTTCCAAAACTGTTCTGCCTTCCATGAAACCTATCTGATGAGGTCCACGGGCAGTCTGAAGCTCAGCCATAGACAACCGCCCTTCTAGGGTTTCTCCTGCAATAAGGAGCAGCACGGATGTATTACCTGATACCGTTTTCAATGTTTCCATCAGATCTGCTGCTGTTGGAGGAAGAAGAGAATCTATGTTATCATTCTTTTTAGTTCTGATTCAGTCCATGCCATACTTGGAGAGCTGTGGCCAAAATGGTAGCACCAACGCACAGAAGAAAGACTGTAGCAGACGAGAGGTAACCCTGAAGTTTACAGATGTCCAAAAATCTTTATTAAAAAAAAGTGAATTAAGGGGAGGGCAGAAATACTCTGAAACAGTCCTAGCAGTCCTCTTGTGGAGAATAAGGCTGCAAACTGATCATGGTGGTTTGTACATATGACACATGCAGAGACTATAAGTCTTTCAATACCAGTTTCTGGAGAAGATAGATACAAGTCTTCTATTGTACTTATGTCCTGCCTGTGGGCTTTCTTAGGCATCTGGTTGGTCAGTTTGTAAACAGAATGACAGATCAGACAGGTGTTTGGTCTGACCCAGTATGAATCTGTATCTTATTTTACAGTTCAATAGGAAGTGGGAAAGAGATACTTAGATATAAGAAGTATAGAATGAACCATTTAATTATCTGTATAGCTCATGTCCTGATTCACACTGAGAAGCTATTTTTATAGTCTCAAGGGGCAGGAATGAGAGCTCCATATAGGTATCAGCGAAGAAATCAAAGATTTTAATGAGATATGGTTGCCCTTCATCCTCTTTCCTGTTTATAGTAACTTATGAACCCCTAGCAGAAAATATTCAGAACAGTCATGAGGGAAAGGGGATACATAAGTTCAGAAGCACTTATGGTGTCATGGTAGGTTACAAAATCTGAAGTGATTGCATTATATCAGTACAGAGGCTCTATATCATCTCAAAAATGTTATTGGACTAAAAATTAATTCATAGTCAATTAAATACAGGAATAAATACTGAATAGGTCACTGCTCTTTTTAATAGGAACATTTTAAAACTTTAGTTACAAAGGGGCCTTAGGGTAAATTGAAAACTATTTAAATTAAACTGCTTTTGACATGAGCCATTTCTGCACTATAGCGCTATGATTCCACTTTCACATCCTATGGAATCCTGGGGTTTGCAGTTTAGGGAAGGGCCAGGCGGCTCCTCTCAAAACTGCAAACCTCAGGCTTCCATAGGATGTCGAAAGTGGAATCATAGCGCTATAACAGTCTAGTGCGGAAATGGCCATGGTTACGTGGTTTCAAGCAATACTGCCAAACATTCTCTTTCTCTTGTTACTATTGTCTATGTTTATCTGGACAATTGACAAAATGTTTAATAATTTTGTTTCAAAGGAGGAAATGTCACAAGTAGGAAAGCACTTAGTACATAATGAAACTGAGCTAGGAAGTTTGGGACTGTAAGTTTTTTAAAAAACAAACTACCATGATTTTTTCCAGTTAAGACAGTTATTAATCATTTATGCATTTGCAATTGAATTGGAAAAAGAATTCTTATTCAGGCTCCCTTTTGTTTTAATTTAAAGACCTTGCAAAGATAAAAAAAAAATTTCTCAGGGCTACATTAGACATATGGGGGCAAAATACAAAGCTTTGGGTCACATAGCCCTGGTGGCGGAATGGTTAAATGCCAGTACTGCAACCACAAGGTTGTGAGTTTGATCCTGCCAGGCACCGAGGTTGACTCAGCCTTCCATCCTTTTGCAGGTCGGTAAAATGAGTACCCAGCTTGTTGGGGGCAATTAGCTTAAAAATACATTGTAAACCGCTTAGATAACGCTTAGTTGATAGGCGGTATAGAAATAAATGCTATTGCTATATTGCTATTGCATAGTGTCTCCAGGTATACCTGTAACATCACACCCTGTGTTTACCATCCTGATAAGTTCTTTTATCTTGCATCTTGGAGAGAAATTGTGCTATTCAGACGGATTGACTTTAGATATAAGCTAAACATCTTTCAGGTCACAAAATCAATGATAAACTGTTTGATATCCTGGGACCATAGGTCACAAGCTCCAAACTAAATTACAAAGTCTGGATACTGAACACTGTGTCCAGTTCCGGGCAGAGATACTGACAAGCTGGAAAATGTCCAGAGGAGGGTGACCAAAATGGAAGAAGGCCTGGAAACCATGCCCTACGAAAAGAGGCTTAGGGAGCTGGGTACGTTTAGCCTGGAGAAGGGAAGGTTAAGAGGTTACATGATAGCCACATTTAAATATTTGAAGAGATTTGTCAAAAAGATTTTAAATTTCTCAGAAATTATTTTTTCAAAGAAAAAATATTTTTTTTCAAAAAAATTCATTTAAAAAAATCAATTTTTTTGTCTCAAAATTCCCTTGAGGATGTGGGAGGACATTTCAACCACATTTGGGGCCCACCTTGGGTAAAGTTAGGCCTAAAAGAAGGCTTTTTCTAGAGAAGAATTGAACAGGAATTTCCTATTGCTAAAAAATGGCCTCTCTCAGGCCTAAAACATCTCCTAAGAGACATGTTTCATTAGTCCCCCACAATCTGTCTCCCACCCCCACTCCGCAGGACTGGGTGCAACATGGGAGTGCAACCCTCTAAGTTCTGAGGGTGGGGTGCTAGTACAACCCCCTATCCTTCCCCAGCTGCCCATCCCTGATTTAGACAGATATAGGCCCACTTCTGCTGTGTCCTAAATGTTTTCTAATAGCTTGCTTTTCTCCTCACTTTTGCTATCAGAATGTGCCTTACAAATGGATCAAGTATAGTGATTTGTGCCAGTTTTTCAAAAGTATTGTTTGCCTCTTGAAGTCAAAGTTTGGCTCCCCACAAACAATTATTTCTTAATTGTTCTTAAATAAGCAAATAAATGAACAGTTTGCCTCATTTCTTTCCTTAATCCTTATTCTGAATTTGCAGAGTGTTTGAACCTAGACTAAAGGAGCATAATTTGTATAAAGAAACCATTTGATTTCTACCTCTTGTGCCTATTTTAATATTTTTCATGTAGCAAAAAGCAAAAACAAAAAAATTTACTGTCCTACCAAATTAATCTGATTCTCTATGAGAATTAAACATTAATCCCCATCCAGGCAGATGGAGTAGAAGCATGTTACATTGCAGAATTCATACAGAGCATTGTATGAATTGTATGAACAGCGTATGAACATGTATGAACAGAGCAAGGTATGACACTGAGATCTGATGAGCTGATAACAATATTGCCATGTTTCAGCCATAGGCCATGTACAGGTTTTGTTTTGTTATTGTAGGATGCCTCTGGTATTTTTTCCTGTAGACATGGGCACTTATACCCCTTATGATGCATTTATATTCTACAATATATCTCAGAAGTCACTTGAGGCAATATTTACAGTTTTTTAAAAATGTGTGTGTGCGTGCGTGCGTGCTCTGGGTGGCCATGTTGGCTGGGCAATTGTCAAAGTTGTATTCCAAAAAAGTGACATCTTCAACATTTGCATTAGTTATCTCAGAGTTTCCCCTTCTATTTATCCATCAGCTTATTTTTTATCAGTTGTTTAAAAATCATTTTGAATAAGTAATAAACACATAAACATTCACAATAGTCACTTCACTATGATATATCATAACATATAACCTGGCCAAGTCATCCACATAGTTTCTTTCATAGAAAAGAGAAAATTGCATAAGGTAATTATAGCTGAGACACTCTTTTTCAGCTTTAGCTTCCAATAACTAAACATTTCTCAAGTTTATATTTTCCCAAAACATCTTTCCTCTCTTGGGCCCTTTCCACACCTTACCTTTTTCTGGCGCTGGGGTGCAGGGATCGTGTGAGCAGCCTCTGGCGTGAGGTTCTCGCATCCCTGCTGCTTCAGCTCCGCACAAGCTGCTTCCTCGCACGAGAGCCCTGCCTCTTCCTTCCACAGTGCACCCAGGCTGCGTTGGGGCAGGAAGCGCAACCAGCATGGCTCTGGAGGCTCTGCACGCCAGGTAAGTGCGCGCGGGGCCCGGAGCATTGCACAATCGTGCACCATTTTCAGCTTCCAGCCGAAAATGAAAAGGTGTGCAATCGGTGCCTGCCGGCCCCTGGAGCGTCGCACGATTGTGAGTGCGTCATGCAGATCCTCACAATCGTGCGATGCTCTAGGCGCCCTTTCGCATGGCAAATGCTGTGTGGAAAGGGCCTTGGTTCATTACTTCCAGCTTCTTCCCCTTATTGTGTAAGTTTAAAATCTTCATACTGATAAATATAATCTTGACTTCCATTTTTTAAAGTCATTCACCAGAAATGAACTATCATCCAATTTTATGCCACACTAAAACAAACACATTTTTAATCTACTTGAAATCTCTAAATTATTCATGTTTTCATTTCCTGCTATATCCACATCCAACACAGAGTTTATACCCAGATGAAACTCTGATATAGTTATTAGCTAATTCACTTGTTCCAGGTGGAACTCCAACAGACTTTCACATCTTTGCTTTTGTGCAGTTTCCCTCCAGTACCTTTTACATCCAGTCTGTTCAATAGTACTGCTCTAATTTCTTCCTTTAAGGACACAAGAACATAAGAAGAGCCATGCTGGATAAAAGTAAAAGCCTGTCTAATCCAAAATTCTGCTTACAACAGTGGCCAATCAATTGCCCACAAGAAGATGCCAACAAATAGAGCAGTGAGCGCAACTGTGTCCTCCATCTCTCACTGTCCAAGAACTGTTGTACAGAGGAGTGATATATACCAGAGGTGATATAAAACTGCCCTGACTAATAGAAAACTTAGATCTTTCTACTTGATATGCTCCATCTACTGTTTAAGATATTGTTCATTTCACTTTAATAAAAATTGACAAATAGCATGATACTCCTCATATATTTAATTATATGATTTCCAGTTTTAATTATTAAAAATCTAAAATTCCTACATTTGGCCGATACCTCTGAATGTAAATCTTCTGAAAAACAGCAATCAATTCAACCAAATCAAATCCAAATCAAATCAATTCAACAAATCAATCAACCTGCCTAGTATCTAAATTTTGCTGATGCCTTCATTCATAGGCCCTTTCCACTCCCCCTCCCAAGCTACCATAGGGACTGGAGAAGGACGGAACTAGGACAGTGCTTATGTATGATGTCGTCATGGTCCTGTCCTTCCCCCGTCCCCAGGCGGTGCGACTGCATCACAGATCATTGACGGGCAATCGCGCCTCCATCCTGCTGCGCACCCATGCTTGCCTTAGCTGCATAGGCCGTGGAAGCGCAATGGCTGTGCTGCCTGCCCCAGCGCAGCCTGAGACAGTAGCTGGCTACACTGCAGCAGGAAGAGGCAGGGCCATTGCTCTTCCTTCTGCAGTGAGAGAGCTGGTGTAGAGGGGAGCGTAGGTGTCTGTGCCCTCATCTTGGCAAAGCCACTGTCAGGACAACTCTGGACCCAGGTAAGATGCAGAAAGGGCCATAGACTCCTTAATTTAACTAGTATATCCATTGTAAATCCAAACCACAGCATAATTAGAAGGTCTATTTTAAATTCTATTCCAGTTCCCGTAGAACATAACCTATCCTATTGAATAAATCTCATGAAGTGTTCATCTAAAACTGCTACTGAAGTACCCCTTTAAATTTTTTAAAAATCTCACTTAGATTTCAATGTTTTCTTTCAAACTCCTGTGAAGGTCTTTTCCAATGATCTTTGGTTTTGTTAATTCCATTTCCACTTCTCTTGTAATATTGGTTTTCCTTGAAACCCTTCTCGATTTACTTGGTTGAATGCTCAAATTCAGTTCTGTTGTTCTAGGCCAGATCTACCCTTAGGCAAAATGTAGTAGCTGCCTTTGCTGACAGATGGAAAGTGAAGTTGAAGTGAGATCTATATATGTCAGATGGTCAGCTGTATCCCCTTACCCCAGCTCTTCTTCCCTGCTTTTAGGAGAAACAGAGGATAGTCTCCTGACACTGGTGATGTTTCAACTGCCAGTATCTGATTTGCTCATGCATATGGAAAGGATGAGGGAAAGTGCCATCTTGAATTCTTTCTTAGGAGCAAAATGTTTTGCAGCCACTCCAATGTTCGTTCTTTCTTTCTTTCTTTCTTTCTTTTTTCTTTCTTTCTTTCTTCTTTCTTTCTTTCTCTCTCTCTTTCTCTCTTTCTTTCTTTCTTTCTTGGTTCACTCCAGTAACACTATTTTGATACCGTGTGATTTCTAAAAAATCACAGCCAAATCTTCTTTATTTGCTTTACACTGAAGTTTAAAAATTGATTTATTTTTCGAATTCAGATAATGCCTTATCAAGCTTCACATCTCTTTCTACCAACAACTCCACCCTTCATTATCCTGAAAGTACTTGAGCATATTTGTCTTTATGCAAATTGTATTGTGTAGCAACCATTTCTTGTACTATCTCCACAGATACCAAATAAGGAGATCCTTCATCTTTTTCTTTAGTCTCTTGTAGTTTGGGATCTTTTCCTTGGTGGCACTGTATATTTCAAAAATTAGCATTTTTCTTTGATAATATTGAACCATCATTAAACAGGCTTAATTCTTTAATCTTAATCTATGCTCATGCTTATTAACTATTTTATTCAAAAATATAAAAATGATAGAAATCCACATGTTAAAAATTCCTACCTATTATTAATTCATTAGACAAAATCATAATCAGCTGCTCATCAAATCAGTAAATAAATCATCAAGTAACTCATAGCCCAATTAGTCATAAAATTAGGAATGAATTAATTTAATTCCTTTTCAATTTATTCAACCATTTACACATATATACTGAAGGGACAAGATTACCATTCATTTCAATATAACAACCTTTTGAAAGAAGTTAACTTGACAACAAGCAATAAATTCTCCAATAGCATTCCTTAATCTGAGAAAATCAAATACATGAGTCCAACATTTATTCCTCCTCAAATAGCATTTCAGACATAAGCGGACAGCCAGTCAGTGAGCACGGCTCTTCATTCCTGCAATCTTCCAAAGGGGTACTTATAAAGCATCAATGGAAATAATGTCTATCATCCTCTTCCTGAATTATGATAGTGTTAAGTTGGATTTACTCCATCACAACCCACTCATTTGGTCATTAGAGAAGTTTCCAATCATGCACCGACCAAAATCTCCATTCTGAACTAAATCCACATTTCTTAGCTGCAGCCTGCCAAACCCAGACATTAGGGGAACATCAAGAGAAGAATCTAGCTGCCTGGAGGTCCTTAGAATCATAGAATCAAAGAGTTGGAAGAGACCCCAGGGGCCATCAAGTCCTCCCTGCTATGCAGGAACACCCATCAAAGCATTCCCAACAGATGGCCATCCAGCCTCTGCTTAAAAACCTCCAAAGAAGGAGACTCTATCACACTCCAAGGCAGCAGATTCCACTGCTAGACAGCTCTGACCATCAGGAAGTTCTTCCCAAGGTTCAAGCAGAATCTCCTTTCCTGCAGCTTGAATCCATTGCTCCTTGTCCTAGTCTCTGGGGTGGCAGAGAACAAGCCCGCTCCCTCCTCAACATGACATCCCTTCAAATATTTAAACATGGCTATCATGTCCCCTCTTAACCTTCTCTTCTGCAGATTAAATATACCCAACTCCCTAAGCCATTCTTCATAGGGAATGGCTTCCAGACCTTTCACCATTTTGGTCACTCTCCTTTGGACACGTTCCAGGTTATCAATATCCTTCTTGAATTGAGGTGCCCAGAACTGGACACAGTATTCCAAATGAGACCTAACCAGTGCAGAATAGAGTGGTACCATTACCTCCCTCAATCTAGACACCATACTCCTATTGATGCAACCAAGGATCGCATTGGCTTTCTTGGCTGCCACATCACACTGGTGACTCCTATGTTACCACAGTTTCTAGCCCGGGCTTGTAAGATATTAGATATCATTTGATATCAATAATTTGGCCTTCTTCACCTATTCCTCTCCACGTGCTTGCGAGGCCCCCAGACAAGCACGCACACAGGCATGGCCACAAATCGCTGAAATATTCCAAACTAACACAGCCAGGCCAGAAATAGCCAGACTGCCGCTTTAGGAGACCTCAAGGCAAGTACCACATTAGGTATGCACGCTACTTACAAGGGACTCCCTGCCCCGAGCAGGCAGCTTGACGAGCTGAATACTTAACTGTCAATCACTCCGTGTTTGCATACTGGCTACTCTATTGACAATTCGGTCTTAACTCAATCATGAAAATCACTGACCTTTCGGAGGCTTTGTCTCCAGCCCGAAACTCATTGTTATCCCTGAGAACAAACTAGCCTGCGGCCCCATTTTCCCCTATAAGACGCCCGACTTTGAGCACTTCCTCAGATCGCTCTTGGCTTCCATCCCGCCTTGCTGTTGCTTCGTTCGATGAGCCTTCCCCTCAGCTCCGCATGCTGAGAACTCTACTTCAACGGACCTCTTCCTTCAGATTGTCCAGGCTTCAGGACAGGTGCAGTATTTCCCATACCAAATCTCCTCTCAAAAACCCTCTTTCTAACTCCTACCTTTATTTCTATAGTTCTCTGTGTGAGTGTGTTGCATACACGTGTTTGACTGTATATCAATAAAACAACAATTATTATCTACATCTGTTTGCTCCTTGACTCGGCCTGACCTCGTAGATGTTGGGTAAAAGATCTCGCTATATTGCCCTGCCTCACGTAGTGCTAGCTTGTGCTCTTTGCTAATTCCCAACTTTGTAATATTAGGAGCGCACTTAGGTGTCCCTAACGGGACCCCCAGAAATCAGAGTAACACCTAGATCTCTTTCACACGTACTGCTATCCAGCCACACGTCCCCCATCCAATATTTGTGCATTCTATTTTTTCTGCCTAAGTGCAGGACCTTACATTTCTCTCTGTTGAAATTCATTTTGTTAGCTTTGGCTCAGCTCTCCAATCTGTCAAGGTCATTTTGAATTTTGATCCTGTCCTCTGGTGTATTAGTAACCCCTCCCAATTCGGTATCATCTGCAAATTTGATCAGCATGCCCTCCACTCCTTCATCCAAGTCATTGATAAAGATGTTGAACAGCAGTGGTCCCAGGACAGAACCCTGTGGCACCCCACTAGTCCCTTCTCTCCAGAATGAAAAGCAGCCATTCGTGATCACCTTTTGGGCTTGTTCCGTCAACCAATTCCAAATCCACCTAACAGTAGCCCTGTCCAGCCCGCATTTTACTAGTTTCTTTGCAAGAATGTCACGGGGAACTTTGTCAAAGGCCTTACTGAGGTCAAGATATGCTATGTCTACAGCATTCCCTTCATCTATCAAACTTGTAACCCTATCATAAAAAGAGATAAGATTTGTCAGGCATGACTTATTTTTGAGAAATCCATGCTGGCTTTTAGTGATCACGACATTCCTTTCTAAGTAATTACAAACTGATCTGCTCTAGGATCTTTCCTGGTATTAATGTCAGGCTGACCGGGCGATAATTATTTGGGTCCTCTTTTTTCCCCTTCTTGAAGATGGGGACGACATTTGCCCTCCTCCAGTCTGCTGGGACTTCTCCTGTTCTCCAAGAGTTCTGAAAGATAATTGCAAGTGGTTCAGAAATGACTTCTGTCAGTTCTTTTAATGTCCTTGGATGTAATTCATCTGGCCCCGGAGACTTGAATTCATCTAGTTTAACCAGATATTCCTGTACTACTTCTTTACTTATTCTGTGCTGCACTTCCCTCGCTTCCTCACCTGCTCACCACGCCCCAGGTTGGGTACTTCTATCCTTTTGGGAGAAAACTGAGGCAAAGAAGGTATTGAGTAGTTCTGCCTTCTCACTTCCCCCTGTTATTAATTGGACATTTTTTCCACGCAGTGACCCTATATTTCCTTGTTTTTCCTTTTGCTGCAGACATATCTAAAAAAGCCCTTTTTATTGTTTTTGATATCTCTGGCAAGCCTGAGTTCATTCTGTGCTTTAACTTTCCTGATCTTCTCCCTACATCTCCCAGCTATTTGCTTGAATTCCTCTTTGGTGGTTTCACCATTCTTCCATTTCCTGTATGTGTTTCTTTTAACACTTAGCTCAGCGAAGAGTTCTTTCGTCAACCATTCCGGTTTCTTTAGAGACCTGCCATTTTCCCTCCTTATTGGCACAGTTTTCAATTGTGCCTTCAGTATCTTACTTTTAAGAAACTCCCATCCATCACGAACTCTTTTCTCTTTTAGTATTCTTGACCACAGGATTTCAGCAAGTAACTCCCTAAGTTTTGAGAAATCAGCTTTCTTAAAGTTTAGGATGCGTGTCTGGCTACACTCGGCTTCTCCTTCCCACTGAATGACGAACTCCAAAAGAGCATGGTCACTCCCTCCTAAGGATCTCACCACCTCCACCTCATCAACTAGGTCATCCCTGTTGGTCAGGATCAGATCTAAAATAACTGATCCCCTTGTTGCCTCTTCCACCTTCTGGACCATGAAATTGTCTGCAAGGCAAGAGAGGAACCTGTTGGACCTTGCAGTCTTTGCAGAATTTGACTGCCAACAAATATCAGGATAATTGAAATCTCCCATTAATACGGCATCTCTCCTTTTTGAATGTGTGGTCATCTGCTGCAGGAAGGCCTCATCCAAGTCCTCAGGCTGGCCCGGAGGCCTGTAGCAAACCTCCACAATCACATCCCTTGTTTCTTGTTCCCTTAATTCTCACCCAGATGCTCTCGACTTGGCTTCCCAGATTTAAGTCCTGGATCTCTTCACAGTTGAAAACATCCTTGACATATAAGGCTATTCCTCCTCCTTTCTTGTTTGGTCTATTTCTGCGAAATAGGTTATACCCCCACTATTCCTACGTTCCAATCATGAGATTCATCCCACCAGGTTTCAGGGATTCCTATTAAATCATATTTATTTTGTTGTACTAAGAGTTGGAGTTCATCTTGCTTATTCCTCATGCTCTGTGCATTAGTGTAGAGACACTTGCGATGATGTGCCCTTCATGGAAGTCCTGTACTAAAGTTAATTTACCTCTCCCTGGTCTCTAGTTCTACTTGGCCTGCCCTATCTATATCATTTGGGCTATTTTTTGCTGCACTCACTGAATCCTTGCCCAGAATGATACTGTCTCCCTCCCCAGTTAAACTCGGTTTAAAGACCTCCTGATCCGTTTTGTGAGACTGTTAGCAAAAAGGTTCCGGCCAACGGTTGTAAGGTGCAGGCCATCCCTTGCCAGAAGACCATCTTAGTAGAAATGGAGGTCGTGATCCAAAAATCCAAATCGTTCCCTTAGAGATGTCTGCACTGTGTGTCCAGTTATGGGACAAGAACTGGACATTTATGCATTGCCACACCAGCTCTCCAATAACCAGGAAATGCCTGGGTTCAGGGGATGCAGCTGAGAGAAAGTGCATTTTGTGACAGATTGGATGGGAAATTATTGCAGCTATGTCCTATAGCCACATCTCCCAGTGAACAATTGCAGTCCATATTTTTGCACAGATGTAGTTTATAAATATACTGGCCTTACAGCTGTGCACAATTGAAAAGTTTGGCAAAGAATGTAAGGGGAAAAAAAACCTTCATTTTGTCAATATTCAGCTACAGCTCTTCCACATTAAGGCATCACATGTCTGAGAGCAGATGGCAGGGTACATTCTGCTCACTGGACTATGTGTCATAACAGAACAGTCTGACCATTAATGATCCACACTGAGGTAGACCATTCCTAACTTAAGAGCACATGATGGCTGTGTGGCTATCATGGAGCATGACTCAGACTCGATCTGCCATCCCATTGGTTTTGGAAGGAACAGGAAGCAAATATGAGTGAGTGATATATTCATAAGGAATTATTAATGCTGCTCTTTGTGATAACATTCCAGATGCAATGAGACTAAAAGGGATTTCCAAAGCATTCAGTAACAAGCCACAAAGCATGCTTTGCCTATGGGAGGCAACAACCCATTCCATTTAGTGTTTGTAGCAAAGCACTGTGGTAGTTTTTGGCACTCCTTTCCAATCCATTATGTTGCCAAAATTGATCTGAGAAGCAATTGAACAAATCCACTGGCTCTGCAGCTTCCCTTCTTTCTCTTCCACAGCAATCCCAAATAAACTCCACCAAAAAAAAATGAGACCAGCAGGCCTGCATAGACCAAATTGCTTTTTCTTTCCAAGCCAATGTTTTTCTCCTCTGGTTGAAGACACAAATTTGTCCTCAGATTTTGAGAAGAAATTTGTGTAGGTCTAGTTGTGTGTACATACATGTCCCTCTACACCAGAGGTGAGCAAAGCGTTGTCCTATGGCCGCATATAGCACCCAACCATCCTGATTCCTTGACAATCCTTTTTCTGTCCCCCACAAGAGGTTAAATCTTTCTCTCGGAAGCTGCCAGGAGAAGCAAGTCACCATTTAAATAGGTTACAAGGCCCAAGGCCGGTCTGAGCTGCTCTTCTATGTGCTAACCAGGCAACTGTCTATATTACAGAAGGAACTTAGTTTAATCTTCAGTCTCTTTTCTTGGGACACCTTGGGAACTGTAGTTCAAACTTCAGCAGAGTGGACTAGCACTCTCTAATGGACAGTTCTAAGTTTGTCACTACACTACAGATCCTAAGATGGAGCTATTCCATTAAAGTGTCATTAAACTGCTATAGCTGTGTAATGTAGGCACACTTCTAGGACTCCAGTTGTGTGGCAAAATACCTTTCTATTACACAGGACCACAATCTGAAGAACAGTGAGACTGCTTAAGAATTTTGAAGTCAGCCGACTTTCAAATCCTGAAATTTAAGATGCTTCCTTTAGGACAAAAGGAACAACACAGCAACTTACAGAACAAAAAAGTTAGAGCTAGAAAGTAGAATATGACTGTCTGTTGGTCAGAGATGTTGCATACCTTAGTGGTGTTTCAGCCAAAGCCGCTAGATCTAGAAAAATGGGTCTTATAGTTACATCCTGCTTTCTAAGCCTTCTGCCACTAATGCCATTCCACCACCAGGTGGGTGTTCCAATATGGCCCTGGCTGCTAGTGACCAAATAAAATGTGGTGCTAAACATAACATGAAAGTATCCATTAGCCTTTTTAATATACACAAAAAGCCATAAAAAGTGGGTAGGAATTGATTTTCCTCAGGACTACAGCACAGAGGGAGTGATGGTTTACACACACACACACACACACACACACACACACACACACACCTGTATGGGTCCTGACACATATCTCGCCACTGCTATTAAAAAGGAGGCTATGAAGCCATCTTTCAGAATCAGAGGCAGAACTAGAGCGGGCAACTGGGGCGTGTGCCCTGGGTGCTAATGCCTGGGGGGCGCTGTCTTGCCCACTGCCAGCCCCCCTACTTGCGGCTGCCAACCTGTGCCTGCTGGTCATCAATGCATGCTGCCACTCCTCCCACACACACCATCGCGCCATCCTATGCACCATCACTCCTCCCCCGTGCCATCACCCCTCTCCTCAAGCTACACCACTGCCCCCTGCACCCGCCGCCCCCCCACACTTGCCAGGGTCTTTCCTGGCCCGGTGTAGCAGCTGCACAGCAGCACCAAGGGGCACAACTTCTGTGTTTGCCCTAGGCGCTGTTGGGCCTACAGACACCGCTGTTCAAAACTACTGTATTGTAAAAGTAGGGATGCTGTTAGTCTATTATTGTAACAAGTACTGTCTCTTTAATTACTTTTTGAGGCGTTTTTGAAGTGCTAAGCCATCCTTTCATCAATCCCAAGAGTCACCCTTCCCAACCAGCTGAAAAGTAATGAACATTTCAACACCCCCCTCTTTTTTGCTATGAGTAATAACAATATTACAATAAACAGTGAGAATGAACTTTCAGAATACTATGAAGAGTAACAGAAGTAAATTATTTTCAAAATATAACATTGCAAATCTGCTGTTGTCCTGGAAATAAAGCACCCATGTTGTCACTTATCACCTCATTATTACTCACTAAGAATGTATATGCTTTTTTCCATAAACACAGAAAGCATTCCATTGCTCATCATCTCGCTGATCCTTAAAACATCCCCACAAGATAGAGTAGGGTTATGTCACCTCTGTTACAAACTGGGAGAGGTTGCATGCACTAAGGAAAAAAAAATCAAAACTTGCTTGAAGTCATATAGTTAATACCTGAACCAGAGGCTTCTAACCTGTAGAGCATGTTCTTCCCTCCCAGTAAGGTGTATCTGTAACTGTCAAGTGCACAGAGGAGAATGGGACATTGTCTCAGAGAAGAGATCTCTGGTTCAGCAAAGTTGCCTTGATTGTCTTAACAGTTGCCATGAGACAGTTTCTCAACTTGGGCACAAAAGAAATCTCTGACTCAGGAAAGTTGCCTTGATTGTTGGGCCAACAACATTAATGTGTTCCATCACCTAACTTGAATCCTCCATAAGCTATAGCAAGCTGAAATTAAAAGTGAGAAGAGGACTGTAGAACGATACTGATAGTTCACCACATCATATTTCATGCCAGTCTCCTCCCAGATGAAAACTAGAACCCACGTGGCCAAGCAACAACAGACTGTGGTCAAGGTGGCAAAAGTGGAAGAACAAACAAGCTAGGAAAGACTGCAATAGTTTGCTTTTGCCTGGCCTAGTGGGAAGGGCAAGATTTGACCCCCTCTCCTTTCCATTCCTCCAAACTGAGTTAATAAAGTGCTAAGTAATTTAGCACATTGAACTCAGTTTGCAGCAACTGAAGTAAGACAGGTGGAAAGTGGGAGCAGGAGAGAGAAACTGTGACTTTTTAAAAGCAGCTGAAATAGTGGGACAACAGAGAAGTAATCAGGACTGTCTCTGCCAAATTGGAACAGTTGATTGGTATGATGTCAGAAACTGAGATCTGCAGTTTGCTGAATTCCAGTAGTGGATGTGGAGATCTGTTTCCCCCAAATTAGTTTTGGATTAAACTCAGGATTCCTTGCTGAGGAATCACTGCATGTGCCTGTAGGAGGGCTTGCAGATTTAAAAAGCAATGAAACAATTTGTAACCTGTTCTTTAGGGACTGAGCCCTCTTTGCCAACCTTTGCTCTCTCCCTCAAATAGTCATCTGGGGTGGCGCAAGCTATGAACCTCTCAGCATTTGGTATATGCACCACTGTAACAGCAGCCAGAGATCTGAAATAGCCAGAACTTGGAGAAATTATATTTCTTTGACTACTGCTCCCAGAATCTCCCAGCCAGTATGATCACTGGCCTTGCTGGGAATTCTGGGAACTGTAGAAACAAATAAACAAAATTTCAGACTCAGTGATCTGCAGAAAGTACTCTAGCTTCCCCTGTCTCTTCATCTCTTCATCATTTTGGAAATTCTGAGGGGCTAGCTACAGCTGCTCAAACATTTATAATGCCTTCTAGCACCAGTAACATCTCCTGCTCAGGCAGCCTGTTCCTATTTGTTATTCATGGTTATCAGACGGCTGTGACGTATTTAGGGAGAAAAAAACCCAATCCAGTATGATCAAATTCATTCCAAATGTAAACATTCTGTTCATCCCTACTCATTATCAATGATATAGATTAATGATTATATAAACTGATGGGATAAATCTGGTGATACAGATTTTTAAACTATTTCTCTTGGAGGTGATGGTTGCAGGTGGCAATTCTAGCTTTAAAAAAGACTCTCTGTGCCAGAATGCTTGACTCCCCATTCTGAGTTTTCCAGTTCTTGGACTTCAGCACAAACTCCAGATGAGTCCCTTAACTCAGATTCATATTCCAGCAAACCAGTCTGTTTCTGGAGTCAGGAAAAGGAGCATGTTTAGGCCAACTCTTATGAAGTGCCATTTGCTGTTGTAAAGTGCAATGCCATTTGCTCCTGAAGTGTGGGGGGGGGGGAGGAAAGAGAGCTGTAAAAACAACACACAAAAGAAAACTAAAAAGAAATCTGGGATAGGAGACCAAAGCCAGGGAAGCCTCTGAATAAAAAGAGGAAATAAAGTTTGAGAAAGATACACATTGAATCAATTTTGAGAATGGCATTTAGAAGCAAAAACTCAGCTTAAAATTAAAATCTGATGTTGGGGGGCAGGAATTCAGCTTCAAACACTGGAGTTTCAGCAGAGGGTCAGCATTAGATTTAAGGAGGAGCAGAATGCTTTTGAAAGTAAAATTGGAGACACCAAAGAGGGAAAACAACATGCATTAGGATGAGGAGAACAAGAGGCAATGGGATAAGCTGGGGTGTGCAGTTTACAAACTGAACTGAAAGTATGTTGGCTCTCTGAAGATTAAAATAGTTTCTGGGAACTCCTTGGCCTTACTTCGAAAGCAGGTTTTGTTTCACTAAAATCCCAAGTTGCTCCAAAATGAAAAGCCCGGGAATTCTACCAACCTTGAATCAAGTTGCGAGCCAGCTAGTCTCATACATGTGGAAAGCCATCTCTTTCATCTTCTGGGAAGTGGAAGAGCAAGGACGACTCCTCTCTCTCTGTAACATCAGACAGTCATGCAGCAGGGCAAAAGCTGCCAAAGTAAATATGGCAATATTTATCTAAATACAAAAACAATAGACAATTTCCCTCTCTCCTCCTCTCTCTCTGCTCCAAAAGCCAGAAAATTAGTTATTTGTGTTTCGCTCTCTGCATTTCCTCCTGCTGATCTTCCCAGTCTCTTCAGATATCCTGAGAAGCAAAGGGAAGAGAAATGTCATCTTCCTGTGGCAATTAACTTTTAAATAAGAATTAGTTATATAACTTATTACCAAGCGACTTCCAAGTAACTAATTATAACCATTACATTCCACCATTACTCCCTGCTTTCCTTTTCCTCCAATTCTTTTTAGAAAAAAAAACTTTTTAAGAAATTACCTAAAATGAGGGGGGTATCCCTCAAAATACCTACAAAAATGCATTTTAGCTTCCCCTACCCAAAATAATGAGAAATAATTACAAGTAAACACTATTTGTTGCATGGAAAATAAAATAAAGGCATCACCAGGCATTTCATTACTTGCGAAACAACCACTGTTATGAACAATTATCCCATGAGGCAACATGTTATGGGTAACTTAACTTGTAACTCATCAATTTCAAGCTCTGGTCTCAAAAGCCAAAAAGACTGTCAGGTGTAAATGGTGGCTTTTGAAGTGTGTGTGTGTGTGTGCGTGTGTGTGAGAGAGAGAGAGGGAGAGAGAGGGAGATGTGACTGATCTCTTACCATCCCCTGAGCAAGCTGGTTTTGCTCACATGTACTTTAGAGTCAGGATTGATTATCTGAGGTAATCCCATTCATCTTTTCAAATGAGACATAAATCAGTCCTGAAACATTACTCTGTGAAAACAGGGATGTATCACAACAGCAATTGTTTTATAGAATGCAAATAACTGTAATAAATCTGTAATGTAAAGTATCTGTCTCTGTGTTTTTCTGTTATATTGTACAAATCCACATGATTGATCACAGATTCACCAAATTTAATACTTTTCTGCACTGTGTGGCTGCCCCGCAATCAGGACATGATGGCAGTGCTCCACGGGTCATGCTGCTGCATGACATCATTGTGGTCCCGCCGCCATCTTGACCCTGCACGTCGTGCAAGCGCGGTATTTGTAAAACAGAAAAAATCCGTTTTACACTTACCATCATGCCATGCTGCTGCCTTTCCTGGCCATGTGGAAGGGTAGAAGCGTGCTGGTGATGCCTCCCTCCCCAGTGAAGCAATGGCAAATGCTCAGCTGTGCTGTGGAAAGGAAGAGGTGGGGCCAGAGCGCTCCCCTCTGCAGTGACCAGGTGAGGTTTGGAGGGGAGCATTCCTGATGCACTTTCCCTCCCCTCAGGGACTGCAGTGAAAGGACATTGCTGAGCCCCATCGTGTGGAAAGGGCCTTAGCATACTCTCTTGAGGGACAAAAATGAAGGCCATAGTAAAGTTTTTGACCTGCTGTGTCATTACATCAGTTACCTCCCAAACAAATGCCTTCTAGATTTCTGCATTTCTTGCTTAATGATATATACTTGATACGTACACTTAAGCTGACATGTTGGACATTTTCAGGCAAGTTCATGACTTATCAGTCAACTTTGACTGTTGTTCAAATTGCCAATTCAGTTCTCGACTGCATCAACAGGAGTATGGTGTCTAGATCGAGGGAGGTACTGGTACCACTCTACTCTGCTTTGGTTAGACCTCATCTTGAATACTGTGTCCAGTTCTGGGCACCCCAATTCAAGAAGGACACGGTCAAGTTGGAGCAAGTCCAGAGGAGGGCGACCAAAATGGTAAGAGGCCTGGAAGCCATGCCCTATGAGGATAGACTTAGAGAGCTGGGTATGTTTAGTCTGCAGAAGAGAAGGTTAAGAGGGGACATGATAGCCATGTTTAAATATTTAAAGGGATGCCATGTAGAGGAAGGAGAGGGCTTGTTTTCTGCGTGTGTGGTCTCTTCCAACTCTACATTTCTATGATTCTTTTCTTTTTTAGAAGGTGATTATTCCTGGTCCATTTTGTTTTGAATTTGGTGCGAAATCAGTTTTAAAGATTATAGATGCTACCAGTAACCTTTTGTTTCATACAGATCATAAGCGAAACCATTAACATCAGTGTAGGTTACCTCAGGTAAATGTTCTAATCCAGTGGTTTTTAACCTGTGGTCTGAACCCACATGGGGAACGTGTGATGCCTTCACAGTGAGTCCAAAAAGGTTTGACAATGAGCTTATTATGAGCTTTTACAGTTAGAAAAGAAAGACAGATTGTTATACATTGATCTCAAAGAGCAAGAAACTTTTGCTGGTGATAGAAATCATTTGTACAAAGTTTCATTACAATATCTCAAACTATTCAAAAGTTATAAATATAACTGATTGATAGTAAAATGAATAAATAAAAACAAAAAGTTCACTCAGCACTTGCTGCTTCGTGCAAATGATGATGCTGACTAGCTGAGAGAAAACACCTGACCTTTATTGCTACTGTGAATATAGGCAGAAGCCACCCTGAGTTAATTTTTGGTGATTCATGGCTAAAATGAGTGAGTGAGTGAATGAATGAATGAATGAATTGGGTTCTGTGTAAAGAAAAGGTTAAGAACCACTGTCCTAACCTCTACTATCTAATCTATACTGTACTATCTATATTACAAAGACTTTGGCTGTCTGTTTAGCTGTCTATAATACTATATAGCCTTTCATGTGCTTGACTGGAGTCAGTCACCAGACTTGGGACAGAATCCTAGTGATGACATATGCTCTTGCCAACCAGGGATTTTACAAGCATATTTTGGAAGGAGACATTCAATACCTCCTCATACAACACCCCCTACAACAGAAAGCAGCTTCCAGATGCCAAATTGCACTGTCATGTCCATTTCAAGGCCATGGAAGCTGAGAAACATATGGGCAATGTCTGGCTGCAGATTTGCAACTGGATGTTGCTTGGCACATCCTACCTTCTCCTGACCCCAAAATGGATGTGGCAGTGTGGTCTAGTTTTTGGAAGTTACCTTTTGTGGGTGGGGGAACCAGAACTATGCTTGTAGTACTATGCTCCATAACCACATAAGGTGTTACCTAACAAGAACAAACCAAAGTCCATACAAAGTTGTTGAAACTTATCCATCAAATACTTTATGGCACTTTCCAAAACCCACTTTGGATTTCTGTATTTTATTTGTTTTGTTGCTGTTTATTTTCCTACTAGAATGCACATTAATAATAATAATAATAATAATAATAATAATAATAATAATAATAAATAATTATAATATATATTTCTATCCCACCTCTCCCATGGATTGAGGTGGCGAACAACAATAATACATTAATTACATTAAAAACATTAAAAAACATACCCAATCCTCCCCACTCACCAACCCACCTAAAACCAACCTCCTAAAACACACAACAGTTAACAATTAACAACAATCAACTGGCCATTAAAAGAACAGCAAGACAGTTGGTGGGAGGTGGTGGAGGTACTAGTCTGGGAAGGCCTGTTGGAAGAGAGCAGTCTTGACTGCTTTTTTAAAGCAGTCAAGACTGATAATATGCCGGGTCTCCTCCGGCAGGCCATTCCATAACTTGGGAACGATAGAAGAGAAGGTCCTCTGGGTAACTGCAGCCAACCTAGTTCTGATCAGCTGCAGTAAATTCCTCCCAGAGGACCTTAGTGTGTGGGGCGGATTATATGGGAGAAGGCTATCCCGCAGGTAGGCTGGGCCCAAGCCATAAAAGGCTTTAAAGGTAATAACCAACACCTTATACTGTGCCCGGAAACTAATAGGCAGCCAATGTAAAGACTTCAGAATTGGTGTTATGTGGTCAGTTTTAGGTCTACCAGTGACCAACCTGGCTGCCATATTCTGAACTAATTGAAGTTTCCGGACTAAGCACGTGGGTAGCCCTATGTAGAGCGCATTGCAGAAGTCAAGCCGTGAAGTTACCAGCGCGTGCACCACTGTTTTTAGGTGTTCCAGGAAAGGGCGCAGCTGGTGTATCCTGGCCACCGCAACTATTTGAGCCTGTTTTGACCAAACCCAGTATTTAGACTAATGCTGACATCCCAAATATTTCTGTGCAAGCTTAGCATACTTTGGCTTCTTGTTGGAAAATTTAGGGTTTGGTCCATTTTTCATGGAACCTGGTATTAAACAAATTTTAAGGAGTGCAATTGCCAATTAAATTTCTGTTTTATTCAAATAATAAGCTAAATCATCAACATCAGCCTGGACAATGCTGAGTATGCTTCCCAAATGATATATAAAAACAGGTTGAATAGGGATGTAAGCTGGTTTAGAAACAAAGCTGTGTGGAAAGACAAACAAAACTATGTCACACCTAATGGTTTTTGCTGATATGCATTACAGATTCCACATACACAGCACACTAATGTTAAACAGAGCCATATGTTTATTTTGCTACAAGTTGCAAAGGCTTAGACCCAGCTGTGGGTTGTTACTGGCTCTTCATGGCTGTGGAAGAGTGTGGACTATGGGTGCAAAGATTTCAAAACTTCAGTCTTAGAGAAGACTTCTGCATTGCTTCAGTGGAATGGTTTCTAGTAAAAAGGGTTCTGTGGGGCTGAGGTTTCACACGTCTGCTGCCAGTTTGAACTGGCTTTCCACATGGTTGGCTCGATCTCTGGAAGTTCTCATGCCAGCAGCACCCACAGCCCACAGACAGGTGGCATGTTAATGTGGGCCCAAAGCACATAATCCAGGACATGTACATGAGAACCGAGCTCAAATACTCTCACAGTCATTAGAACAGAAACACCATTGTTACTATATTACTCCCAGATTTCAGTA
Source organism: Iguana delicatissima (assembly GCA_948472985.1). Taxonomy (NCBI): domain Eukaryota; kingdom Metazoa; phylum Chordata; class Lepidosauria; order Squamata; family Iguanidae; genus Iguana; species Iguana delicatissima. The sequence continues at coordinate 106,327 of CAOKZL010002838.1, forward strand.
TCTCACATTGTTTCCATAGATAATGGCTATCGATTGGAGGCCATTACTAGATCTTTTCTGGTAATGGAATATCCCACGATTGTGGTGGGTGGGAATGTGTTGGCGACGGGACCATGACAGCATCACGTGAAAGTATGATTCACAGGCCGGCAGCAACCCATCCCCATTGCAGGACAGTGATGTTGTGTGGAAATGGCCCAATCAATCAAGTGTTGTTCAGTTTACATTTTTTGTAAAGCTCATTGACTGCATAGGTCTACTCTAGGAAGAATTAACAAAAGGATTTAGGCCAATGTTTCTTATCACAACCTTAGGATAAGCCCAACTTTTGTTAATGTCCAATCTTGCCCATTACCCTTCTGAACTAAATGTTGTATTTCATTCCAACCACTAAACAGAATTATGCCAGGAAGAACCAGCTGTGAAACAATCCTTGATCTTGTTTTGAGTGTGGGCTACAGAACCTCTGTCACCCCCAAGCAGCATGTCTAGTGGCCAGGGATGATGGGAGCTGCAGCTCAAAATATCTGGAGGCCACCCCACTGGGGAAGAATGATGGTTTATTTGTTTTGAACATGTATCTGCAGTATAAAAAGGAAGAAGTTATCATACCCTAGTTCTTCTCATGCTATGATGAAATGCTTTTCTGGTATCATGTTTGTTGCTCTTGAGTAATCTGGCCACAATTTTGTGCCTATAATCTGGAAATCTACATCTGCAAAGATTGAAGAAAGTTAAAATATATCTGTATCTATCATTTTCTGGGCTTGTCATGGAGATATCTGCTGTGCTGAGCTGTCCCTAATTTAGGCTTCAGATCCAGAGTTCGACCTCATAAATTTGTTTGTTTAACTTATATCCCACCTTTCTCCCAGTATGTGAGCCAAATCAGGAAAATCAGTACATCATTACAGGCCTAATAACTTCCCACAGCACCTTTCCCATGATATCTGGAAAGATGTATTGAGATGAAAATATTTCCTTCAAGCATGTCTTTTGAAACTGATACAAATAATGACAAGTCAATTTATTTGGAAGGAAGTCTGAGAGGCAATGTGGTTTCACCATTGGACTACAACCCTGGAAACCAGGGTTTGATTCCCTGCTTGGCCATGGAAATCCACTGGGTTACCTTTGGTGTGTCACACACTCTTGGACCCAGAAAACTCCATGATCAGTTTGCCTAGGGTTGCCATAAGTGTGAAATGACTTGATGACACATAACAACATTTTGATAAAGCTAATCACAGTCAGGTCAGGTTAGTACTTGGGTGGGAGACCATAAAGTGATACAAGGGGTTATATGCTATATTTCAGAGGAGGGCAGTGGCGAGCCACCTCACCTAAAAAAAATCCTATGAAACTCATGGGGTCACCATGAGTTAACAAGTGACTTAATGGCATGTGTATACACACACCAGCAGGTTCCAGCACCTTTGTTATTTGCTGTTGACTTGAAGTTGACTTCAATTTATGGTGACCCTATGAATGAGAGAACTCCTACTATCATCAACAGCCATACAAATTTGTACACATTTGTACAAGTTTTACAAATTTGGGGCAGTGGCTTCTCTCGTTGAGTCCAGCCACCTATAATGAAGGCCATTTCTCCATGTTACTTAATACCGCCATCCTCCGGCCGTGAGCCCGGCAGTGCCTTTGGCAGGAAGGGAGCATGACAGGAACACTTCCCTCTACACCCGAAGGGAGCATGAGGGACATGCCTCTTTCTTTCACAGCACAGCTGGGCTCTTTCCCATGCTGAACTGGGGTAGGAAGTGCCTCTGTTGAGCTTCCAGACCTTCTGCATTGCCAGGAAGGACAGGTGCATCATGCTATCAGGGGTCATTGACCAAGAAACTCCATTAATGATTTATTCTGCAATAGCACCAGCTGGCAACAGGAGAAGGGAGGGGCCACGACAATTTCATGCAGAAGCGTTGTTCCCAGTCCCGTTCCTCCTACATCCACATGCCAGGATGCAGTTGTTGTATGGAAAGGACTGTAGTCTCCCGCTTTTCCTTCTGCCTTCTACTTTACTGAGCACTATCATCTATCTCAGTGGATCACACTATTTCATGCTATGTCCAAAGTACAAGGACCTCATTTCCAAGTAGGCAAGTCAAGTTCACCACCGGAAACATGAATGGATTACCTACCCATTGTTAGGAAAAAACAAACAAACTAGATCACTTTTAGTATGTCCTCCATTGTGCATTGCACTTCAGTGCTTACAATATGTAAAGAGCAGAGCAGGAACAAATGAAGAACAAGGCAAACAATAAAATTCAAAGCAAATCCATATGAAGTGATCAGAACTGCACAAAGGGTCCATAACACAGAAACATGCTGAGAGGGGAACTTTTATTATAATGTTTGTGCCAACATGCAATGAATTCCCAGTGGACAATCCGATGGCCCCAAAGTTATCATTAGTTTCTGTAATTAATTTACAACCATTATGTCTGTGACTTTCAGATACAAAGACTATCCCCACAACTGAAATTCATGTACAAGCGAAAGCGAGTAATCAGGGTTTGGCCACAGATTATCTACATTCTACAGAGATTGCATTTTTAAAGACATTGTTCTCAAATACTTCATCTCCTTAGTTTAATATTTTTTTTAAGAAGGGAAGACAGTAATTGAAACATGTGCTGATTTTACATACCTTAGATCGAAGCTGAAGAACTGAAGGTGGTTTTTTTCCCCCTGCTGCAAAAATTATTTGGCCTTGAACCATACAGCCCTCGCTAGCTGTTCTGCAATTGAAAAGATTCTTTTGTGAATATTTTTTAAAATAATTACTATAAAGCACTTCAAGTTGAATTCTGATTGTCGTCTATTCCTTATTTCATGCTTTCACAATGTTTTTGTTCAAGGATGAATCTTTTATGAAATATCTATTTTAGGTTACGCCCTTCCGAACCTTATTATTTGCCGGAAGGGGAGGGGGAAAGCCATTGTGGGCTGAAAGTTATTCTTTAGGCGTCCTCATTAGACCAACTAAATTCATCAGAGTAATAGAACTATTCATGGAAAATAGATGTCAATTTTCTTTATAACTCTAAGCCTGTCAATAGATTGAGTTTTAGTGCATGTCACTGAAATTCAGGCAGAATTCTCTGTAATACATGAGGGAAGACTGTTCCAGTGAGTCCTTATTTGTTTGTTTCTCCCTGTCTCTCTCTCTCTCTGTCTCTGTCTCTCTCTTTCTTCCACCCACCTCTGTGTATTATGTGCATTGGACACAACATATATGTACTATCTATTCACTTTCACTGCGGCGGAAGTTAGATATTTCCAAAGCAACCTCTCCAGATATAGTAATCTTTCACTGTACATGGCAAAGATGGAGAATCATCTGTGCTTGAATTTCAGGGGTTTGAGGACCAACGCACACTAGAGGATAATTAGGCCTCACTGAAGACATTTGACTCTGGGAGGCAGAACAGAAGATGGTGCCCATCCTCCAACTCTAGAGGAACATTACTCAAAGCCAGACAAGTTACTTGGGCACCTGAGGCAGAAGAATCTCACAAGCACCTCTCCCTACCCCTTGTAGTATCAACACAATGGCAGTTCTTGTTGTTGTGTGCCTTCAGATCGTTTCCAACTTACAGCGACCCTAAAGTGAACCTGTCGTAGGGTTTTCTTGGCAAGATTTCTTCAGAGGTGGTTTTTCCATTGCCTTCCTCTGAGGCTAAGAAAGTATGACTTGCCCAAGGGTCAGCCAGTAGGTATCCATTCCCAAGTGTGGATTCAAAGCCTGGTTTTCCACAGTCACAATCCAACACTCAAACCACTACTTCACTCTGATTCTCACACAACAGAAGTGCATGCCTACTGAATAACTATTTGATCATCTTTGCTGACATCCAAAGCTGCTCCCTAGTGGTAAAGATAGCCCTGAGTCTGAACTCCAAAAGTTGGGGCTCTTGTGGTGGAACTAGTGCTGAGCTTTGTGCATATGTGAAAACACAGATGAATGACCTTTTGCACCATGACGCCAAAGCCATGAAACATGGCATGGATATTCATGGGACTCTAATAGACTGTACTTTGGGATTATCTTATTTTTAAAATTGATTATTTAATTTTAGTTAATTCAAAACTTGATAAGATGACAGGCATTTATGAGCTTCCCCAATTGGCACAGAGGAAACTTCAGCGGGGCCTGGGATATTCATTTTTACAGTGGACCTACACACGCCCACAAATGTTGTGTCCTTTCCCAGGGCTCACAAACTTCTCAAATGAGAAAAAGGAGAGAGAAAGAAAGAAAAAGAATGGAAGAGACAGAGACAGGGTCTCACTGTGTGGTAAGGGAGGGGAAGAGAAGGAGCTGAAGGGAAAGTGGAGAAAGCTAAAGCCTGTCAAGAAAAAAGAGAAAGAGTGACAGAGGGAGAAAGGAAAGAGCAGAGAAAAAAGAAAAGGCATCAGCAGAGGAACTAAATAGTTTCTAATCCTCATGGAGCCTGATCTATCTGCTGCTATGTTAATATTATTCTATATGAACAGCCTACCTACTGTTCCAAAGATGTTCCCACAAACATTTGGAATTCAAGCAAATCACATAAGTTCAGCTTTGAAAGACAGTTGGCTCTCCACATTCGCTAGGGTTAGGGGAACAGGACCCTTGCAAAAATTGAAAAATTGAAAATATCAAAATGCGAGTGTGTCTGTGGGAAGCAAGCTGAGTCACGGTGGGCGTACGGCATACATGGTCCAAACCAGGCCAGGCCAGGCCAGGGAAAGGGGATGGGTCTGCAAGATGGTCCTATATTTACTCTTTCACACCCATCTCTTCCTTGGGTGGGTGGGGCATCAGGAGAGGGTTTGTGGTGCTGAGAAATCAGGCTGTGAGCCATCCTTAGCTGGCCAGGGAGCGATTGGTAGAGGAGGAGGAGGACCAAAGGCAGGTTTTTAAAGGGCTGTGCAGTCTGATCAGAGCTGTTGAGAAGGGAGGTATTACCAGAAAAGAAGTGCCTGAGGTGGGGAAGGTCAGGGGTTGAAGAAATTTGCAAATAATCAGATCCATGGAAATCAAACCTGCAAATGTGGAGGGCTCTCTTTTCTCTTCTTTTTCCTCCCTCTTTTCCTCTCTCTTAATACTCTCTTTTTGACTCTATTCCATGGCCCTTTCCACACCTTACCTTCTGTCGCTGGGGTGCGGGGATCGCATGAGCAGCCTCCAGCGAGAGGCTCTCTTGTCCAGGGTCCTTCAGCTCCACACGAGCTGTCTGCTCGCGCAAGAACCCTGCCTCTTCCTTCCACAGCACAGCCTGGGAGTTTCCCAGGCTGCACTGGGGCAGGAAGCACGACTGGCACAGCTCCGGAGGCTCCACATGCCAGGTAAGTGTGCACGGGGCCCGGGAGCAATGCACGATCACGCACCATTTTCAGCTTCTGCCAAAAATGAAAAATTGTGCGATCGGTGCCTGCCGGCCCCTAGAGCATCACGTGATTGTGAGTACATCATGCAGATTGCTCCTCACAGTCACGTGACACTCCAGGTGCCCTTTCACATGGAAAATCATAGAGTCATAGAATCATAGAAATGTAGTGTTGGAAGAGACCACAGGGGCCATCCAGTCCAACCCCCTGCCATGCAGGAACACCCTCAAAGCACTCCCGACAGATGGTCATCCAGCCTTTGCTTTAAAATCTCCAAAGAAGGAGACTCCACTACACTCCGAGGCAGCATATTTCATGGCCGGACAGCCCTGACTGCCATGCAGAAAATGCCGTGTGGAAAGGGCCCATGTCTTTTGGACATTCCAACATGCTCAAGACTTGGTGCATTAAAAGGGGGAATGGAGTGGGAGAGAGAAAAAAAGGGATGTAGCAGTACCTTTAAGAGTCACTGTTTTTTTATTTTAGTATGAGCTTTTGTGGTGCATTTCTGCAAGCTTTTTGCTTCATTCCATGAGAAGCAGATGCAGACTCAGAACTTGGAAAAACAGTGTATCTGCCACTAATCAAAGTGCCTCAAAAGCCCCTCCCTAAACTGCAAACTCCAAGATTCCATAGGATGTTGAAAGCGGAATAATAGCACTATAGTAGTCTAGTGCAGAAATGGCCGAAGCTACTTCACTAGTGCAATGAGTAATATTCCTAAGCTGGATAAAAAGGAGGAAGGGAGAAGGAGAAAAAAGAAACGTGGCAGCACCTTCAAGACTAACTGGTTTTTATTTTAGCATGAGCTTTTGTGGATATAAACCCATTTCATCAGATGCAGTACTGAATGATATTATGCCTCAGGGCATAAAACATATTTATACAGTTGTGGGAGTGCAACAGAATGTAGTAAGATCCAGAAAGTTGCAAATCATGTCCTTTGCCATAACATTTTCAAAGAGCTGGTTGAGGTAACACAGATCTTTCAGATCTTTAGCATGGTCAGTTAGTGCTGACGCATGAAAGCAATAAATCTGCTTAATTTGTGTTTCTCCAGCTTTCCTTCACCATACTCCCAGATGCTGCTAAAACCTTTCCAGTTACACAGAGAATGAGGGAAAAGGAGAGGCTGGACAGGCATAGAAAGACTTTGGAAAAAGAAGCTCCTTTGTCAGAGTCTCTGTTAACTGAGGTACACCTATAACTGGGAAACAAGGAATAGTGCAGCAAGTAATAAGGTATTTTTCAACCTTATAAGAATGAACAGCACTGGATTACTTTCCAGCCACAGAAAAAGGAATAAATTACTTGGAAAGTAATTTTCCAAGTTCTGAAGAACTAGGCAAGAAGTCCCCTACCTCTAATTTCAGAATTTATGTCTTAGTATATCAAGTGTAATTTCCTTCCAGGGAAATGTGTAAGATCCTAAATACACTAAAGGCACCAGACCCTATCTGATCTTTAAAGTTAAGCAGGGCTAGCCCTGGTTGGTACTTGGATGGGAAACTGCCAATGAATACCAGGTGCTATAGGCTATATTTCAGAGGAACGAACTGGCAAATCCATTTCTGATTATTCCTTGCCTATGAAAACCCTATGAAATTCCCGGAGTCATCATAAGGCAACAGTGATCAGAAGGCATGTATATGCACATATGTTTGTAGGATTACAGTCTGAAACTGCAGTGAGCCCCATTATTACCACTGGCATACAATCAGTCAATGCCACACTTATTGAATCAACATATCTCTGTGGCTGAGCATAATGAGCAGAGCTTAGTGCACATTGCCCAGAATCACCAGCACAGCATGGACAATTTTTCCAAGCTCTGATAAGATGATGGGAGCAGAAACTCTGAGGAAGCATGTGACCCCACCGCTTATTTTGAGTTGCGTTCAGCACACCCAGTCCACTAAATGCTAATTTGCCTGATTCACGCAAGCATGGTTTAATCAGCTGAAATGAACCAGTGGCCCTTTCCACATGGCATTTGCCATGCGAAAGGGCGCCTGGAGTGTCACACAATTGTGAGGAGCGATCTGCACGATGCACTCACAATCGCACAATGCTCTAGGGGCCGGCAGGTGCCGATCGCGCACCTTTTCATTTTTGGCTGGAAGCTGAAAATGGTGCATGATCATGCATTGCTCTCAGGCTCCATGTGCACTTAACTGGCATTCGAAGCCTCCGGAGCCGCACCGGTCGTGCTTCCTGCTCCAGCACAACCTGGGAAAGTCCTAGGCTGCACTGCAGAAGGAAGAGGCGGGGGTCTTGTGCAATCAGGCAGCTAGTGTGGAGCTGAAGCAACAGGGACATGAGAGCCCCTCACTGGAGGCTACTCGCATGATCCCTGCACCCCAGCGCCGGAAAAAGGTAAGGTGCGGAAAGGACCAGTGTCAAGTATGAATGACTTATCCTCTCACGTAAAAACAAATGCCATTTTAAAACCTCCCTGGAAAGCAAAACTAGAAAATTAAACAGGACTAGCAATTTTAGCAGCCTGCCCCCATGTTCTGCTGCAGAGCATACAGATAACTCATGACAGGGCTATGACAAAGGAGTTCATTTCCTCTTTGAAAGGGAAACTTTTTGAAGCGTGACCCAGAGAAATCAAATGGGTGCATCCCAGACACACTAACTGTGCAACTGATGGACACGGCTAGCTTAGAAAGTCTCCTATCCAAACCTGGTTAGAAGGAACACAATTTCATTCATTGTGCAGCTCCGATATCCTTCAAGGAGGAATTGTATACCAGACTGCCCTAGTGATTTCTGCCCTCTGCATCAGATGAGCTCTCTCACTTTGCAATCAGAGCACCCAAAACCTGTTGCCTCGCCTCAGTAAGCTAGAGGTGACCCTGGTTTGAGGATGCCCACCACCTCCTAGACAAAATCTTGGCCTACACACATGACAACATCCTTCTAAGTTTCTCTTCCTGGCAAAAGTCAGAAAAGCCTCACATATATGAAGATTCACAGCAACTCCCCCCTGCAAGAAATTTGTAGGAAAGGAAGAACAACCACATTTGCTCAGCTTACCAAGATCGTTCCAGGATCTATTTGATCTCCCATGGGTATTTATTAGCATTAGCTATTTGTTAAGGGCTTGAGATGGTCACTGAGTGTCAAAGTCTGCCTGCAGGAAACAAAGGTTTTTTTTGTAGAAGACCTTGGATAGTAGTATGTGGAATTTGGGGTCGGGGGCAGTCTGTTGTGTGAATAATGTCTCAGAATCCAACCTCTGATTACAGTCACCCAGGACCATAAATTTAGAGAGTGTTACACCGCACCAGACAATGCATCAAGAGAAGTTTTATTCCAAACAAAACAATACTGGGTAATCCCTTTGTCCAGGTTTGATCAGCAAATTAATGATTATGGCCAGCTGGAGACAGGGTTCTTCCTAGATAAGGGCAGCTCAGAAACAACGACAAAGATCTCAGCCATTTCATTCATGCTTTTTCACAGAGATGCCATCTTCCATCCACTTGCAGCTGACCCAGAGTGTTACCCTGTGAATTGGGGGTCCTGGGAGGGGCACCCAAACAACCACACAAACTAAACAAGATGGGGGAATTAGCTGGAGCACTCTCTTGGCTAACGAGAGGCAGGGTAACTTAGCGGGGATCTTTTACCCAATGTATACAGCGTTAGGTCAGTGAGTAGGCAAACAGCTCAAATAACAATTAAGATTTATTAGACAATTATTAAAGAAAACACGAACACACTCCTAACTAGAAAAGGAAAATAGAGTTTTGGGGAATGGGTGAAACGCCACCTTTCCTGCAGTCCTGGAGAAAGCCAATTGAAGAGAAGGAAACCTGGCATGGCGGCCGAGGGGAGCTCGCAGAAGAAGCGGCAGCAAGGCGGGATGGAAGTTCAGTGAAATCCGAGCATTCCAGCGAGAGATCCAAAGAGCTCTCGGAACTGGGGGTATTTATCAGGGAAAGAATGACCATAGGCTAGTCTGATCTTAGATGAAAACAATAAGTTTTGGGTTGGAGACAATGCCTCTGAAAGGTCAGAATTTACATGATTGAGTTATGTTCCGAATTGACAATGGTCTGGCCGGTATGTAGATGCGGCTAGCTCGGCAGTTAAGCACTCAGCTCACCAGGGTGCTCTCTTAGGGCAGAGGGTCTTTGTTATTGGTAATGAGGGTGTTTGTTTCGGGAGGTCCCCCAAAGCAGATCTGGCAATTTCTGGCTTGGTTTGGTGTGAGCAGCAAATAGTAGCCATGCCTATCTTTGCGCTTATTCAGTGGCCTCACAAACGCTTGGCTGGTGGCAGAGTAGGGCCAAATTGTGATATCAAAATGATATCTTTGGTTCACCAAAGGCCAAGCCAGTACATGGTGGTAACAAGAGCTTACAAAAGTTTCCTTTTTGGACTTCAGCCCCCAGAATCCCCCAGTCAGCTTGGGCATGTGAGACCTCCTCCCAGGGGTTGATCATGCTGAATGGGTGATTTCAGCAGTGGTAGCCCCCTAGAAGTAACTTTTCCAGTCTCTGTACTGACCAGGTATACAGCAATGTTTTATGACTAGGGAACATATACCACAACATAAAGTCAAAGAAATGAATCCTGTCTACATTAACTAAACTGTCTCAGGTCTTTCTAACACATCTCTGCATGCAGGTTATTATTACATGTCCACTAAAATCTGGTATATTAAGCTGGACTTGGGCCAACTTGCAGACCTTTGGACTGTAAATTGTTGGTAGTAAATCTGACTTCTTTGTTGTGTTTAAATTACAGAATGGCATCATCTTTCCATTGGCTTTGTGTTCCTAATAGATCTCACCACAGCATGAATATCATTACAGGAATCAATAAAACATCTGACAGCATCCAACTGTATCATAACATCCAAAACACAGAGACACAGATGTCCACTCAATAGGGTTCCTTCAGTTTGGGCATACTAGACCTCAAGGTGACCACAACATGCAATTCTTAGGCCCTTTCCACAATTCACCTTTTTGCGGAGCTGGGATGCAGGGATCTCACGAGCAGCTTCTAGCGAGAGGCTCTCGTGTCCCAGGTCCTTCAGCTCCGCAACTGCTACCTGCTCGTGCAAGAGCCCCTCCTCTTCCTTCCTCAGTGCAGCCCGGGATTTTCCCAGGCTGCACTGGGGCAGGAAGCGTGAGAGCTGCGGCTCCGGAGCTCCGCAAGCACGGCAAGTGCGCGTGAGGCCCCAGAGTGATGTGCAATCATGCACCATTTTCAGCTTGCAAACGAAAATGAAATAGTGCATGATCGGCGCCTGCCAGGCCCTGGAGTGTTGCGCGATTGTGAGTGCATCGTGTGGACCATTCCTTGCAGTTGCGCAATGCTCCAGGGTCCCTTTTGCATGGATTCCAGATATAATACCTAGAAACAGTCTTCAGAGCCATTAGGTAATTCCTAATGGATAATAAACCCAGGATCAGATTGGATGGGTGACAAATAATTATAAACATTAACTTTATTTGACCTGAAGCCTAATAGGGTATTACTAAAAAAAAATCCACCTACCTGTTTTTAAAGCGGTGACTTCAGAATACTGTAAATTATAAGGCTGGGATCCCATTTGACACAGGAAATCTGAGAGGGCAACAACTGCCAGCCAGGTAATGGCTAGAGGTTGCTTGGTCAAGACTATCCCAGGCTCTGAGATTTTAGGGCCAGAACCAGAGACCCAGGGATGACCCCTTGTAATTTCACTGGATACAGACCATGGTGAAGCTACAGGGCTAAAACTACAAAAGGCAACCTCTGATCATGTCACTAAGCGTGATGCATTAAACATCAACTCCACTTGAACAGAGCATGCCGTTAGAACAAAAACAAAAAACAAACTAACAAAACCCCCAAGTCTAACATGATTGCCATTGTGGTTTTAATTCTTATGTATGGTTGTGAAAGTTGGACAGTGAAGAAAGGTGATAGGAAAAGAAATCATTCATTTACAGTGCGGTGCTATTAAAAAGACAAATAAATGTGTCTGAGAGTAAATATGTGTCTGAGCCTCTTCCGAGAAGCTAGATTAACTAAAGTAAGGCTATTATACTTTGGACATACCATAAGAAAACATGATACAGTGGAAATAAAGATAATGCTGGGGAAAGTGGAAGGCACTAGGGAAAAAAGGAAGACTATGTTATAGGTAATAGTCTAAAATGCCCTAAAGGTACCAGATCACCTCTGATCTTGGAAACTAAACAGGCTCAGTTCTGGTTAATATTTGCATGAGAGACCACCAAAGAATACCAGGTGCTGTAGGCTATATTTCAAGATGACGGAACTGGTAGAACCACCTCTGAGTATTCCTTACCTAGACAAACTCTATGAAATTCATGGTGTTTCCATAAGTCAACAGATGCCTTGAAGGCATGTACACATACACACACATGTTACACATGGATTGATTCAGTCAAGGAAGCAACAGCCCTGACTTCACAAGCCCTGAGCAGGGCTATTAATGGCTGAGGCTCTTGGAGGTCTCTTATTACGAAGTCAAAGCTGATTTGATGGCATATAGCAACAACAACAAATAAGGAATACACCCACAAAAATGTATGCATACCTTTCAAAACAGTGTGCTCAGTCTGACATCCTCCTCCTCACTGTGGGGAATGGAGAAGGGAGCCCAGGCCCTGAGGTCTGTCAAACCTATCCCAGCCAATCAGTGGCCATTTGAATCAGGGAGCACAGCTGTTCCCAGACATTGCCTGGCAGCTATTGTACAAGGAGCTACTGCTTACCTCCTTGTGCAGCATCAGAAAAAGCAGTGGTGGAGCTTGGAGTGTGTGGAGGGGAGGTGGGAGGGGGCGGACTACAGTGTGAGGGGCGTGGCTGCAGTGCACAGGGGTGTGGGTGCGGTGCATGGGGTTGTGGCCAGGACGCCCCAGAAACATTGCCACCTGGGGTGACTCGCCTCCCCTCCGCCCCCACATCCCTACGCAACTAAGAAAAAGTACATATATTTGCACAATCCCCACCCATTAACTTAGCACAAATCACAGAGGCCCTTTCCGCAGCTTACCTGCGTCCAGCATGGGCATCACGCAAGCAGCCTCTTCTGTGAGTCTCTTGTGTCCCTGCTGCTTCTGCTCTACAGGAGCTGCCGGCTGGCCGGCCGGCAGCATGAGGGCTCTGCCTCTTCCTTCCGCAGCACAGCTGGGTATTTTCCCAGGCTGCGCTGGGGGAGGAAGCGCGAGGGCCGCAGCTCCGGAGGCTCCATACGTACGATAAGTGCGTGTGGGGCCCTGGAGTGATGTGCAATTGTGCACCATTTTCAGCTAAAAGCTGAAATTGATATAGTGCACAATTGGCACCTGCTGGCCCCGGCAGCATTGCGCGATTGCAAGGATGTCGTCTGAAATGCTTCTCGCAATTGCGCGACACCCGGGAGGTCCTTTTGCATGAGAAATGCCATGTGAAAAGAACTTGAGAAGTTTCCAACCTAATATTGAGAGAAACTAAAGGAAAACATGCCAAAATATGGAAGGCAATGTTAGAAGTTTTGAAGGTTGTATGGTAAAGCCATTGTTGCAAGTGCAGCACACCCTCATTCCATTTGTGTTACACACTCATTTCTGGCTGAGTAGGTTTTTAAAACGCTATGTAAATCTGAACAGCCTCTGCTAAAAGGCTGTGCTTGGGGTTTGGATTTCAAAAAGACACTTAACATTGAATTGTCAGGCTGTTAATAATAAAGGCTGAGATGATGGACCATAAAGAATTAACCAAGTTCACTTGAAGTTCAAGACTTGGACCTGATCATTATGGGCTGGTGTAGATTTAAACAAAGAAGAAGCCCAAGATGCCTGTGATGTCCTATATTGTCCTTATTTCTGTGATGTCCTGTACTGTCCTTATTCCTTCCCCTCACACATACAGCTTTGGAGCTGATATTATGGCTTTTTATGACCACAATTTCTTGATATAGCCCAATCATTCCTGTTTTCATATCCTGGTTAATAAGCAGTGATTAACCAGGAAATGCACCATTCTATCATGGCTGCAGCCAATCTGGAAAAGTCTGCAGCAATATGTGGCTGCAAAATTACCAAGCAGCAATCTGCAACTGATTTACATTTCACAGTTCTGAGTGGAACATTAATAATAACCAGTATTCACATAAAAATGTGTCTTAGAGAAAGAAATGGTGTGTGGTGGGGGTGAGGTGGGGTACAGTTCTGCCTCTGCAATTTGTTTGGAGAAACAAATTTCATATTTAAAACTTGAGTAATAAAGATGACAGGACTACAATAATGATATTATTCTGGAAGAAAAGGTTTTCAAATCCAACAGAATCTAATTTTATGTTGGCGTATACAAAAGTATAATTAGATCTGGCATATTTAAATGATTAATATGTTAAAGAATCTAAAAAATAAGTTTTCCAAACTTTTTTTTAAAGAACTTGGCAGTCTGCAGAACATTTTGGACAACAACTCCCAGAATCCCCCAACCATGGGCCAGGTCAGTAGCTATGGTGGCTAAGGGATTCTGGGAGCTGTCATCCAAAAGTAATGTTTCGAAGCTCTGATGTGAATAGGGTCGAAATGTTCTGTAGACTTTCCCAACTTCTGTTTAAGGTGTAATGATGGTGTGGATCCCATTGGGAGAACAGTGGGATACATATTCAGTAAATAAATAATTTTAGGCTGATAAACTATAATTTACTGGCCTAAGAAAAAGTCAGGTGTTCATATGCTCCCACAGCACTCCTGCCTTAGTTTGCTAAAATGAGAGTTAACAATGTATCTGAAACAAGAAACTGTGGAAGTAGATGCGGACATACACATCATCATCATCATCTACAGATTTATAAAGCAATATAAAAACATACAAAATAAATACATTTGCAAAAATATGAAAATGTAACATATAGGCAAACAAACAGACCCTAATCTTGAGTGCAGAAACATGTTATTTATAGGTTGTTGTTGTGTGCCTTTGAGTAAACTTACGGTGACCCTAAGTTGAAGCTACCCTAAAGTCTTCTTGGCAAGATTTGTTCAGAAAGGGTTTGCCATTGCCTTTCTCTGAGGCTCAGAGAATGTGACTTGCTCAAGGCCACCCGATAGGTTTCTACAGCTAAGCAAGGATTCGAACCCTGGTCTCCCAAAGTCTTAACCCAGCACTCAAACCACTACATTTCCTTGCATTCCTGTATTTATTTATTAAGCATTTCCAAAAGGAAGATTTGAGCTGCTCCACCTTCTTTTTTCTATGCTGATCTGTCAATCAAGGAGGGATCATAGCTGAATAGTAGAGCACTAGATTAGCAAGCTGAAGATCTCAGCTCCAGTTCCTGGCATCTGTACATAGGCCTCAGAGAGGCTTGTGTTTGGAACTCTGGAGAACTTCTGCCGGCCGCTATAGACAAGTCCGTTGAACCAATGGTCTGACTCAACACCAGAGCTGGGCAAAGTTAGACTACAACTTTCAGCTGCTAGCCGTGATTGCAGGTGGATTTTAGAAATTCTAATCTAAAAAGCAGTTCTTCCCAAACTCTGTTTAGGCAGTGACTGCTTGGGCAAAATGGCTGAGGCTCCCATTTCAGTTCCAAGGCAGCTCCTGTTCTCTCCTATGATCCCTATGGAACCTTCATAGACTAACAGTTGACAAAGTCAGATGGCCAACAGCTAAAACTTCAGCATTCTTTGCTACTGCCTTAAAAAAAACCTTACTCGATGTTAGGGATGGGATGAATCCAGAATTTTCCGAATCTGGATCCGAATCCCTGGAAGGTTCTGGGAATCCATGAATCTCACAAATCTTGAATCTTTTGCATCCTTTTTTTAAAAAAGGGTGTAAAAAGCAAGGGAAAGAAGGATAATCTTGGGCAAGACACACTCTCTCAGCAAAAGCCTAGGCAAAGGCAAACCTCCCTCTGAAGAAATCTGGCCAGGACAATTGCCACAGTTTTGCCTCAGGATCTCCCCAGATTGACAATGACATTAAGGCCCTTTCTACACTGGCAGGAAAATGTGGATTATTAATCTTACATTTTCCTGCCTGTGTAAACAGTGCCACATACTACAGGAGAGAGGTAATCCAGGTCAAAACTGGCTTTTCTTTGTATAGCTCCTTATGGCACCCTGGGGTTTGTAGTTTGATGATGCATCAGCACACTTTGGCAGAGAAGGCTGTGACACCTTGTAAAACTCCAAACCCCAGAATTGTGCCTGAAAGAGCTTTGCAAGGGAGCTCTGCGAAGAAATGTTTCAGCTGTCCTTGAAATCTCAAGCCTCTAGCTTCCAGTCAAGTGCTGAACTTAAATATTAAATGTTCAATTTAAATATCTTAGAATACAATCACAGATGTAATTTGTGAAATTGTTAGCAAAGGCCATTATTACTCTAGGGGAAAAATTCACCTGCTTGCCATCTCCTCTTGTGTGTCTATTCTCCCAAGTTTTCAGGCATTCTGGTCTCCCAGGTTTTCAGGCATCCCGGTCTCCAAGAAACTATTTGGGTGGTAGATTCGAAAGATTTGGTTTGTCTATTTTGGCACCAGGGATTTGGATTCGCAAATCTCAAATCCCTGCCAAGGGTTCCAGGATTCAAGGTTTCAGTTGGCCCATCTCTACTAGATATGATCCTATATTCACATTCTTTCTCTTTTACTTCAAACAAGGGATATCAGCTAACAGAAGGCCTATCAGGAAGGAGGAGGAGGAGGAGGAGGAGGAAGAATGGAAAAGGAGAAGGAGAAGAAGAAGATGGAGATGAAGGGGAGAGAAGGAGGAGGAAGGTGATGAGGACGAAGCATGGTTTCTACCAGCAAAGTAAACAGGTGGACAAACTTTCCAACATTTGTCAGTATTAATAGCTATCTGTTAAGTCTTTAACTAGTCTCAGTGACTCCCAGAAGAAAGCACACCATTATATAAAGTTGCATGTATTATGAGAGGTTGAAGTCTACCAGAGCTTTCATTTATGTATTCAAGAAATGGTGACCATACACTGAAGAAACTCCCCACTCTAAGTGCATTTCTTATCCCTGTCTTGGTAAGTCAGCCTTTCCATCATTGTGTACTCATTTTCATTCATGGCCAGTCTCATGGGGTCTTGTCATAAAGACAGAAAAGGCAGCACACAAATATTTTAAATAGATAAATAAATAATAGATGGAAGAGGTCCTTTTTGTTTGCATGCCAGGTTTTCATTTAAAAAAACCCCGTGTTTTAAAGATGTATGCTCACCTGTTGATCAAATGATCTCCAATGTGGCTTCCAACAGATTATATCAATTGAATTTGAAGTCAAATGTATTTGAAAAAACAATTTTTTTCCTGCAAAGGGTAAGGAAGTGTGGAGGTCTTTTTATTTAAAAAAAAGAAAAGAGAAAGGTGGGGAGAGAGAGAGTGTGCGCAAAGTGGAAGCCCACCTCCCTCTCTTTGTATGACGCATGCAAAGCTGAAGAATGGAATGAATAAAAGTAGTTGTTCAAAGCACATTTTAATTGATGCTGATCTGGGAATCCCTTACTCACTCATTAGCATGAGTGCAATTAATGGGCCTGTTAGCCTGAGTAAGTCTTGTTCCTGTAAGCAAAGGGCTGTGAGATCGAGCCCCAGGGCTGAGAAATGACTGGGGTTAATCAAAGCAAGAAGGTTGTTTTAAATAAGTTTGTAATGATTCTGCCTTTCTGGCAAAACTTTACCTGGGATATCCATTCTCTAGGTACCTAAATAGCAGAACAATGTCAACAAATTGGACAAGATTCAGAGAAGGGAAATAAATTTTAAAAAATGCTGAAAGGTTTGGGCTGGTTTATGAAGAAACTTTAAAAGAGCTATACATGTTTAGCTTGGCTAAATGACGACTGAGGGTGGATATGATAACTGTTGGTTGAATCCAAAGGGTGTAGAGGAATTATTCACTGAGGTTCAAAGAGGATGAGAGAAACGGGAACACAACAAAATCACAAAGGACCTTTGTGACTACATAAGTAGGAAAAAAATGCCTGATGTTTGCTTCCATCCGTTTGTGCGTGGAAAGCACATGACTTAATGTGTCTAATCAGTATAAATAAGGCAAGGAGGACAAGCGCTAGGGACTACAAGGAAAATAACAAATAGAAGCCATTTCTGGTCCCTAATACCTGTGATTCCAAACACGCCCTAAAAGTTAATCCTGAAGGTCTGAATCGGGTAATTAAATTGAACACAGGGAAGAACAGGAGCGAAAAGCAACTATCACATGCAAATCATCCATGTGCAAAAAGAGGTGTAGAGAACAAAAAGATCAGGCATTAAAGAAAATTCATTAACAAGGCAGCTGTGAAACCCCTTCTTGGGAAAAGAGAAACTGTTTTGGTACATACGATAACATTGACAGCCGTCACTATCTTCATGGTTAGCAATAAGCCAGGCTGAAGCTGGAATCAAAACAGAGCCGTTAGCAGGTTGCTGGTCTCTCTGTGACTTGAAGAGTAATTAGAAAGAAAGATCTTTTCTGCCGCAGTTCTGAAAGAAAGAGAATATTAATAAGAGAATAATCATATAATATGAAGTACTCTGCTTTCACCAAATGAGAACCATATGTTGATTTATCATGAGAAGTATGTAAATACAAGTCTGCGCTGATACAGAGCACATGTTGTTAGTCATGAAGCAACTATTTAAAATTCCACAGCTAGATCATTAATTTCACAGGACTCTTTTGAGAAGACAACAGAGGGTGAATAATTGTGGCACTAGGAAGAGAAAGACATTTTGTGTTGCTGGGTTTTCATGGGAAGCCCTGTGTGATCCAGCTTCTGAGTCAGGCTGGCTTTTCCTTTGCACCAATTAAAGGAGAAGCCCTAATGGCTCAGAAAACCAGCCCTGTTACCTTAGAGAAACTGGAGAAGCCCTGACTGGGGAGAGTCTTCTCAAAAGAGTCTACTGAACTTAAATGTCAGCTTGATAAGAAGATTTTAATAGTTTAGTAGTATGAAGGAGGGGTTGAGAATGTAAGATTGAATAGCTATGAGAATGTGTGATGTATTGCATCATGAGAAGAAAACAACAACAACAGAAAACCCTCAAACACATGACTGGAAGCATCATAAAAAGCAGAGTAGCCAAAGTGGTATAGTGGTGTAAGTGCTGGATGAGAACTCTAGGAAACCAGAGTTTGACTCTCTGCTCAGCCATGGAAATCTACTGGATAATCTTGGGCAAGCCACACTATCTTATCCTCGGAGGAAGACCAGGGTAATCCTTCTCTGAATCAATCTTTGGATGCCATATGCCAAGAGTCAACTTAAAAACACAGAACAAAAATGATCATCAGAAGTAGTTTTTGAGTCACGTACTTCTTCACTCAGGACATAATTAATTTACAGACTTCACCTAGCAAATGAGTGAAGGATATGCTTATCATTTAGCTAATATCTAGCATTGCTAAATGAATCCTCCATGTTCATGCACTCAATCACTAGATGCCATGGCAAACCACAGCGAACAGATATTTCAATCATGCCCTGCTTGTGAGCTTTCTTAGGATACGTGACTGATTATATTCACTTTCAAAAGCAAACACCGAGTCATGGCAAAACATCAGCTGATTTGGTAAATGCATTGAAGGGGATTTTTCCAAAGCCCATCTAATTGTTGGTCCCAACAAATGTAAGAGTCATTGTTCAAAGGCAGAATCATAGAGGCCCTTTCTGCACGGCATTTTCCATGTGAAAGGGCACCTGGAGTGTTGTGCAATTGTGAGGAGTGATCTGCATGACACACTCACAATCGCATGATGTTCCAGGGGCTGGCAGGCGCTGATTGTGCACCTTTTCATTTTCAGCTGGAAGCCAAAAATGGTGCGCGATCGCGCATTGCTCCTGGGCCCCGTGCGCACTTACCTGGCATGCAGAGCCTCTGGAGCCGTGTGGGTTGCTCTTTTGCCCCAGCACAGCCTGGGAAACTTCCAGGCTGCACTGCAGAAGGAAGGGGCGGGGCTCTTGCGCAAGCAGGCAGCTCACGTGGAGCTGAAGCAGCAGAGATGTGAGAGCCTCTCACCAGAGGCTGCTCACGCGATCCCCTCACCCCATCGCCAGAAAAGGGCACGGTGCGGAAAGGGCCAAGGATGAGTCAAGACTCATGTAAGTCCCATGTATTTAGTAAGTCTGCTCTAGTTTGGACAAAAAATTGGATTTAGGCTACTGAATTCTTCTGAACCAACATTATCTGACATTATCTAATTTTGGCCAATGAAATGTGGCTGGGATTTCCCCACTCACATCAGTATTTAAAAATGCTTGGCATCTGCAGCTTCACTATGAACATGGAGCATTTCCCCTACGTTAAAGTCAACAGAGAATTCCCCACCTACATTGAGCCCATTACACACTAGAATTTCCAAACTTGCAGCAGAACATAGGTCATCCCAGTGTTATCAGTCATACATGGGCAAGGGAAGCACTTTTCATAACATAGAAAGTGGCCATTTATTCCTTGCCCAATGACAGAAGAGGACACAGATTTGCATGAAATGTTCGTATGCTAATTTACATGCATACATGTTGATGTAGAAAATAATTTATTTTAAAAGCAACGCCATCCCATCATAATAGAAAATCCTGAGACTGGATGAACGATGGGTCTGCTCCATCTGTAGCTCCATCTAGGCAACTTCAAGGCCCTGGCTTCAGTCCCTTCTTAGGGCCTTGGGCTGGTAATCTCTTCAAACAGAGTAGCTTTTTGAGAGGTCATCATGTTTGTCCATCACAGCATGACAAAGATGGAAGGGAGGGGGATAAAAAAAGGAATGTGGCAGTATCTTTAAGACTAACTGGTTTTTATTTTAGCATGAGCTTTTGTAGACATAAGTCCCCTTCTTCAGAGGCAGTACAGAATAATATTAAAGCCTCAGGGTATAAATCATATTTATACAGTTGTGGGAGTGGGACAGAATGTAATAGGATCCAGAAAGATATAAATCATGCTGCTTAGCCTAATTTTTCAAAGGCCTGGGTAAAATGACACAGGTCTTCCAGATCTTTACAGTAGTCAATTATGGCTGATGTATGAAAGCAATAAATCTGCATACCAAAAGTCAGTTTTCCTGGGTTCAGAACTCTCTCTGAGAAGTTTCCTTTTGTTATCAAAGTAAGAAATATCTTTAATATTACATTGTACTGCATCTGAAGAAGTGGTTTATACCCACAAAAGCTCATGTGAAAATAAAAGCCAGTTAGTCTTAAAGGCTCTGCCACATTCCTTCCCCCTCTCCCTCTCCCTTCCTCCTTTTTATCCTTCAGATGGAGAACAGCTTAAAATAGAGGAGTGTCCTCTGATAGTCCTTCAAACACAAGATCATTTTCCTGTGTAGTGTAGTGGTTTGAATGCTGGACTAGAACTAGGGCCATTTCCACACTACACTCTTATAGTGCTATTATCCCACTTTCAACATCCTGTGGAATCCTGGGCTTGGCAGTTTAGGGAGGGGCATTTACAAATCTCAGCCAGAGAGCTCTTTGGCCTCAACTACAAACCCCAGAATTCCACAGGATGTTGAAAGTGGAATAATAGCACTGTAACAGTGTAGTGTGGAAATGACGTAGGACTCTGGGAGATCAACATTCAAATCCCTGCTCAGCCATGGAAACCCACTGGGTGATTTTTGGCAAGTTAAAGGCCATTTCCACACTAGCCTGTTATAGTGCTATTATTCCACTTTCAACATCCTATGGAATCCTGGGGTTTGCAATTTAGGGAGGGGCCTTGGAGGGGCCTTTGAGGTCCCTCCCTAAATTGCAAACCCCAGGATTCCATAGGATGTAAAAAGTGGAATAATAGCACAATAACAGGCTAGTGCAGAAATGGCCAAATTTCTCAGCCTTAGAGGAATAAAACTTGCCAGGAAAACCCACTGATAGGCTCTGAAATGGGCTGTTCTAATATTTCCAGTGATAGAGAGAACCAGTGCTGCAAATGGCTGCATTCCATGATGCATAGACAGTGGTGCCTCACTTACTGTGTCCAAGAAGGTTGGGTGAGAAGGTAGGATGTTGAAAACAGGAACCCCAAGTTTTGCAGTAGAGCATAAAATTTCACTGTGTCAGAAAGAGTCTCAAAACAGTCACAGGCCATTTCCGCACAAGGCGAGGGAATCACTCCGTGCCGTTACTCACCGGATCTTCTGGCTCCTCGGTCTGGTCCAGGGTGAATTGGAGCAGTGTGTGGTCTTAGATCTGCACTGCTCCGGCTTCCAAAATGGCGGCTTCCGGTTGGTCATGGGTCCTGACCAACTGCTGAAGCTCGCCACGCCTAAAGCCCACCCTCCGCAGATTGCAGGCTCGCATTGGTGAGAGCCTGCAAATCTGCACAAGGGAGCAGGCACGCAATGGCACGCTCCGGAAAAAGAGAAACCTCTTTTTCCAATCTTTAAAAAGCACACTGGAGGACCAGTTGGGGACATTTCGGAGAGGACTGAGGTGTGGATCTCCGGTAAGTAGTCGGAACCTAGTCCGCTCCAAAGTGCACACGACTTCTGTAGAGGACGCACTGCATTGTTTTAATTCCCCCGTGTGGAAAAGGCCACAGTCTTAAGGGCTAGCAACAAGTTTATGCATCCATTTAAACTTTATGACCAAAAACTATCTACATATTGAACTCTGCAGTAGGTACAGGAATTATCATTTTCTTTCCTTAGGGTTGCTGTAAGTCACAAACAACTTGAAGACACACAACGACAATGCTATAGGTCAAGGATTAGGAGCCACTGGGCTATTCTTCATCTAGCCTGCAAAGTCTTCTGCAGTCATCTCTAGAGGCTGGAAGGAAGAGGAGATTTAAAAGCCAGGGAGCTGTGCCATGGAACGGAGCTATGCTGTGCAAGCTGGGGCTTGTTCCTGAGCTGGGATGCAAAAAATTTGGCTGTGAATTCCACACCAGAAAACTGTTGCAGTGGGGCTTACTCCTTAGTAGAGAGGCATAAGACTGAGCTCTGCTTTTGTATGCTGGGTGGAAGAAGCCCAAAATGTCAGGATTACCTCTGACCCCACTCCTTTACTTTGGCTCTTAACCACAGCCCACTCTTGAAAAGCATTCCTCCACTCTTTGCCTCCTCTTAAAAATATTGGCTGAGATGCACTATTGGGGTTGCCTAGGCAAAAATCTCTGCATGAGGAGGTGTGCATTGATTGCACTGTGCAACCATTGTGCTAAATAGCAATATTGTGGAACTGAATGTGCACTTAAATGTGCAAGTGAACATGTGTGTATCTCCATGTGCATCTACATACTTGTCACTATGCAGCTCATGACCATTTGATTGTTTTCCATATTGTATGGCTGCTATTTTTAGAATACAGTCCTCCCTCCACATTTGCTAGAGTTAGGCGCACAGGACCCCCACGAAAGTGGAAAAAACGTGAATAACCCTACGCCCTCCCAAACCATATTTAACACACACAAAAACTATGATCACTATATTCAACCCACCATGGATCCCTTTGAGGCATCAGGGTACCTTCACAAGGCAGAAGTGGGTGGCTGGTAGGGCTTACTGCCACCTCCACTGCTGCCCCACACCATTTTTAAGAGGGACTTACAGGCCTCATTTCTCAGTCTCACAAGGTTTACAATCCCTATTAAAAATGGCGTAGGGAGGCAGCAGAGGTGACAGCAAATAATCTGTGAATAATCAAATCCACAAAAGTGAAACCCGCAAATTTGGAGGGCTGACTATTCTGTTTTGAAGAATATAACACATAGCCATAAGAGGAGGACCATTCACTGTGTTTTCAAATTAGAAAGGGGAATGATGACACCAGTTCTTTAATTTCAATAGAAACAGTGATGTGTAAAAAATATGGTTCCATATGGCCTACAGCAACACCACCTCAGGCTGTACTAATCAGATCCTGTCCGACAATATGACTGAGCATCTCAGCTATTGTCATATGGGAGACTGCCAGTGGATTCTGTTTCCACAGGAACTTACATTTTATAAGGGGGACTCCGGATTGCAATTGCTGCATTTCTACCTAGGTTTGACTGAATTGACCAAGGCAACTCTTGTTCCCAAAGGCTATCCAAGAAGGTAATTCAAACAGGTTAATACAACCAAAGGCTGCCTATCAATTTTATCATTGTGTCTCAGCTGAAGTGATGCGTAGCTGGCTCCATCAACAATTAGGCAAAGAATGCCCTATTGTTGTTTCAGTGAACTAGTGAAATGGGTAATCTTAGCATTAACATAAACCAAGGTAAATTGCATTCTCTGAAGATTTGAGTAAAAAAGCCCCCAAACCCAAAGCCTCTCTGGCAACAGTAGTAGTGGAACCAAGAGTGGGAAGCTGAATTTTTGCTTCGGATCCTTCTTGTCACAAATTTTCTAGTAATGCTGCTGCTCCACCATACGATGAGCATGCTGATCTTGTCAACTGTTAGGGATGCCTGAATTCCAAGAGCACAGAGGGCCTTTCCAGACAATGTTTCAAATCCCATCAATTTGCAGGTGCTATAGCAGATCCAGATTATCTTTTGTCAAGGTCATGCCTTTCTTGCAGAGAGATAACAGCATTTCCCCAGCATTCTAACCACAATATTTTCGCTTTGTCTGAGGGAAAATGCTGTTTTTTTTCCTTTTCAGCTGGCACATCTGTTGTGATTGTTAGGCGCTGTGAGAGATGTGATTGCATAAGTATCTCATGAGTCCATGGATATGCCTTGTGAGCCCAAAGATTGCTATTGCCTTAGAAACCTTAACCCCGAGACATGCATACACACAAGCACAGCTATTTTATGTATTTTAAACTTATGCGTTTAAAAATGTCAAGAAGAATGCCCCAAGGCAGATGACGGTGTTCCCGACAAAATATTCTGCTCTCTACCCTAGTGTGTCTACATCCTTTTATAAACACACATACACATACACACAGGCTGAGCTATACGGTTTTATCTACAATAGGAAATATCACAGCATGCTAATCATTTTTCCAAAGCCGTTCTCTCTCTCTCTCTCTCTCTCTCTCTCCCTCCCTCCCTCCCTCCCTCCCTTTTCCTTTTAGGCTGCAGTCTTATCATCACATAACCTGGGAGCACATCCTACTGAACTCAGTGAAGAAATGCGTGGACTCTTTTTCTGTCCTCCTCCTCCTCCGACAACTCAAATTCTCCTGCAACTGTGTAAAAAGAACAAAGAATTAGGAATGGCAAAAATGGCTGTCCTCCATTAGCAAAGTTGTATCATGCAAAAGCAAGCAAATCTAACTTTGTATCCATCCTAATAGACACATTGTGTATCTGGAGATCTGTGGGAGGGGAAGCTGTTGAGGAGGGACTTGATTTAGAAAGTTGTCTAAATATTCAGTTCTCATCTGATCTCAGAAGCTAAGCAAGGTCAGGCCTGGTTAGTACTTGGAAGGAAGACTGTCAGGGTAAACTTCAGGTTAAATTTCAGAGGAAGGCAGTGGCAAACTTTGTTGTTGTTGGGTTGTTGTGGGTTTTTCGGGCTATGAGATTGTGTTCTAGTAGTACTTGCTCTTGACGTTTCGCCTGCATCTGTGGCTGGAGGTGGAATGGAATATATATCTGATGGATCTGATGGCATGGAGGTGGAATAGAATATATATACTTGAGTGATCCCCGGGTTGGAGGGATTTGCATTTGTGATGCATTAATGATGCAACTGGCCTGTGAGATAGCCCACTGTTGAGTGGATTAGCCCCCAGGGTTGTGTTGTTAGTCAGGGGATATGCATAACTGTTGTGTGTGCATTTAAGTACTCATTAGAAATTTGTTGTTGTTGTGTGCCTTCAAGTCATTTCTAACTCATGGTGACCTAAGGCAAACCTATCATGGGGGTTTCTGGGGGCTGTGTGTATGTAATGCACTCAAGGTCACCCATGGCCGAACAGGGATTTGAACCCTGGTCTCGAGGGTCATAGTCCAATGCTCAAACCACTACACCACGCTTGCTCTTGATGGCAAACTATCTCTGAGTATTCCTTACCTAAGAAAACCCTATGAGACTCTTGAGGCCATCATAGGTTGACAGGCAGCTTGAAGGCTCATACTTTTACTTGATTTAGAACAGAAGAATGGCTACAAAGAAAAAAGTTTACCATCTGATCTCTTGCTCAGAATCATACTTCCCCACAAAGTTTGTGTGTCTCCTCTCCCCTCCTTTGTTTAGTTCTGCTACCCAAAAAATAAACCTAATTTGGTTTGCAGTCTGGATGGAGCTACGAATTTGCTCTAGATTTTTGTCTGAATAGTAAAAGAACTATCCGAGAGGCTGAACCCCATCCTCAAAATAGGTTCAGTACCTTGGATAGCTCCATAAATTTTGGCCTAAAATTTAGAGCAGATTCACAGTATCACCAACATGGAAACCACTATCTGCAGCTGCGGTTGGGAGTGTAAACTAGGAGTGAAAATGGAAGAGAGGAGAAAATTCTCTTGCTGCATTCTGTTTCATTGCTTTGGGGCTGTTAAAAATGCAGGAGGGGTTACAGGACTACCACAAATACTTCCTTGCCATTTCTGCATTGTCTTGACAGAGTGATTAATTTGGTGACAACCCTATATATTTTGAAGAGTTGGTGATTTGAAAATTTGCCCTGAAAACATTTTGTGTGTGGTGTTTACTTTACACCTATCATTTGGAATAAAGTCCTGAACAGGAGACTGGACATGGGACAGGAGGCCTTGAGCAACCTTGTTTGTAACCCACCATACAATTCTTACTTTTTCAAACTGTTCAAGGTTTAGTCTTAGGGCATCTCCTCTTGCTTGCCCCTGACACTGCCAGCCTTCCCCTACAAAAAGTCTATATCTGTCTCATTTTGTAGAAACCCCCCAAATATGCACAAAACATGCTGGGGGGGGGAGAGAAGTGCCTTTCTTTGGTATTATGCCTTATTCTTATTGGCACTCTTTGGTTTAGCACATCTGTTTGCAAAAATGTCAGTGTTTGACACCAGTACTGTTCTGGACTTTTTAAAAACTGTTCTTATAATATTATTTTCAGTACCATGCATGTTGTTGTTGTTGTTGTTGTTGTTGTTGTTGTTGTGTGCCTTCAGGGCATTTCCAACTTATGGAGACCCTAAGGTGAACCTATCATGCAGTTTTCTGGGGCTGAGAGTATGTGACATGCCCAAGGTCACCCAACAGGTTTCCATGGCTGAGTGGGGAATTGAACCCTGGTCTCCAGGTCACAGTCCAACTCTCAAACCACTATACCATGCTGGCTCTGCACCATGCATATAGCCTGAATATATAAAAGTTAAAGAAAACAACACGCGTAACAAACTTAGTTAGGATGTACAGATCTTAAAACCTTGTAACAGAGATTCTTTTCTCTTTATAGTTCAATACCTGAAATCCAATTAGCAGGCTGATGGGGTGTAGACTTCTGCTAGCATACTCATCCCAGTCAAGATGGAGTGTGTCCAGAAGAGGTTGACCAACATGGTGAAGCCATGTCCTATGAGAAATGGCTTAGGGAGCTGGGGATGTTTAATCTGCAGAAGAGAAGATTAAGAGGGAACATGATAGTCATGTTTAAATATTTGAAGGGATGTCATGTTGAGAAGGGAGGGGGCTTGTTTCCTGCTGCTCCAGAGACTAGGACAAGGAGCAATGGATTCAAGCTGCAGGAAAGGAGATTCCACTTGAACCTCAGGAAGAACTTCCTGACGGTCAGAACTGTCTGGCAATGGAATATGCTGCCTCGGACTGTAGTAGAGTGGAAGTTTTTAAGCAGAGGCTGGATGGTGATCTGTTGGAAATGCTTTGATGGGTGTTAGTAGGGGATTGCATAGCAGGGGATTGGACTCAATGGCCCCTGGAGTCTCTTCCAACTCTATGATTCTATGGTTCTATCTGGAAGATGGAGACAACTCCTTCTTCTGGAATGGCACAATAGCAGCAGCAGGGATGCTCCCCAGCACAGCTCTCTTCTGCTGACCGCTAATACACTTTGGAGATGTGCATGGTCCAGGTGCCCTTGTACAGAGCAACATACGCCTGCTCCTTCTCCTCTGTTTATCAGGAACAGTTGGAATCTATCTGGGTACATCCCAGCAGCCACTTGCTGCCCAGGACAAAACAGCACTGCTGTTGCACAGATGAAGTAAAGGCAATGTGGAAAGAGATACTGTGTACCTCTTTCCATAATGCCTGTAAGGCCATATAAACTGGAATAATTCTGGGTTACACCAGCATATTCCACCAAGAAGATTCTGGCCAATCTGTCCTTCAGTGGCAATTGCTTTGTGAAGTATGATTAACAGGCTAGAGAAACAGATATCATGTTGCATAAAATAATTTAGGTTTTGTATGACCTTTAACAATCTTAATATAGTGGGTCAGCTTGCCCATTAAAAAATGACCCCAGAACCTACAAAATCAAGCCTTGCTACAAGAACTATGGAACTTTTCCAATGGGTTGCAATTGTTGCAGTCTGGCTGCAGCTCATAAGTGTAACAGTTTTTATATCGTAGAGTATAGCATATAGTATGGAGTGTATAACCTTTGGGGAAAAAACCAAGAACTACAGATATTGTCCTCTCAATGATCTTTGGTCAGATTATTGTTTTCAAGACTTGTTCTAAAATGCTTCAGCTGAGGATGTGAGGATGCAGATGATGATCCCATCCAACATTTACTGGAAGCCATTTGGAGAATTTTTCTCTGCCTTGATAGGGCTAAGTGCCAACGAAGCACTTGGAATATAAATTGTCTTGCACTAATTGATTCACTAAGTCAGAAATAAAACACTTGCTTCTAAAGAGAATTGTCTGTCAGCATTCCAAAATCCACTTCCCAACCTTATTTTAATTTGTTGAGTGACCTCCCAAATAGTTCAATCACCTATTAGAATAGCTTGGGTATTATGCTCTTTAGAGACCTGGAACTTACATGAGTCAGTAGCAGTACTCATGAGAACCATGTACAATATGGTGTATTAGCATATATTGGAACGCAGCAGACACATGTATGCACTGCTTATTCTGAATAAGGTTTCAAAGCAACATAGTCCCATTTTCTTTCTAAACTTAATAAATAATATTAATAGGACTGTCTTCAAAACCAGGGTGAAACCTAAAGAGTGTAGAAGAAAATGTTGCAGCTGCTACTGTTTTTGCACAAATATTTTGTGCAACAGTTGCACTGATTGGAGGGCCTTCTGGTTTCATGTAGTGGGTCTTCATGCAGGCAGAATTACCGCGATCTCATTGACAAGAAAAGGTGCTTTAAAAACTGCTTGGTAAATGCTACCACTTCTTGGCATGTTGGTGTTGGGACAGCTCAAATTCCAAGCAGACTTTGCAAACAAGAGGTGTGCATCTGAGTGGTGTGAGTGCACACCTCCACACGGAACTTGGAAAAGTTATTTTTGGAGACTAAAACTCCCAGGATTCCCCAGCCAGCATGTTCTTTTCCAAGCTCTGCATACAAGGCAGACCGTTTGCTAAAGCTATCCACAGCAAGGTCATTCTGTCCTCGAGGCCTATCAACACAGTGTATATGCAGAATTTTAAACAGAATATCATTTCGCAAGGGATAGATTCTTTTCACAGTAACTATCAACAAAAAAAGCAGTAAAGCAAAACTTTAATAACTCTGAAAGGGAAGCAACTCAAATCATATCCAGAACAGGACAAGGAATGGGGGACAAGGGGGAGGAGGGATCTATGAGTCTATTAAAACATCATTTTCTCCTCTTGATTGATATTTAAGGGGATCAGAAGCAAGAAGTCAAGGCAGCATTTAGAATCATCCAGGCTGCTAGCTTAATATGTTTGAGCACCTGTGTTTCTCATCAAATGTGCTACCAAAAAACGACTGGTTAAAGGGGCTTTGATCTGACTTTAAATACCTCCAAACATCAGTAGCTGGAGGCATTTTAATCTGATTTTACTGGAGCTGGGCTGGGTTTAAGGGAAACACAACCTAAAATTAACTTCACATTTTCCCATCGATCCTTGAAGTTTCTAATGTATCCCTGACCCCGAAGGTAGGGGTGGTGAAGCGGCTATCCTCAGGTGGTTCACACATGGGTGACAGTGTGACTACAACATCTTGGGAACACACGGCCCTCGACTGGCTTATTGGGTGCAATAAGAGCTTTTTAAAGTTAATATGCACATGCAGCCTTTCATGTCGTATGCTGCGCCCTTGCTTTTAATTGTCCTATAAAGCAATTACCTAGAAAATTAACCTTTCAAATGTATGTTGGCAATTATTTCAGCACTAAAATTAGGAAATACTAAAGCAGTCCGGAAAAGAATGTGCAAATGGACATGTGCAATAGCACTGATACCAGATGTATTAGTTTTGTCTACTTAAAAACTGGCCATTGTGAAGGGCACCCATATTCACTTATGATAAAAGCAAACCATCAATAGGAAGCACACCTCCAGGTAAGCAGAGAGCAGGGCCAGCATCAAGTCATGGCTCTTCTGGAGGGCCCCTGGGCTGTCTCTACAAGTCAGCTGAGTCTGAAAGCCACCCATCACCCACTGCATTGCTTTGGTGCACTGTGGGTAATTAATGGTGGGAGGCTTGCAGCTGCCCACCACAAAAAAGGAAGCCCACTTGGGGTGGTGTATTAATGGGGAAAGACCTCCACAGACCTCAACTGGGGCTTGCTCAATCCTCTCTCCCAATAAGATGGGTTTTATCTGTATGAAGGCAAATTGCTTCCATTATAGACTGGAACTTGATTGATGGGCTAATTCAATCACCAAGTAAATTTTTATGTGGCCTTCAGACTTTTGGAAGTTACAAGTTAGGATAAAATTAAAATTATTTTTATATATTTGCATTCAACACAATAATTAATTAATAAAAGCATCTACTGAAGCTAAAACTAAATAGGGAGACGGTGGTCAAAATGTTACAGAAGGCACAGAGAAAAAAAGAAGAAAGAAAGAAAGGAAGGAAGGAAGGAAGGAAGGAAGGAAGGAAGGAAGGAAGGAAAAAACACATAACTAGAAAAACCAAATTAGTTCACTTGTCCTTACTAAATAAACATACACACTTTTACTGGGTATGCTGCCTGAATATCATTATGCCATGCAAAAAGGATAACAAAATGATTAGGATCTATCAGCGTGAGTCTTGCTTTTTATGCAATATTTTGTCCTGGATAAGCAGGTCCTAGGTTTTATCACACCACACTTTGTGTCTGGTAGCCTCTTAATCCCCTTGTAGCTGCCATCTCAACTGTAAGGAAGAAATGCATTAGATTTCTAATGTTTGGAGAAAGCTGATGCTCATTCAGACAGTTCAAAACTTCTGTCTGAGAGCCAAGGACAGGCAGTATCTTGCCATTCCTTGCATGTATTGCAGAAGACCTAGCTGTAATGGTTTCACTTGGGGTATGCCCACCACAGAGATACAAATCTTCCTTTAGATTGACCCCTGTTTTTAAAAGTGCATTTCCCGTAGAGATGTTCAATCAACTTCTGAAAGAAATTAGGTCAATTCAGAATAAGGTCAGATTAGCCCAGACTGAAAAAAATTGCTTCAAATTTATGTTATGATCTGGACAGTAAAAGAAAGCCAGTCTGCTCCCCAAAACACTGTGAAACAGCCTCATAAAAGGAAAACGGGACAGGTAGGCTGGGAGTTGGAAAGTGGAGGAGGGGAGCTTGATGTTGGTCACTGACTGCTCTAGGTTCCAGTGAGCCTCAAAAATTCATGCAGCCCTCCTCAGTTCCAGATCTTAGGGATGGATGTTGCACTTTTGTTAGTTCTCTGTTAGCAGGAGGAAAGGTTTTGGAAGAGTTTGGAAGTCTAGGGGTCCTTTTGTGTTCACCATACCTTGTGTTTCTTTTTCCTTCCTCCTTCCAGAAGAGAGTTCTAGTCCAGTCCAGTCCAGTCATTCTTTACTCTATTTTGTTGTCTATTTTAGTGAATGTCAGTATTATTTTAGTGTGTGTGTGTGTGTGTGTGTGTATGCATTCAAGTTGCCTGTTGACTTATGGTGACCTCATTAATTTTATAGGGTTTTCCTAGGTAAAAAATACTCAGAGGTGGTTTTGCCAGTCCCTTCTTCTGAAATATTTACAGCACCTGATATTTGTTGGCAGTCTCCCATCCAAGTACTAACCAGAGTTGACACTGCTTAACTTCCAAGATTAGACAGAATACAGGATCAGGTTCCTTTAGGGCAGTGGTTCTCAACCTGTGGGTCCCCAGATGTTTGTGGACTTCAGCTCCCAGAAGCCCTGAGCATTGACCATAGTGGCTGGGGCTTCTGGGAGCTGAAGTCCACGAACATCTGGGGACCCACAGGTTGAGAACCACTGCTTTAGGGGAACAGTCCTGGATGATGATGATGATGATGATGATGGTGCCACTTCTCTTGTACCCTTAACATATCTCATTTTGCTTCTTGGCTGATTTCAGTCTGTGGTGTTTTACTGTGTTTGTTGTTTTTCAAACATTTCCCCTGTTCTGCACTTGTGTGTCTGTCCTCTGTCTGCTGTAAGCCAACATAGTTTAATTGTTTGAGTGTTGGACTAGGAATCCAGGAGACCAGAGTTTGAATCCTTACTTAGCCATACAAACCCACTGGGTGATTTTGAGCAAGTCACACTTTCTCATCATCAAAGAAAGGAAAGGAAGAAAATGTGAAATCATCTTTGAGAATTTCTGGAGAATGAGAGAAGCCCCAGCAGACTGTAGCAGGGCAAATATTGTCCCCATCTTCAAAAAGGGGAAGAAAGAGGATCCAAACAACTACAGCCCAGTCAATACTAGAAAAAATTCTAGAGTATATCAATAAAGAGGCAATCTGTAAGCAGCTTAGGGAGCTGAGTATGTTTAGCCTGGAGAAGAGAAGGTTAAGAGTTGACATGATAGCTATGTTTAAATATTTGAGGGCATGCCATATGGAAGATGGAGCAAACTTGTTTTCTGCTGCTCCAGAGACTAGGACAGAGAGCAATGCCTTCAAATTTCAGGAAAACTCCCCCTGAACATTAAGAAGAATTTCCTGATGGTGAGAGCAGTTCAATAGCAGAATACGCTGCCTTGGAGTGTGGTGGAGTCTCCTCCTTTTTAAACAGAGACTGGATGACTGTCTGTTGGGAGCGCTTTGATTGCGTATTCCTGCATAGCAGGTGTTTGGACTCTATGGCCTTCGTGGTGTCTTCCAGCAATATGATTCTATAAAAAGTAATGGCTGTAGAAGATTTATTTAACTTTAAAGCAGACAATGAAGACCTTGAAACAGATAAAGATGTTCCATATCTTGGCCCAGTCATTATTCAAAATGGAAACAGTCACGCAATCAGAAGAAGACTAGGACTTGGAAGGGCAGCTATGAAGGAACTAGACAAGATCTTGAAGTGTAAAGATATCTAATTGAATATTGAAGTTAGGATTGTCCCTGCCATCATATTTTAAATCTCTTTTTATGATTGTGAAAGCTGGACAGTGAGGAAACTTGACAGGAGGAAAATCAACTGATTTGAAATATGGTGCTGCAAAATTGCTGTACAGATACTGGGCTACTGGAAAGGTAAACAAATAAGTCCTAGAGCAAATCAAGCCTGAACTTATCCTAGAAGCCAAGATGATTAAACTGAGACTGTCGTACTTTGGACATATCATGAGAAGACATGTCCTGCTGGAAAAGACAACTATATTTGGTACTGCAAAAGGAAGTAGGAAAAGTAAGAGACCACATTGCAGATGGAAAGACTCAATCGAGGAAGCCATGTCCTCAAGTCTGCAAGACCTGAGCAGAGCTGTTGACAATAGAGTGACTTGGAAGTCTCTCATTTACAGGGTCACTATAAGTCAAAGTCAACTTGTTGGCAGTTAACAACAACAAACACCAAAACATTGCTGGACCTATTGCTGGCCTATGGCTGCAATTTGTCACAATGAATTCTAGTTTCCACAGTTCGTGCACTTTAGTGAGAAAAAACAAACACCATGTTACAATCATTTTAAAGTGAAACCTTAAGAGTCTATGTGTGTATGTGCCTTCAAGTCACCTGTCAACTTATGGTGACCCCATGAATGTCATAGTCAAGGAATACTTAGAGATGGCTTGCCATTGTCTTCCTATGAAATACAGCCTGCAGTACCTGGTATACTTTGGCAGTCTCCCATCCAAATACTAACTCCACTAGTTTAATCCTGGTCCTACTTGCCTAAAATTTGGCAGTATTAATTCCCCCATCACATTTCATGCACATCACTAAAAAAAACAAATACCAAAACTTGGTGGGGGGTTTGCTTCCAACGCAAATAAATAGAGACAACAACATTTTGGTTTTCTGAATTTTGAGTCAGATTCAGGTCTGATTTTGGTCAACAGAAACCAAATCTGAATAATGAAATTAGTCTCTGAGTGAATTGGGGACATCTCAAAACACCCCTAAGTTGTAGTTTTTCTGTTATGAACAAATATAAGGAAGAAGCGACATTGATTACATATTTTTATTCATCATTTGTAAATATAGCTTCCAAGATTTTTCAAGAACTGATGCTGGCTGATTTGTTTATTTTTCTAAGTTAACAACATCAGAATACAGACATTTCAGAACAATTGAAATGTCATACCAGCCTTATTTAACCCATCTTCTTACCAAGAAATTGTCATACAGTCATCCCTGTCAAAAGCAAATACAATAAGCAAAGCTAGTCAGGTATTCTAACATTTGAGCACACTGAGCTGACATTTCCAAATGGTTGCCAATCAAAGAAAAATGTGAATGAAGAAATAACGTGCATTCTCTCTGCACAACTTTACACATTAACAGCAAAGGTACAACCTCTTCTGTTGCTTGCAGAGCTCTTCACCTCTACCTTTTGGTGCCCCTTAAGCAAAATAAATCACTAAGATAGAGCTCGGAAAGTTACTTTTGGGGAAAAAAATGATTTGTTCCTGGCATGCACTAGAGTATTCAAAGAGCAATTCAATGTCAAGACTTTTTGCAAAGTTTGCAAAGTAGTTTCTTCTTTCCAACTTTTTTTTCTATATTGTTTGTTGCTTTCATTAATTTTCCATTACTTTTTGCATGGGTGAAAAACCTCTTTGGGAAGTAGTGAGAGTCATGAAGCCCTTCAGATGCTGTTGGATTGTAACTCCCAGCTTTCCCCACCATTGGCTATTCTGACTAGGACTGCTAGAACCTCTGGTTTACAGGATTTCAGTTACTTGTGACTCAATATTCCCAAGCTTTGGGTAACACACATACATATAACTAGTGATTATTATGGTCATTTTATGGGACAATTATATGAGAATTGCTCTCAAGAATCACATTAGGAAATATGACAAAAAGCCTTTCCCAAAACATATGCATTTATGTTTCAGGCATCATAGCAACATCTCTTCTAAAACCAACAATTACAATAAACAGCTAACAGTTTGCTGCCTCCTCAAAGCACCAAAAATTCTTGGCCTGACAGAATCACCTCATTTTGTCTCACGGTAGGGCCAGCCAAGACCTGCCATTTCATTTGTATAAAACATACATCCTATCACTGAAGCTCATTTGCTCTCTCAACCCTTATAAGTGATAAAGCTCATATCTCAAAGTCACCTTTAGCATCCATAGAAAGGAAGGAACACTCTGCATCCAGAATATGAGGCTATTGTTCACCCTCTTGGTCATCATCCTTCCAAGGCATGTGTAATAAAACATGCCAGTTTTCAAACCTGTACATGTATGGAAAAACTGATGCATTTATATGAGTACTCAAAGCCTACTATCTTAAACAAACATCAAGGGTTGGTTAAATTTCCTTCTCAATGAATTGCTTCAAAGTAGTTTACTGCTGATTACTCCCAAGCTGGGCAGAATTCCCCTCATTTACATTTGGCGTCACTCTCCCTTGTACTGTGTGCTAATCTCTAATCCACTTATCATAGGCTGCTCCTAGATATTAGAAGAACCAGAAGGCTGCAACTCAGTGCTAGAACATATGCTTTCCCCCCCCCCCCCCCGGGGTTGCAGCTTCAGTTCTGGGCATCTGGGCCAGGTAAGGTTGGGAAGAAGATGACTGTGGTTTGATTTTAGCCCTGTTTGGGCATTCATGATCCCTGTAATTGTTGTTGCTGTTGTCAACATGACCATCACCTTTATTATAGTTAGGGATTAAGGGACATGTGAGGAATACAACATCAGTCTAACGGGCTTTGTATGGTCTCCCTCAAAATATTCTGGTCAGTGATGGCTGCTGCAAACACTATGGAGCCTGAAAGGACTCACAGCACAGGAAGTGCCTTGGATGGGGGTCCAATATTTGTGAAATAGTTTCATTGGCCAAAGTATACAAATGCAGTCAATACCACTTATGAAGCGAACACTAATTGCACCTTTACAACGTTTGTGGGTTGGCTGGTTTTATATGCTGCCTTTCTCCCAGCATGGGACCCAAGGCAGGTTACAAGGACTAAAAACAAGATTGTCTTTAAAAATAATAAATAACTTTATTAACTTGTTAATAAAAAAGTTAATATACAAGTAAACAATCACTACATTAAAGCACCATCAATTTTTTAAAAGCAACAGGGAGGTGCTTCTAAGAGGATAATCTATGCCTAGGGCGAGTGGGAAATACAGGGTGTTGCCTCCAAGTGATGTATGCAGTTTAAACACTTACAAACACACAACTGCTAACTGTGAACTTGCATTCATCTTTCCGGTCCCACTGAACAGAACTTCAGTAAAAGGTGGCTTCCTATATTCCCAGTTGTTGGGTTACTACTACAGCTTCAAATTCCCTCTGGCTATAAACTTTGTGCAAATCATTGCTTTGTTTGTCATTAATTATTAAATTAATTGTCATTAATTATTAAAATATTTCAATCCCACCTTATAGCGAAAGTTCTTGGGACATACAATAAAATCAATGTAAACAATTTAAACAGGTTCATTTTTTAAACAGTAAAATATGATTTAAAAGAGTTTAAACTTGTATGAATCATGATGGTACAATGTGAGAAGCTGAAACTGTGGAAAGGCATGTATTTGCACAGATTTATGCAAAACTATTAAATACCCCCCCCAGGTTTTAATAAAAAGCTGTATTTTAATTTGGCGCCGGAATGAAGTCAGCATCAGTGCCGATTTGACTTCCCATGGTATGGCTTTCAACAACTGCAATGCCACCATATAGAAGACCCTCGCCTGCACAGAATTCTTACATAGGAGTAGACCCCACAGGAGAGCCAGTGTGGTATAGTAGTTTGAGCATTAGACTATGGTCCTGTCCTTTCCTTTCCACCCTCCCAACATGCCATAGGGACAGGAGAAGGACAGGACTGCAAAGACATGTCATCGTGGTCCTGTCCTTCTCCTTCCTCAGGTGGTGTGATCGTGCTGCAAATCATTGACGGGTTTTCCCCATCAATGACTGGTGATTGTGCCACCATCCCACTGTGTGCCCGCACTTACCTTCCCTGCAGAGGCCCTGGAAGCGCAGTGGCTGCACTTCCTGCCCCAGCACAGCCTGGGACAGTATCCCGCTATGCTGCAGCAGGAAGAAGCGTGGCCATTGAGCTTCCTGGATCCCAGAGGGGAGTGTTCTTGTTGTATTCCCCTCCCGGCAGAGCCAACACTGGCATCCACACCAGATGTCTAGGACAAGGTGAGATGCGAAAAGAGTCTATGCCACTGGAGACCAGGATTCAAATCCATGCTCAGCTATAGAAACCGACTGGATGACTGTGAGCAAGTCACACTCTCTCAACCTCAGAGGAAGGCAAGGGCAAGCCCCCTCTGAAGAAATTGTGCCAAGAAACCCCTGCGTAGGTTTGCCTTAGGGTCACTGTAAGTCAGAAGTGACTTGAAGGCATACAGGATTACTGTCTGAAGATTGCAATGAATGAGTGCTTACTATCAGCTTCAGCTGATACGCCATCTGCACCCGTTCTTAGAGCTGAAGGACCTTAAGTTGGTAGTGCACGTGCTGGTAACCTCAAGGGTAGACTTATGCAATGCACTGTGCATTCTGCTACCTCTGTACCAAGTTTGGACACTTCAGTTGATTCAAAAGCACAGCAGCCAGATTGGTTATTGATATATCTAGGAGAGACCATATTAGAACAATATTAACGTCACTCCAATTAATTTCCAGGCAAAGTACAAAGTGTTGGTTATTATCTTTAAAGCCTTATATGGTTTGGGTCCAGATTACCTATGGGATCACCTCTTCCCATATAATCCATTCTGCACGCTCAGGTCCTCTGGGGGACATTTACTTCAACCAGCCAGGACTAGACGGGCAACAATCACCCAGAGGACTTTTTCTTCAGCCCCGCCTTGACTGTGGAATGACCTGCCGGAAAAGATTCAACAGCTGAATACCCCGTCCAAATTTAAAACAGGATTAAAGACCAGTCTCTTCTGGCAGGCCTATTCTGACAATTTCACATTGTGAGTTTTGACAATGAATTTTAAATATGAATTGTCTGTTTTTAGGTATTTGTAATATTGCTTTTCTTTTGAGATGATATGCATTTTGATTATTGTTTTAACTGATGCTCTGTTTTTAACTGTCATATGTTAATCTATTGTCATCTACTGCTTTGATCCATGGGGAAAGGTGGGTAAGAAATGATGATGATGATGATGTCAGCAAGAGCTGTTCTGAGCAGACAACATCCACCCATGAGAATAGCCACAGACGGCTGGTGACTAAGGCTTTCTTCTGAAAAGGCCAGGACGTTCCAGAATACTTCTATCCATCTGAGGATCTAGTTAGTCAGTCAAGCCTTTATTGTCAACAAACCATGAGGCGATAAAATAATTATATACATTCTGCACACAAGTAAACAAAGGTGTAAACACACCATAGTTAAAAATCTAAATAATCTGTATTGAAATAGAACAACAGGATATAATTAATTACATATAAATGCATTTTGGAAACAGCTTAATAAAATAAGTTTAAGATTCGATACAGGACACTGAGATTTAAACATAACAAATACATAAATTTCTGTTAAAATCATACAGCCTTATTGCTGATATACAACTTTTGGTAGCCCTACCTTCCCTGAAGCTTTGTCCCCCACATGTTTAAACCAAAGGGAATCCTTAAGTTATTAATATTTGCGTGCCATGGCCCTTCGAGTTTTGGCAGAAGTAAAAAATAACTTTGTGACCTCCTCTCTTACTCTTTTTTTCAGTATCCTCTAACACAGTGGTTCTCAACCTGTGGGTCCCCAGATGTTTGTGGACTTCAGCTCCCAGAAGCCCCAGCCACTATGGTCAATGCTCAGGGCTTCTGGGAGCTGAAGTCTAGAAAAAACTGGGGACCCACAGGTTGAGA
The DNA here is from genome assembly GCA_948472985.1 of Iguana delicatissima. NCBI lineage: Eukaryota > Metazoa > Chordata > Lepidosauria > Squamata > Iguanidae > Iguana > Iguana delicatissima. The sequence continues at coordinate 144,974 of CAOKZL010002838.1, forward strand.
CCACTGCTCTAACAGATATATCAGATACCATTCCAAAGGTCTACCTGGGAACTTGCTTAAGAGAGAGACTACTAACCTTAATCTGTCATCCTTGTACAACATACAACAGAAAAGTACATGAGCTAAAGATTCTACTAGTACTGAGCATTTACACACACGCAGCTGCAAGAAACAAGCTCCGCTACTGGCATCAAAGTGTCCTCAGCAATGTGCAGTTGGACAGAATTGTTTGGATTGTTTATACTAACAAAATAAAAAAAAAATGGGGGGAAGAGGAGGGGAAGAGTACCACATCTCTGTTTCACATCTCTGAAAGTTTTGCCCTGCCTTTCCTTTGAATTCCCATTGTATTTTTGGAGGTGATAACAAAAGCAAGATAAAGATCAAGCCAAGAGAGAGGGATCAAATAAACCTGGTAAGATTGCAGCAGGGAAAAGCCTGCCCATTTCTCTTGTCTTTTAGAAGGGCTGTGAAAGGGCCGGGGGAAACTGTTTCCAATAAACAAGAGTTCAGACAGGGAGCCTCCATAGCCAACAGTCATGCCATAAACTCTAAACTTCACATGAAAACTTTCTGATCTCTTTGAACTCTCCCCCACCCACCACCCCTTTGGCAGCGGGTTCCAGTGTTTATGCTCCCCTCCCCCTCTTTTTTTTTGGTGGGGAGATTTGCTGGCAGGATCACAAGGAGGTTTTTAATTTTTTCCCCCCAAAAAACAATCTCGTGCCTTCAGAAACCACTAATGCCCACTCAGAAACATCAAGGCATTGCTTTGAAGTGCCTTCTGGCTATAACCCTCTTACACTCTTTGGTTACTAGGCAATCAAATAATTAAAGGTAGGCTTGGGGGAGAAATATCTTTTACCGGGTAATTAAACGCACCATGTCAAAGAGTTGTGAGGGCACTACTTGGAAAAAAAAATGCAAATTTCCAAAAGAATTCAGACACACACACACACACTCATACAAAAACAAAAAAAATCCAAGAAGAAACCCCTAACCAACACCTGTATAAGTGAGGAGACACTTTAACTATGTTTTTGACAATCTGCCACATGGGAAACACAAGTCTCTGAAACATTCTTTCTTTTGTTCTCAGTCTGTTAACAGCCTTACTCAGAGACTAGACAAGGTTGTGGACACCGTATCCCATCAGACAACACAGGACTAGGTGCAAGGTGTTCATCTAGGTTTTAAATAATTGCTCTGTCAGCTTCATCACACATTGACCTGCAAGCTGTAGCCAAATAAATATTGTAGTGAAGCAAACACAGTTGATTCCTTACTTCCTGCATATTTTATCTTTGGGCCCATTCGCCATATACAGTCATAGTGCTACTGATTCCACTTCAACTGCCAATGGCAACTTCCTATGGAATCCTGGGATTGGCAGTTTACAGAGGAAAGTTTACAATCCTCAGCCAAAGATTTCTCCTCTGGTGCCTCTGGCCAAACTGCTCACCCTCCCCCCCTCAGATTCCAAAGGATGCAGCCATGGTAGTTAAAGTGGAATCACAGTGCCATAACTATGTAGTGTGAACACTCCTCCCCAGGTTCTGGTTTTTCTATTCCATAAACTCTAGGCTGCTTAGAATTATTGAAGAAGAATGCGGGAGTGTCTTGCACACAATAGTACAGAAACACACATATGAGTACACTGCTTACTGCCCTTTCTAAATGAGAACCTATTTATTCCTGGAAATCAAACCCCTCTAGCCCAATGAAACCTATTTATGTTGTCTCAGTAACACTTCCCTTCCTCTCAAGCAGGGATTTTGGCAAGTCTTGAAGGGGAAGGAATGGCCTGCTGGAAGAAATTCAACAGCCAAAGACACTGTCTGAATTTTTAAAAAGTACTAAACACCTATCCCTTCTGGCAGGCCTATGCAGTCAATTTTTAGCTATGAATTTTAAATTAGTGCATTTAAATGGTTTTATGTGTTTTTTAGTTGCATTTTAATCTATATTGTATCTTGCCTCAAGCCTTGGGGAGAAGCAGGTAAGTTGTTTTTGTTGTTGTTATTATTATTACTGTTTCTATACCACTTTTTCCCAGATTGGGACTCAAAGTGGCTTACAAGAATTAAAAAAAGACATCATCATAAATCCACAAGATACAAAAGTTAAAACAAGATTAAACAGATTTTTCAGATTTAGAATTTGTCTCTGTTGCTTGAAACAGCTCTATTTCTATGCCATCTGTTCCTGATGATTTTTTTTTCAAGTGCTTTGGGTGCAGCTTCCACTTCACTTTCTAAAACTGTGGGTTCATTTTGAATGAATCTGTCAGCCTTTCACCTCTTTTATAGAATTCTTCACTGCATTATTTCCATGAGCTTTTTATTTCTCTTTTAATCCTGCTGTGTGTTCCCCTGCTGTTTGTAGGAGATCCCTACTCTTGGTTTAAATTTCTCTTTGATTTCTGAGATTTTGTGGAACTGGTCTCTTGTTCTTCCTTTTGTTGTTGTTGCTGTCATCATCTATTCTTCTGCATTGGTTGTTATACTAGTTCTCCTTGTCCCTGTGCACAAGTTGCTGAACAGTTGCATTCAGAGTTCTGACCTGTTTCTGTCACCTTTTACTTTTGCTTCCTGTCTGTCCTTACCTGCTTGTAGAGTTTTGTCTGTCTTACAGTCGGGTTTTCCTTTCGTTTGGACTGCAGACAGTGTATTTTTGCATTTTTCCCTCACAGTGTCCCTGGCTTCAGTACAGAGTTCTTTTGGATCCCAGTCAATTAGGATTAATAGTGAATTTTTTTTTTTTTACATTATCTTTAAATTCTACTAAGATGTTCTTTGGATTTATTTTGGTACAACAGTTGACTTAGTGTTCTTCTTTAGCTTTACTGTAACTTTTTTATATTAACAGTCCGTGTTCTGTGTCTCAATCTGCTCCTGGTCTTGTTTTTGCAGAAAGAATAGTGTTTCTCCATCTTCTGCTTCCAGTTGTATAGTTTATCTGGTATCTGTATTGGCTATGAAGTGACATCCATGTATACAGTTGCCTTTTTGGTTGACTGTATAATGTATTTGCTATGAACAAAATGTTCGCTTCACAAATTCTTTCAGTTGCTCTCCTGCTTCATTTCTTGATACCAGTCCAAATTTTCCTACAGTCTTTGATTCTACTCTGTTCTCTACTTTTGCATGCAGTTAATGGTTAATATGGTTAATAAGAAGTCCTGTTTTGGTGTCAATTTCCTTCTGGACTCCTGTATAGAATCTTTCAATTTCTTCCTCTTCTGCCTCTGTGATAGGAGTATAAACTTGGATTATGGTTGTATTGATGGGTTTTCCTGAAATATTATTGATATTATAGTCAGACTTTGTATTAAATTCCTTGATTGCTTTTGCTATGTATCTCTTCACTATTAATGCCACCCCATTTCTCCTTCAATTTTCATTTTCTGAGTATAAAACTGTTGTTATCTGTCTGAAAATGCCCCATTTCTGTCCATTTTAGCTCATTCACCCCAGTTTATATGTTCCATTTCTTGTTTTGTAATGTCTAAGCTTCCCTGATTCATGCTTCTCACATTCCGTGTCCCTATAGTCTGTGGTGTGCAGTTTAGACTTTCCATAAACCTCTGGCCTATCAACAGTTGATGTCTTTTCATTTTGAGTCCAGTTGTGTCATTAGCCACAGTGCTACCTGTTGTTGTCCTGGACTCTTCCCCAGTCATCGAGTACCTTCCAAACTGGAACTCTCACCTTTTGTTTTACAAAACAAAATTTTGTTCTGACTTTGATTTTGTTTTACAAGCATACAACTTGATTAGCCACTAGTGCTCACCCACTAGTCAGCTGAAACATATAGCAAGCCAGCTGTACACCCAAGGTGGTATATCACCTTTTCTTATGTGGAAATAACATCTTCATAGGGGAAAATACAGTGGTGAAAGTAGGCATGACCATTGTGTGGACTTGTTCCATAATGAGATGAATGACCATCTGTTGGGAATGCTTTGATGTGTGTTCCTGCATGGCAGAGGGTTAGACTGGATGGCCCCTGGGGTCTCTTCCAACTCTATGATTCTATGAGATAGTCCAAAATGAAACACGAGAACATGATAGACATAGTGGCTGGCCATAGATCTGGATTGGATAGCAGCTGAATACATTGGCTAAGCAAGCTGTGTGCACATGCTTTGCATGTTTGAAGAATGTATCCTAAGGATTCAGAAATCTCCTGCAACAACCTGACCTCATCTGGCCAAGGTGTGATAGAGGGACCATAGTTCAGCACTAGAGCTCATGCTTTGACTGTGGTATGTCTCCAGTCACTCAATTCCAATTCACTCTTTCTTTTGGCTATAAAAAAGAGCAGGCCAGGGAATCTGGCAAAGTCAAGAGCCACCAAAAGAGCCTTGGGGGCCACATGTTGCCCCAAGGTTATATTTTACTCATTCTAGTCTAGGTCTGTAACTTATTTGTGCTTATAGCTATGTAGCTCTTTTAAAAGCACACTAAATGTGGGAAATCTGATATGATACTAAAACAGAGAGGAGAAAAATAACAGCATACTAACCACGAAGAGTATGATACTATCTGCAAGGTTTTAAAGCAGTCTATACATCCACTCATTCTGAGATTAACTTCATGATGTGTGTTAAACAGCGATCATTGTGAGAGGCAATAAACTCTCAGCTTCTCTAGATACTAGTTTTGACATCTTGCACTGCCATTGAATTCAAATGAGAAAGCCATGAAGTTTCTTTTGAACTGGTGTAAGGTGTCATAGTTGTTGTTCCCATAGTGGAACACCTAAATCACCGAAGAATCTTGTGGTACTTTCAAGTCTAAGAAATTTACTGTGGTACAAGCTTTCATGGAACAAAGTCCACTTTGTCAAATGCATGAGGTGGACTCTGACTCACAAAAGCTTATGCCGTGATTGGAGGCCTGACGTTTTCCACATTACCTTTTGTAGTTTTTGCTGCAGTAGACTAACGCGATTCTCCCTCTGAAAATTATCACATCATTCCACTGTTCACCACTTTTACGGGGACCTTCCCCTAAGCACATTGCTCTCCACAGATTGAATAAAAACCAAATAAAACAGATTGTCTGCAGCCAGAGATGGCCCTGATGTTGCTGGAAGAGTCATAAAGGTGACATCCAGTTAAGCCTGTAAAGCTCTGTTGCTATTTGAAAGAACGCAAGTGTAGAAGCATGAATCAAAAGTGTTCTGACTGCAAATTAGAAGGCTGTATCAGCAGCATGTGCATTGTGAGCAAATGTGTGTTATTCTCAAAGAAAGAACTGGGAAAAAAAATCCAGAAGCATTCAAGGTTCCTGCAGAGCCTGAGACAAATGTTGAAAGCCAGAAATCCCAAAGGGTCTTTGTGTTTTATGAATAATAATAATAAAAAAAGTATATATGTCTGGTGAATCTTATCAACCAGAAGCACAGAATTACAGAATGCTAGAGCTGGCGGCATATGCTGCCTATAAATAGATATAGAGGTGAAAGAGAAGATGGGGGTTGTCCAACAAGGTTGTGGGCTGCAGGGGAAGATTATCTCAAACTATTAGGACTGGGAGAAACAAGGCTTCCAGGAGAAATTTCAATTGTAGGAAATTTTGTTGGATCCTGGAATAGAGGATGTTCTCTAGTCCACAGGAACTTTGGACCAAGTCACAGGATCAGAGGTGTTATCTAGGGTGGAGCAAGTTGGGTATGTGCCCTGACTGCCAATGCCAGGGGAGGGTGGCACCAAAAAGCTGTACCAGAAGATTTAGTGGCAGAGGAGAAGGAGGAGGAGAAAGCAGCCCTGGAGGTAGTGGCATAATTTCAACTCTTGCTCCTAGGTGCTGTTTACGCTAGATATGCCTCTGCACAGGATCCAGTCACAGGAGCCAAGAAAAGATGTTGCATCACTGCAGGGACCCTTTGTGGCTCTGCTATTCCTCACCTTCTCTATCACTGTCAGTTCACCTGCCCTCTTTGAGCAAACAAGCAAGCAGGAACATGAATAAAGAGACAGAGCAGGCTCCCTTGCTTACCTTGCCCCCTCTGGGAAGCAGTACAGTTGGAATCCAGAGGGAGAGTGCAGGCGGATTGAATCGTGTGTGTGTGTGTGTGTGTGTGTGTGCGCACGCGTGTACACATTCAGTAAGGAGGGAGCCAAATCTGAACATGCTGGCCAAGATCATACATCAAGCAGGTGGAATGTGATGCTCCATCCATACACTTCTACCCTCTTCCTTTGCACGGGATACGAAGGGTCCTTCGCACCTTGGCCAAAATCTCTTTTCCTCCCTTCACTGCTGTCATGTCCCAGAGGGGCTGCTCCTGCTGTTGCTTACAAGTAGGGAGAAGAGAGAGCACGGAGGCACTTGGGGCACTTGATGAACTTCTTGGATGGGAGGGGAAATGGGAGGGCGCTCAGAGAAAGAGAGCATTCTCCTATTAGTGTCCAGTTAGCATCTTGTCCTATTAGTGAGACACACACGCATGTCACTAACAGGATTCTGGCCATTACCTTTTTGGCATGCAGCCCCCTTCTCCCAATTCTATAGTCCAAAAAGTAACTTTCTAACTATCTGGGAGGTAGACTCACTGAGGAAAGTTTGGCCACTACACTCCAAAGCTGGAGGCTTCACCATCCATGCATGGAGCTCTCTATGACTTAGTGGACAGGAGCAGGATCTGTATGGCACAGGGAAGGCCTCTGAGCATGCTCAGTCTGGCAGAGCAGCCAAGGAGAAGTTTGAGTGGCTGATGCCCCCAACATACATGCTTTGTTTAGCTTTGTTTATCTACAATAATCTCAGGCAGCTATAATCCTTACTTCATGATGCATTGGCCATAGGAGGTCAAGATTAGGCGCAAGACAGAAATGCTCAAGATATTTGTCAGCTGAACAATCTGTCGGCAGAACTGCTCTGCTGGCTAAGGTCCCTGAGCAGAGGAGTCAAAGGGGGAGAGTAGTTGTGGGGTGAGGCAGGAGCTGAGTTACGCCAGAATCAAAACTCCTGCTGCCCAGAGATACAACAATGCTGGCACAAAATTAGTCCAGGGCAGGAATAGCCATTAGTAATTTCCAACCTCTTTTAGTTGGGAAGGCTGTGGATTCTGTGCAGCTGGCTCTTTGCCATCTTGGCTGATTAGGATTCTGCTCTAAGTTTCTGCAAAGTCTTTGAGTTTTGCTGTGACAGAATGACACAGGTATCCCTCTAGCATTGGTCAGTATTCATACTCCCCAAATAATTCAGTGGAAATCAGTGAAAAATTCTTATCCGGCTAAATACCCAAAGAGAGCCATCATGATATAGTGATCTGAGCGATAGAAACCAGAGTTTAATTCCTTGCTCAGCCATGGAAATCCACTGGGTGACTTTGGTTGCATCACACACTCTCAGCCCCCCAAAACCCCATGGTAGTTCGCCTTAGGCCAGATGTTCGTGGACTTCAGCTCCCAGAAGCCCTGAGCATTGACCATAGTGGTTGGAGCTTCTGGGAGCTGAAGTCCACGAACATCTGGGGACCCACAGGTTGAGAACCACTGCCTTAGGGTTACCAGAAGTCAGAAATGACTTGAAGGTACACAACAACAACAATGCTTTACTTGAGCATTTAGCCATCCAAAGAAAAGGAACAGGCAAAGCTACCCAGCAAATACAACATCTCTGGGTGTGAACAATGTTCAGTGTCTCACTCTCTGGAATGCTAATTTCACTGGCAGGCAGAATTCTTATTTATGGGGGCAATGCCTTCACTGCCCACCCACCCCGTAGCCATACTCCTACACAATCCCTTTGTGTAAACTTGGGCTAGCCCTGATCATATATAAATGGCATGGCTGGAGTGACAGGAACAATTATTTGAACAAAAGGAGGGCAGAGGTGAGTAAGCTGGAACCTGTCCCATATACACAGCAGTATGGCCTCCTGTAGTCTCTTCCTCAAAGCCATGTTCTCCCAAATTTGCTCAGGGAAGCCATTTTGCCCCTTTACTCTGAAAACTAGACTTCCCACTCTCCTGATTTACAAATAGGGTTGCAGCCCAGAAAATCCCATGACAGGTTCATTTTTTAGGGTCACCATAACTCAGAAATGACTTGAAGGCACACAATGACAACAGCAACAACAAACACCCAAAAGCTACAGTAATGAACACCTTTTGGGTGTTCAGCACATTGATAGCTTCTTTAGCATATGGCACAAAACCTAGAGTGCATTCATTATGTGCCTCACACAGAAGCCAAAGTCACAATTTAGGTTGTTTTATTGTGACTTTTGGATTTCCCCCCTTTGGAATGGAGTACAAATTCAATTGGTTTCAACTTTGCTATCAACCAACCTAACTCTCAGTTTTCAAACTAATATGTCAAGTGAACTGTAATCATGCTTCAGTTTTTTTCTGGAGAAAATTGCTTGCATTAATAATGAGGAAGACTTGAACAAAATTATGTCTATTGGAAATGTGTACAAAGATATATTTATTTTTGTTTGGAAGAGTTCACCAACTGATGCAGAAAAGGAATGGAACATACTAATGCAATTGAGAGTTGTAAAAAATGAAACAGACTCCTTTGTTCACTTCTAACTTTTTCCTAATGAATTGGCTTCTGATGCTTTTCCTCAGTTGGCAACATTGGCATCTAAACCACACTTCAGAAAAGAAACACTGACAGTGCAATCCTATCTTTATCAACACAGAAGTATGTCCCATTAAGTTCAATGGCACTTACTCCAAAGAGTGCAGGTGTAGAATTGCAGCACTTTTGCAAGAATGTGTTGACACTACCAAGGGATCCAGCACGATATGGTTGTTGGAACAGGACTCTGGGAGACTAAGATTCAATCCCCACCCTCCCATGGTAACCCACTGGCCAACCTTATGAAAGTTACACTCTCTCAGCCTCTGAAGAAAGCAATGACAAACCTCCTTGGAAGAAAGGAATTTAGTGAAGAAAGCACTATGATGGCATTGTCATAAGTCTGACTCAGCTTGAAGGCACACACAACAACGACAATGACAATTGACACCACCAACCAAATTGCCATTGCTCCATTGTGTGGCACTATGGGATTTGTAGTTTGATGAAGTACCTACAATACTGTGCTAGAGAGCTCTAATCCACTTCCCTTATCTACAACAGTAGTGAAGCCCTAGTCCTCCTTCTCATTATGTACAATAATAAGGTGTGTTTGACCGAACGTGGACAGGACTCTCATCACTCTGTTGTATCAGGGTGCCAGTCAAATGGAGCATTCTATTCCCGTTCAATTGAATAGGATTAAAACATCCCATCAGACCTTCCTGGAATGAAGGAACAAGGCCTCAGGCACACAGAGACATTGGAGGGTTGGTCCAGCACACTCATTTTACCCTCATTATTTTAAATTCCTGAAGAGCTTTCAAGCAATGGCATGGAAATGCTCAATACTGTTCCGTTGTTGTTGTTGCTAGTAGTAATAGTAGTCGTAGTAGCAGTTCTGCTATGGTACTGCAACATCCCTATGGCTCAGAGTCACATGCGGATGCAACTTCCCACTGAAAGACACATCACAGACCTATCACAGCACTGCACAGAGTTAGCACATCATGCGGTGAGTGGGCTTTCTGCTCATTCTTGCTTTTTGTTACAGTACCCACTGCCTAGATGAAATCAGCAGGATTAGATGACACACCACAGAGCAATATTATTGGGGTGCAACCAACTGACCACATAGACCTCTTATAAGCACGAGCTCCTAAAAGTAAACCAACACTGAAATTACACAAAATGGGATAAAGTAATCACATCTCTCAATATGAAGGATGCTGCGAGGTTGTAGCTCAAAGGTGGGCAAACTGTGCCCTTGAAACCTCTTTAACCTATTAAAAAAAAAAACACTTGGACCTGGAAACATGTGCCCTGGGGCCACATGTGGCCACCCAACAGCACTGGAAGCCACCTGTGGCCCAACGGCACATGCCTCCAGGTCTAACAATTTGTTTTTAACATAGGTTTCAAGGCATTCTGGTACAGTTTAACACACACACACCAGTTTTGAAAACCAGAAATAGACCTTGAGCCACTTTAGGTAGAAGGTTGTTTCATTTTTCAGTAGTATATGTGGTCTCTGTAGAATCCCAGGGCATAAGAACAGTCCCTGGTTGCCAACCCCTGTGGGAGCCTATGCGTTTGGTTGTGTGTGTCCAAAATAAACTCTCCCTCTTTCTCTTTCCGTCCCTGCTCCCCCATCTCTCTCACACACATTGTCTTTGTGTGCCTTCAAGTCATTTCTGACTTATGGCAACCCTAAAGCAAAACTTCCATGGGGTTTTCTGGGTCTGAGAGCATGTGATGCACTCAAGATCACACATTGGGTTTCCATGGCCAAGCAGAGAATCAAGCCCTGTGTCTAGGATCATAGTCCAGTGCCCAAACCATTACACCATGCTGGTTCTCTCACACATACACACACTTGATTTTCCACATTTTAAGCAACTGTTACAACTTGACTTGCATATACTAACACAAAAAAAGCAATGGGAGTAAAAGTGTAAGATTCAAGGCTAGTTCACACAGGTATGAACTTGACGTTTGATTTCTTATCACTTCATTATTAAACTCTTCATTATTTATGACTAAACTTCTCCTTACTCACAGATAAAGCCCTCCCCAAGCTGAATGGGGTGGCAGAGCCCTGAGGCAGTAAAATGAGTTGTGCCACTTGAAAGTAAAGATGGGGGGGCCATATATTTGAATGTTCTCCAGTCTGAAGATCTCTGCAGTTAGAAGAGTAGCACAAGCAGGGCGAGGAATCTAGGCACTTTTTCCATGATATTCTTCATTTTTACTTATGGGCAGTTTTTTTTAAAAAAAAAATTGATATATGAATGTGTGAAAGACATCCCCCAGGTCCTCCTGCGGGTGCATCAGCAGTCCTAAGGGATGATGGCATTGTTGGGCTTTGGCTATAGGGACATTGCTGGGAGCTTTTCAGATGTCCTCCACTCTCTACCAGCCACAACATGGCCAGGCAAGCAAATGGGGGATTTACAGAGGGCTTTGGTAATGGCATGAGAAAGGGAGAGGCTTCCAACCACCACCACAACCAAAACAGTGTGGTACGCAGACATAAATAGGGCTTACGTCTGCATAAATCCTCCACAGGATGCCAGTCATAAAATGTAGTACCAAGAAGGTACTTTGGGAAGGCATGATTTTACATCTTGCTAATTTTCCCTGAATTTTCTGCTCATCAGTACCAGAATATTATTTATTTAAACAGGGATACTTAGGGTCACTGTAAGTCAGAAATGATTTGAAGGCACACAATGCAACAACAACAACATTACAGGTATTAAGCACTGTGCACCAGGCGTGTCATAAATTTGGGTCATATTTTTGCACGTTGGTCTGCATTAGAGACTATACAGTATAATTCTTTTTAGAAAAATGCTAAGCGCAACGTATTTAATGAATGGCTGCCTATGTTTAAAAAAAAATGGTTGTATCTTTAAAATGCCAGAAGTGAGCACCCAATCCAGCATTCATCAAATTCAAATTATTTAACTCGGAAATCAGTCATTTTTGTTTATCTTTCCTTTGATCTACCGCTTGCTTTAATACTTGTTTTTCCTGTCACCCCTTTGCATTTAGACTGGCAAGCATGGAAATTTGAACTTCTTTTTCTGCGTAAAGAAAGCTCAAGCTCAAACTCTTCGCCTTGTAACCCTCCATGAAAGAGCAGCTCCAAATTGCTCCAGGAGCCACTTGTAGTTCCCTGCCTGCTATTGGGCAGGTCAAACTGTCTTGCAGTCTTCCAGGTTCCGAATCAAGACCAATCTTTCTAAAATAGTCAAGGTAGTGCAACTCTTTGAAACTGACATATTAAGGTGGTATTTAATGATCACCACATCCTACTTATAATCAAAACAGAAGAGAGTTTCCACTTCTCATTCATTTTTAAAGGACTATTCAAACACCCTTTTATCTCCACTAAACAGCCTGCCATGTATTTGAAGACATTTTATTTTTTGTTTCTACAGACATCCAGGGGGTGGAAAAGAGAGGAAAGAAAAAGAAAAGAAGAAGAAGAAAAGAGAAAGGCGAGTATTTTGGAACACTGATATATAAAGATGCAAAGGCTTGTGCAACAGTGAATGACTTCAAACTGATCCAGACACATTCATCTTCCCAAGAAGAATTAGACTCAGTGTGATTCATTTTAATAGCAGAGGAAAAAAAAATAATACTACTGTGCAGTGTTGAGTTCCTAACCTTTGATGGTGGAATAAGGAGGGGAAAGAACTTTCTTCCCCCACGTTGTCGAAGTCTGCCTACCCATCTGTTATGTCCAGCTCATCAATTAAGGTGAACTCATGAACTTGAGAAGGTGTTTAATAAAGACAGCAACCCATTTAAATGTGGGAAACCGCCTGCAGCTTTATTTTAACTGAGAATTCAGTTCTTAGCCCTGTGTACTCGGCATGAAGTTTTTTCTCATGTTTGGAAAGAAGTCTTCTCTTGCATGCAAAATAATTTCAGATGTACTTTGTTACTTATCTGGGTAAGTGTGGGAGGTGGGGAGGGGGAAGTGAAAAGCAAGGAAACAATGGACACCATTTTTGGATTATAACAAGGAAGCATCATTTTCTGTGGAACCCTCCAAAAAGTCATCAGCATGGTTGGGAGTCTTGGCGGGCAGTTAAGGAGAGAGGTCTTAGGTGAAGGACTGCAGGCACACGCACACAGCATTGTTCGATCACCAGCAAAGCAGACATTATCACTAGGAAACAATCCTCACCTGAAGAGAGGTGGCCATCCACAAATTACATTCCAGTATCATATTACTAAGAGCCACTATGATGTAATGGTCTGAGTGTTGGACTACATACCTGGAGACAAGGGGTTGATTCCCTGCTTAGCTATGGAAATCCACTGAGTGACCTTGGGTACATCACACACTCTCAGCCCCAGAAAACCCTGTGATATGTTCACCTTAGGGTCACCTTGAGTTGGAAATGACTTGAAGGCACACCACAATAACAATCTTACTATGAAAAGAAGAGCAGATAACATTGTAACTCAATGTTGATCTACTCACAAACATCTATCAGTCAGCTTACTGATCTAATAAGCTGCAAACGCAAACATATTGTATCCTGCACCTCTCGGATCATCTTTTGGGGCAATAAGCAACCTCACAAGACAGGAAATGCCCCAGGCTCCAAATTTTACCAGTGCACATCTTTGATTTCATAAGTCAAATACTATTAGACAGGGAATGATAGCTAAAAATTGTTGTAGCTTCTTAGTGAAAGACTTCTCTGAATGGTTAGTCTTGTGATTATGAGGCCAGGTGGTACCTCACTTGTGAGGGAGAGAGATAAGGGGAGAGGATCTGTTGAAAATATGCCATTTCTCTTCTGAAAGCCTTTATAAAACATAACTCATTTGTTAAAACTACTTGGGAAGTTGCAGTTTTCAGCTTAAAGGTTTAAACTTGCAAAACTGTCTGTACCTCCAATTCAGCTTCATGAAGACAGCTGGCCTGAAGATTATCAGCTTACTCCTACTCCTTGGTAACTGTGCCAAGACACATAAAATGATGTTAACTTAATATCTTGCCATTTTCCCCATCTCCTGACTTTACTCCATGAAGTAAAACAATAAAACAGCAAGAACAGAGATCCTAGGAAAGCACCTTTGGACTTTGGCATGAGAACCTGCTCCAATATGTGAAAGGACCCTTCAATAAAAAAAAAAGAACAAAAGATTAATTAGATTAATTTGAAAAATATAAAAATTTTAATAAAGGCTACATCTCTTAATTACAATAATTATTGTACCAAGTAATTTTTTTCTTTAAATGAAACTCTTTATAATGCATAATTTACAGTATAAGTAGAACAAATGTCATGGCAAAAGTCGTAAAGTACAAGACTTGTAGTAAAAAGGCATAAAATATATAATACATAAACCCCTTAAATAAACAAGGGAGAGACTGGACCCTGAACACAGGGCAAAACATGGCATAGTAACACCATGCAGGCACAGGTACTGTACTGATTGAAAGTTTTTTCCTTAAAAAAACACACACTAGAGATAGTGTATTAATAGTATTTTTCTCCACCTCATTTTTTTCTACACTATATACAGTCCTACTGTACAAAAGAAATGTAAGATTGGCATAGAATGCACCAATTAGAACAAAAAAAAAGTCCAAATCAAATGTCTTTTCAGGTGTGTGTGCGTCCATCTTGTTGTGTTCCAGCACACACAAATGTACAATCAGATGAGTGAACTATTGTGACGATTTTACAGCTTAGGTCATACATATTTCAGCCATTAAGTAAAATAAGCAAGGCTTTATAGTGTGGTAGGCTGCAGAGGAGAAGAGCTCAGGCTCTTTCAGCTGCTGCCCCAGAAGCCATTTCTGCTCAACAAAGGAGCTAAAATGGCTTACTTGCCCAAGGCATGCTTAGAAAGCTTGATGTCATCCCAGACTGGTTTGTCCAGTAGCATGGTAGGCTTTTGGCTTAGCAGAACAATGACAACACTTATGAGACCACATCAAAAATGATCTACTGGCCGTCTACTGGTCCACTTGAGGGGAGCCAAACTCTCAACTAGAACTAGAATATCTAGGCTCACCACACAGGGGCACTAATATTTCACTCTGATACAGTAGGGTTGTCAGCCTTTGGTCCTCCAGATGTTTTGGACTGCAGCTCCCAGAAGCCTGTATGGCCAATATTCAGGGATTCTGGCAACCAGGTCCAAGCCCTCTAGAGGGCCAAAGGCTGAGAGTCCCACTTCTTTAACAACTATTCCATCAAAGATGTGAAACCACATCTTGAGACAGTTCAACCTTTTAATTGTAGCTGCAACATGAAAAGGGTCACTACAAAGAGTGACTATGCAAAGGGGGTGGGGGAACAAGTATACTGTAGCTGATGTTGGTGAAGAACATACAATTAAAAAAAAAGAAATGTGACTATATTTATGTCAGTGTGAATGCGAACTGATAAGTTTCATGTACCACTTTTCTTCCTATGTTAGAGATAGTCATCTACAACGAAACTGGACAGTATGAAATAGTGAGTCCCTTGCCTGCGCTCCGAATTTGCCACAGGCTGCCTTATTTACTAAAGGCATGCAATGGAAACCACACATACAGACAGGGAGCAAAAAGTATATAGGCAGGTGTATATTATTACCACAGAAACTGAGTGACAAGACCCATGTATGTTATTATTATCCTTTGTAGCAGTGATATTATTTAACCCATGAGAGAACACTGTAAGGTCTGGTGCAGCTGCAGCATTCCTGGTGTCCAATTCATGGTTAAGTAATCAGGAGCCATTTGGGGCTTCACACACTCTTTCCTCCTCTGCTCTTGCCCCTGAATTTCTCCCACTCTTCCCCTATCCTTTCTAGGGCTAATCAAGATGGCCACATTTCCACTGGACCAGTGTTAATAGTAACCATGGTGAGCTTCAAAACCAGAATTTGCAGCAAGTGGGTTTGCAAACTCAGTTAAAACAAAAGCTTATTTAGTTCACTGGTGCCTCCTGTTAACATGTCAAGTCTGAATGGGAAGAGGAGGGAGGAAGAAAAAGGATCTAAGTTTTTTTTTATGCTCCTGATTATCTAATCATTATTAGGCAATCAAGAATATTATATCTGCACCAAGCCTGAGAATCAGAGCAGCATTGATTAGAACACACTCTTCTCTTAAAGAGTACATGTGTAGGACAATTTTCATTCTTTCTCTTCTTCTCCCACCCCCTAGAAACAAAACAATCAGAGAAATGCTGGATATGACATAATTCCAGCCAGTTTCTAGGGTGGCAAGAAACAAATGCACTTTTTCATTTTTTTAATTATTTAGATAGTGGAAATGACGTAAAAAATAAAATATAAAACCAATCTTTTTCTCTATATCATATCCCCTCTTTTCTCCATTGTTTAAAGCAGCATGTCCATCGCTGGACGTAAGGGAGGATAAAACCAGACTGTTCAATAAATATCAATAAGGATTATCATAAGATAAGCTATACACAGTCTCTCTTAGTCCATAAATGTGGGATCCCCAGGAAGCCATATATTATATATGGAAGTCTTTCAAAACATGGGTTGAATCTTCAATAACCAAGAGTGGTCATGTTCTTAATAAATAGTTCAGGGTTGATAACATCTTGGTACCCAGCGCAACAGACTTCTATTTTTTTTTTCTCCTCTAAGGCTGATTTGGCAAAGTCTTCACAGACGTCCGCTTATTTATGTTGCTTTTTCTTCATTGGTTCAAACTTTCCTTCAAAAGCTTGATTTGGTGGTTGTGTCCAGAGGCTGGCCTCTTTAGCTTATGTTTCCCTAAACACCTTCACACAGGCAAGGCCGGCCAGCCAGCCAGTCAGTCAATCCTCTCAACTTTTCCCAGAATCCTTCCTTCGTACATAGGCAGAACGGCATCGTCATCCCAGATTTCTTCAAAAACTGCGCCACAGTCAAACTCATCGCTTGCCTTTTTGAAATAATACCTGGAATCAGTAAAATCAAGAGATGCAAAATAAATGAAAGAGGACTTTGGAACTGCTATTACACACATGACCAACCCTCTACATATGGAATTCCAATATGTATTTCACAGAAAAATCCAAAAACCTCCCCTCGCACCTCTGTTCACGTTTTCATGTACAACCATGAGTCCATCATTTTACTCTTTGTCACCAAGATTCATCTAGGCCAGCAACTTGCTTGTTCATTGTCAGTTTAGCCACATGCTTTCAGCAACCTCCCTCTCCCCACACCCTGAAAAAAATTGGTAGCTGATGATCCATTCCACAGCAACGAATATTCAGTGCCTCCAGATGTGGCCATTGCCCCTACTTGAACTTATCCTTCTTGAATTTCTCTAGTTCCCTCTTAAAGTGAAATCAGCCACAAGCATACCGTGTGCTCAAATTACCACAGATTGACCTTTGCTTTGAGAAAGGTTATGGGGCACTACCTTGATATTTGGATGTGACACATCATAGCAAGATAAAGGTCAGCATACAAACAAACAAACAAATAGCCTCACTAAGTCCTGGACATTACTTCAGTCATCACCTCAACCATCCTTAGAAATCTGCCCCGGGCAAATGACCCAAAAGCAGTTACCACCAAAATGCTACTGAGAACACTCTACTTGTCTTGAATGAGCTCTGTCCTAGTTGCAACATAAAGATACAAGCATTCCCACCATCCAGCGTCCTTAGGCCTATCCCATGTCACTCATTGCTTCTGAAGTAGGGCATGTCTAGAAATGGGTCATGTGGAGATCCACATTATCAAGTTGTTTTAAGTTTACATTACATCTACACTGCACTTGATGCTGTGCTCTATCCCTTAGCCAGGAAAAAGTTAATTCTTAGTCCATTAGAAACAGGCAGGGTAAAATAGAAGCAGCGAACAGGAGTATAGCAGGCAACCTTTCAAAGTCTCTGGGAGGGGAAGCTAGCAAAGATGGCAAGAAAAGACGACCTCAGCATTGCCAATTAACACAAAATATTCTGAGGGAGCTGTGCTGTCACAGTGCAAATGATGTGACTCATAACTCTGCCTTTGTGGGCACAAAATATACTAAATGTTGGACTAGGAAGGAGTTAACACCTTCAGATAAGCTTCTGAGAGACCTAGAAGCAGAGTTAACCTCTGACCAGTTTTATCTTTGAAACCAACAAGAATTATCCCACGACCACAGCTTCACTACAGGTGGCTGCAGCATGTCCCTATATCCCATCTTCTCAAAAGTAACTGTCCAGCCTCTGAACACCCTACTAACACTTTCAGCTTCAGAGTGTAGCAATGGACAGTTCAAAATAGGCAATATAAACAAACAAGTAAAAAAGGAGGGTATACTGAAGCCCTACATCCAAGTCAGGTTGGGAGGCAACTCTGTCTTCTGGAGCCAGTAAGAGCACTTTGTAACCACAAGGGAATTGTAGCAGACCTCTGACTCTAAAATAAAAATAATGATCAGGATGATTTTGGTTTTTCTTTCACTTTCTTTCAATGCTCACAATTTTGCCTTATATCATTTGTGAGACCAACACCACTGATTTCAGTCAACCACATACATTTAACAAACTCATTTCCCCATGAGAACTGGCCCTGAATTGGCTCCAAGGCTCACAGAAACATCCTGACTATCAGTGCTTCATTCTGGATACACAAAATACTAGATCAACCAGCTGAACAATTAGTCAGGAGAAAAGTTTAGGGAAAAGAAGATTGCAAGCTTATGTCTAACTAAATATTTGATACACACACACACACACATATACCCCTACCTATCTATCTATATGTATACACACACACACACACACACAAACACTCACAAGAAGGCACCTTCAGAACACATTTTTAAAATTTAAATTTTAAACCTTGTATAGATCCTGGCAATAGGAGCGCTGAGTCCCTGCTCAAAGCCTCTAACTTAAGGGGGGGGGATTCAAAACAAACCTCATTATTTCTGACCTAGGCTCATGACTAAACTTGAACAATGCAGGAACTTCTATTAAAAAGGGAGAAAGTTGCGTGGTGGGAACATTTTATTTTTCTTATCATTCATTCATTCATTCATTTATTTATTTATTTATTTATTTATTGATTGTGGGTGTAGGTGAACATCTCCAAACTGCACTGGCACTTTCCAGGACAAAGCATCAGAACAGAACATACACTTGAAGAAGAAAAAAAGCTGTGTCCATTCTCATCCATTTCCTAGTAGCCCTTATGTAATGAGCAATCTTGGCTTGGCCTGCAATATTTGACACAGAAAGGTCAGGCAGCAGTGTCCTGCTTTCCCTTTCTTTGGCTTGGAATCGTTAGATCAGGAAGCCGATGCTCAGGCAGACAAAAAAGTGCCCCTTCCCCTCTTGTGTCAAACAGTAAGGACCCCTCTATTATCCTGAATTAGACCGTTCAGCTTCTTGATTAAAGGTTCCTTTTATGCCCCTTCCAGCATTCTTCCTTCTCAGGCTGCTTAATTGCATATGCACAAAATGAAGGCCTTCCATTCAGAGGGTTAGTATTTAGGGAGCCTGCTTGTCTACTACCACACACACTCACACACACACAACTTGCACCCAAGCTGATCTCTCTTTCTCCCCATGAAGCTCTTCTGTCATCCAGTCACCAATAAAGAGGTGGGGAGGGGGGCAGAATCCAATCAAACATCCTTCTTGGTTTTTAAACACAAACACACACACACACACACACTTTTATAGGGAGGCAATTTGCTACAATTTTTATCTATATGAATTAAGAAGAGAATACCACCCCTCCCAAAACTTTGAATTTCCTCTGTCCAAAGGTAGTTTCCTTGGCTAGGGAACTAATCAAAATATCAGTTTTGCTTTGGTATTTAAGACCTCAAAAGATACCAACAAGAGGGTTTTTTTTTGATCCTCAAGCTTTGATTAGGGATACAACAATGCAACTCTTATTAATCAGATTAGAAATGGAAAATAGTTTAGATGTACTGCCCCACCACCATTTTTTGTCTCTTTCAGATGAACCTGTGAATGCAAGAAAATCCATTTGCTTCAGTCAGGCCAAGATTTTGTCCACAGCCGAGGCCTGCTTTGCAGAGCCAGAACCAAAGCACAATGAAACTTCCTTCCAGAATCCCTCCAGCTAGCAGGCCATTTGGGGGTGGGGGAGAAATGAGGAAAAACTTTGAATGAGGTACAAAAGGACTTTGCTGGGTTTTATCTGCTCCCTTTCCAAGAGGATAAACAGCTGTAGCAATAACTTCCCCCTTGATCTTCAACTCTGGCAGCACTGACAAAATTCTTTGTTTGAACGCCACATTTTATTTTCTTGGGGAGGAAGGGGGAAGGGAGGGGGAGCTCCACACACTGTGACCTTTTCCATAACTACAACCTTATTTCTCCAAAGGAAAAAAAGAGGGGGAAAAAAGGAGGGGAAGGAGGGGTGTAGGAGAGAATGCAAACTAATATCTTTTCCCCCACAACCTCTTAAAACACATCAGGAGGTCCTTATTTGCTCATAGACATGGGTTCTCCCCTGAAACACATCTATTTAAATGCGGCAATTTTGGCTTGGTTTCCCTCCCCCTCCTTTCTACATCTGGCACCCATACAGTCTACAAGGCTTGACGTTAACTCTCCCCCGCCGCAACACACACACCTTTTTTCCTTTCTTTTTTTCTACTACTGCAGTGTTACCCAACGCTACCCAGTATGTGTGTATGGGGGTGGTGGAGGAGGGAAGGAGCGAACATGAACTCTGGCCATTTTTCAAAAAAGGTGCTCATCTAAACCTCATATGCACGCTGGATAGCCCTCTCTCACTGAGATACCCAAGAGAAACTTGAGGTACCTGTGTTGCAAACTGACTCATCCAATAAAGGATTTTGAGTGTCAACCATTTATGCGTGTCTTTGTGCGTTAAAATGAAAGGCAAAGGCTTCAAAGTCATGCTTATTAAGTGTGCCTTAGAACAAAATCAATGCCAGATGTGACCAGAGAGACCAGCCCCTTCTTCCCTCAGTAATCCTGCTACTCAGAGGCAGTACGGCCCTCTTCTCTGAAGGTCACCTGCAGTTTCATTCTAAGTCCAGCCAAAAATTAAAAAAATAAAAATAAAAATCAAAGCTTAGATCAAAATGATTCCGGGGGAGGGGGGAGAAACACATTTGGATAATTACTTTCACCTTGTGTCTGTTCAAGATTTTTTTTAAAAAAGAGTGATGGGTCTGAGCTTATTTTGTACACAAAAGTGAAAAAGAAAAGAAAAATACACACTCAAAAAGTATCCCTCATTGTCCCTCATTTTCAAATAGTCTAATAATCACAGAATGTCATGGAACAAGTAGAAATACACCATGGAATCCTTTAAGAACCTAGGAATCAGAAGAGCACAGCTAAGCATATTTTGTGGCATCCTAAAACTTCACTAAATATTCATCAGAGGTATCTCAATCTGCCACCAGTTTGCCACCAGGGGAGAGGTCTCTATGTGCACTGGAACACACACACACACACACTCCCATCACATTATCATCACAGACAATTTACAGACTGTGCCACAAGAGTTATCATTTGCAAACGTTAGGTTCAGAACTACATGTGTCACACATTCATATCTCACTCCCCAAACTAGAGTATTCTTAGTTGTAGTAAAGCTCACTAAAGGCTCCAAGGTACTGAAGAGAAGTTTCCGTTTAAGGGCTGAGTTATGCATTCTTTGTGTGGTAGCTGCCACCAGAAACCAGCATTGTACACAGACACCTACTCATTCAGATAACCTATGAACACATCCATTGACATCCATAGACATCTATTTCTTGTCAGGTACAGGAAATCCCTCCAAAGCAGTTCACAGCCACATTTAAAAGGCAACATCAGTAAAAAGAAATATTCACAGACTAAAAGCCAACAACAGTGAAAAGTTCCATTAAAAAACAGATGAAGCTTTGTGAACAATGCTAAGACACATTGAAAAGCTGAGCAAATAAAAAAGATCTTTTGCTTGGTGCCAAAATGATAAGAGCCAGCCCCAGGCAAGCCTTCCTGGAGAGCACGTTCCAAAGGCAGGCAGCCAAGAGAGGGAGAAGGCCCAATCCCAGATTCCCTGCTTGCCTCAAATCAGATGGCAAAAGGAATCTGCAAAAAAGGAGTGAGGGACTGAATAGCTCTGAGGCAGGCCCTCCCTTTATAAAACACAGGACAAACACTTTTAAGGGGTAGATTTTCCAGGGGAAAACTGTGGGTCTTTACAATTTCATTTGCGTTGTAAAGCCAATGTGACCTCCAGTAGCAAAGCTTGGGGCAGTGTGAGCACCAACCATACCAAACAAATCCCAAAATCCAAGCCAAGGGAAATCATACTTAGTACTCAGAATAAACAATGCAAACAAATTAACTTTTGTGTAATTGGTTCGACTTCCAAAAGTTTTTTTTTCATAGAAGCCCTGGCAAGAATTCAGCTACACAAGACTAATGGCGGCTGGAAAAGATATAGAGCTTGGGTGTTTAAAAGGCTAACAAAAGGCAAGAAGGAGAGGCAGGAAATAGCAGCTACACAACTGAAACTGTGATTGTGCTGTGAAATGAAGCTTCACCCATTTTTATCTGGCTTTAGAGCACTCATTGCTGTTCATATATTTTCTCAAGCTTCTTTCTTCTGTCATGTGAGCTAGGGATACTTACACTCAACTGAACTTGAAAACTGACTGTGCATTTGGTGGCAAAAGACACATGTTCCAAGTACACAAAGCTCACTCAAGGGAAGCTGGAGAAGTTCACACTTCGGCTGTTTATACAGGAAGCTCAAAGAAAGGAAGTGCCAGCTATATGAGAAGGATAACCCTAAAAGACAGTCCAAATCTGTACTACAATCAGGTCCTGCAGATTCTATTCATCATTCAAAACTGCATTCCAGGTATCAGTGAACAATATACTTTTAACTTTATAGAACTCACTTTCCTATCCAATTTCCAGCACTTTTGGTGAAACCTGCATATTTCCCCAAACTGTTCAAACACATCAATACCATTCCAAGTACAACAACATTCAGAATTAGCTATTTCCTTTCTCGAATTAGATAATAACTCTTTAGTCACCATCCCTGGACAATCAGGACTTTGGCTTAATACCTTAAGACCATTTGCTTAGCCTTGTGCAAAAAGCCAATCAAAGGAAGGACACATTCAGAGAGTACCACCTCTCTTCCAATAAGATTCTTATAACACAAAATTCTTCTTGTAACAATCACTTCAGCACAGCCCGAGTCCTGTATACACCAGTGCCCTTTGCAGCTGATTACTGTGTAGCTAATCACTCCCATTTTGAAGTTTCCCATCTGCAAAAAGAAAATAATAAAAGTATATAGAAAGAGTGGGCACCTACAGCCTTCCCGTTTTTTTAAATTGCCTACAATTCCCATCAGCCTTACCCAACTGGCAAGGGATTCTGGGAGTTATAGTTTAAAAACATCTAGAGGGCCACGGTTGCACATCTTAATATAGAATAATCAACTGCAGAGACATCAGGTTGGCTCTTCAAGAAAAAGATATTTTTCATAATGCAGCACAGCCAGAAAATGAACTCAGAATGTTGAATGAACACCTTATAAGCAAGAGCCTGGGCACACCCACTCATAAAAGATGACTGTGCTGGCAACAAAGTTGAACAGTCCACTTACCAGGTGAGACCTCATTCAGCTGCCAGAATAACCAACCCACCTCTT
Organism: Iguana delicatissima; assembly: GCA_948472985.1. Lineage (NCBI taxonomy): Eukaryota > Metazoa > Chordata > Lepidosauria > Squamata > Iguanidae > Iguana > Iguana delicatissima. The sequence continues at coordinate 168,180 of CAOKZL010002838.1, forward strand.
AACCAGTATTGGTTTCAGTGGGTAAACACAAAGAGCACAGAAGAACTTGGAGAGACTGGTGAGCTAGCTGCAGACAACCTTCAAAGGTTGCAGCAAGCCCTTCTTAACTGTGGGAGGACGCTTACAAATACTCCTTGGTTATTTTGGCACGCAGTCTGTGCAAACACAAGGAAAAGAAGAAAGAAACCACAGAGATGCTTACCTATAATTTCCCTTTTTGCTCAGCTGCTCTTTAAAGTGCCCAAGTGTCAGGCTCTGGGCCTTTAACATCCTCCTATAGGGAATTTCTTCTCCACAGAAAAAATAAGTGACAATCAACTCACTAGGCTGGGAGGAGTGAGTAACAGGGAGTTTCTTTGGTTCTTTGTGACTGAAACATGAAGGAGGAGAGAAACAAGTTCAGACTCCACAGAATAATAGAACGGATATGTATATATGACAGTCTCTAAGAGTGCAATTATATGAGAAAGAGTCAGCTAACAATATATAGCAGGTAGAAAATTAAAAAGGAAACCCTGACATCTATAAATGGAGTAGAAGTTGAGTAGCTGTGTGTCAGATAAACATTGCTAGTTGGTGGTTGGAAAAGGAGGACTATATTTCATGCAGAACTTTAAAAATGAAGTGAAAAACAAGTTATCACTCATGTTTTTTAGCCCTCACAATAATTACCAGCCTGAAGACAATGTGAGAATGCCTACATGTGTAACTGATTGCCATTCAGCCACAGCCAAGTTTTAGCCCTGCCCACCTTTTGTGATGCCATGTTTGGCTACAAGGGATGAGGGCCAGCTGAGATGTTTCTCATCCACATGACCTCCTAAGTCATTTCCCTATAGTTCGAGTGCTGCCTTCTTAAGGGAACTGCATTCTTAACACTAAACACAGCATAAAGCTTCTCAGTCATTAAAATGTATGTAAGCAAATTATGAAAACCTATCTTCCTTGAGAGAGTGGTGAATTCATTCATATTAACTGGAAAAGATATTCTGAAATTGGACAAGAAACCTACTACCCATAAATCTTCCATAGTTTTCCATGAAGGGATTCAACAGCCTTCTGTTTCTGAGTTTCTGTATTATTTTAAGTTCCATTTCAAAATTATTTTGTAATTATTTCAAACAATTTACGTTGTTATTATGTGCCTTCAAGTTGGCTTCAACTTATGTCAACCCTATCTTATGGTTTTTGTGTCAATATCTATTCAAGAGAGATTTGTGGTTGCCTTCCTTTTTGGCTGACAGTGTGACTTGTCCAGGGTCACCCAGTGGATTTCCACACTGAGTGGGGTTTCAAAACCTGGTCTCCTGGAATCCTAGTCCAAGGCTCAAACCACTGCATCACACTGGCTCAAACATATACATACCATATGTCTGGTTTAAACAGTATTTTTACATTACATATGCTTGAACAGATACTCCCTTCCTGCTGGGGTGCAGAAACAATGGTCTTCAAATGCTTTTGATCTACCTGACCATTTTTCATGCAGCCCAAGATGGTAGTTGCCCCCAGGTTACCCACCTTTGCCCCAGAACCAGTGATTCACTTCCCTCACTTCCTCTTCTGTTGTCTATGCAGGCACAGGCATTGAAAGAAGAAAGGGGGAAAACAGAGCCACTATTTTCTTAAGAGCAGCAAGTGGATATGTGATGTAGGTCTCCTCTTGACTGGTGGATGGTCAACAGACACTCCCCATTTCTTACATATCCTCTTTCCAAGCCTCTACAATAATTAAAGATAAAATTTTGTCTATTTTATGGCTGTGTGTGCAGACCTCAGGCTCCATCACTGAAAGCTTTGAGAAGCTACAGTTTTCACATAAACAGGAGATTCTCCAATTCACTTAAATATCAAGGAATATTCCATAGATTCCTCTATACTGATGTGAAATGGAAAAACTCCTGCTTACATGGAGTTACAAGGATCCATCAGATGCTGCTGAACTGAGATTAGAGATCTGTCTTGTTGCATCAGATTCTGGGATACAGCTACAAGGCAGACCAGATTTTTTTGAGTCCTGATACTTGAGTAGAAAGGGCAAGGGCAGCAGATAGCCAAACTCCTGCCACATCTTGGGCTCCAGAGGAAGTGAGATCTTCCTACAAAATAACAAACAGCTCTGCTACCCAGAAGAAGAGCAACAGTGCCTTGGATGCCATGGAGGCAACTTCTGAGGCAACATTGACTTGGCATGTCAAAAGGTCACAAAGTGTTACTCCACAGTAATTTACTCTTCCTAATTTGTTCCCAGTCTTTGTAGAGTGGCTTCAGGAAGAGAAAAAAAGCTACTCGCAAAGACAGCTGGTGGACTTAAGGTCAACCAATTAAAAATGAAAGGCTATAGTCAGGTGGCTTAGCTTCAACTTCAAACATTACTCATTGCTTAAGATGAAGAGTGTAAGAAAGGAAACTTTAATTATTTAGACTGAAGCAGATTTCTTGTTAAAAAGAACTATCCTGTAATTAGATTAATCCAATCTTTGTCCACTTTACAGGAATGCAAACCAAAAAAAGAACGAGAAGGCAAGACTTTCAAAGGTTTTGTTCTTGTTTCACCCTATCAAAAGGAAAACGAAATAGCAGGCTATGAAGAAAGGGCTACTGTTTCAAAGCACTACTCCACTGATAAAATATACATTTTTATATATATATATTTATATATTACAGTGAATAATATCAAAACTGTACATATTCCATAGGACAACACTCACTCTTCTGTTGCTACACTTGCATTGCAAAAAGGACCGTTTCCTCCTGGTATGGAAGTCAAGTGGTTGCGATCCCTCGGCTGATTTGAAGCTGAACATCTAAAAGTTTGAGAAGGGGAGGAGAGGGAGATAAAGAAAAGAATGTTCAAACTTTTAAAAATCCTACCTGTAAAACTAAGATCGGTGTGCTGAAACAATCAAAGGGAGAATTGAGGATGCTGAGGGCAAAAGTATCCCCGTATCTTCCAGTGAAAAACAGCATCATTTGGCCAATTCACTGTATTCAGTTCCAGAAAAGCAAACATGACCATTAAGGAAGCAAACAAATAGGGGTAGAATGTGGGATTCTAATCATTCATGATGAGAGAGAGAGAGAAAGAGGAAAAGAGAGAGAGAGATTATAACTTCCATGGCACACTTCGGTTTAGCCATAGCCTTGTTTATAAATCTAGGACTGATAATTCCACAACACAAGGACACACAAACACAATGTGTCTTGCCAGAAGGATGTAATGCCATGTTGTGAACAGGACCCAGCTAAAGAGAAATCAGCTTCTGATTTGCAAACCGAGCTATTTTTCAAATAGGTTTCTGACTTCTCCATCTCAAAGAGTTTCTGTAAAGCTGAAAGTCTTCCTAGCTAAAAAGTCATCAGGGTCGTGACAGTAAGACACGAGAGCTGGGCTTTAACCTCAGTTCTTTTCCCTATGAGGGCTAAACAAATTGCAGGATCGAGCATACTTGACTTCTCAAACCATCTCCATTCAGAAGTCCTCTCATCATATACTGTAGCCTATGGGCCACATCCAGCACCACCAGGCCCTTCTAACATCCCCACATTTTGGTCAGTTATTATATTGCCACTCCATAAGGCTTCCAGGAGTGGTAGATAGCAAAAACAAATCTTCCATCCTTTCCCTAAATAAAGAAAAAATGGCCCCAAAATGACTGAAAATGAAACAAGTGGTGACTTCCAGTTCCCATTTCCAGTTATTTTAGGCTTCCGGTGGGAAGTTACCGTTGTTTCTGTGGCTTGGATACTTCTGCTAGCCTGCGGCAAGCTTCCTCCAGCTGAGCCAGGGTATTGGGGGGTGTCAACGGGGGCATGGCAGGATCCTGGACGAAAGGGTGGGCAGGCTGAATGCCACGTGGGTGGCTACTGTTTCCCCACAGGTGGTGACGGGCTGGACGCTCCCCTGGCATGCCCCTGGTGGACTCCAAATTGTAGGCCTTCTTTATGCTTTGTGTGCTGAAGAGAGAAAGACATGGGAGGGAAGGTACAAGGTTATAAAGGCTGGAAAATATGACTTTAATAGCAGCTTCTGTTCTGTGCACACGCACACACACACACACTCAAAAGAAAAGGAAAAAAAGGAAAGAAAAAAGTCTGTCATAACATGAAAAGGGGCTCTTGCCAAAAACATGACATTTTTGTGGTTTTTCTGGTTCTGCGGAACAGCTTTCATATTAAACTGGAGAGCAAAAGAGCTTCATTTGTTTTTAGTGATTGTAAAAATAGACAGCTGTGTAATAGATAAATATTTACCAGGAGCAACAGTGTTGCAGACAGCTTATATTTACCTATGGGGCTTGTGCTTAGATTGTCTTTCATTCTCCAGCATCCACTGCCAGACATTCTGCGATCGGTCTGCTTCCCCTCCAGGTAGCTGGACTCCTGGAGGGATAGGGAGCCCCCCTCCTTCTCCGCCGGGCAGGAGGATGCCGTCTGGTAGCTTACAGTTCCTTTTCGTAAGTGTCCCGGTTCTGCTGAGGCTGCCGCAAGAGAAGGGAGAACACCACTTCAGCTTGCCCTTTGCTTGTCACCACAATAGTTTATGCCAGAAACACACACACACACACGCAACACCCCCCCACTCCTTTCCAACTCATCTCCTTCCCCTGTCAACTCTGTCCAGCTCTTTGTGATTTCTCACACACTACCAAGAAACCTCCACATTTCGGAAAGCTGACATGACCCACAACACTGTAGTAAAATTGTCACATATGCACACACACCCTCGCCCATGACACTTGATTTCAGAACTTGCCCAGGAGGAAACTTACCCAAATGGCTCCAGCTGAGCCACAGGAAGTTCCACCCCCTTGGAGTGACCCTTGCACTTGGAGTAGCAATAGTAGTCACTGCCCCCAGGGCCCATGCATTGGGCTCGCTGGGCTGCCTCTGCTTCTATCTGCTCCTTTGTTTTGGGAATGGTGTGATGGTGGATGTAGTGATGGTGAACGTGCTTGGTGGTCTGCTTGGTGACAAATCCTTTGCTGACCAGGGCACAGGCAGTGGGGATGGAGGCTGTGCCAGGTGCCAGTAGCAACTTGCTGCCTGGGAGATGGTCTGGAGAGCGTGATCGAGGACTGTGTCGCCCCATACCAGGAGACTGACACCCTGGGGTCTTCAGCACTCGTGAAAGATGGTCATCCAGGATGGCCTGGGGGTCATCCTCATAGCTGCCAGTGGGTAAGAGAGTCAGGGGGTGCTGTTGATGTTGGACAGGTGTAACTTCTCGGGTGATCTGTGAGCTGACTGGTATGTCAGATCCCTCCTTCTCTTCATCCTTCAGAGACAAAAACATGAAGAACAACCAACCAATCAAACAATAATGCCAAAAATGGGAGAGCTAGTAATTGCCTCAGAAACTGTTGTTCTGCATTTATTCTTTCAACTAGGCTGCATCCCACCTCTGTGACACTCAGGATAATTAATGGAGCTAAAATCAGATAAAAACAAATATAATTAAAATGTGAAAAATAGATGAAAGGTGCACGAGCAAAGAGGAACAACAATATCCAACCAGTCAAAGCCCTCTTCCCTGAGTCGCAACCCACTTTTGATGCCACAGGCCTGTCTAAAAAGAAAGAGCAGTCCCTGTCAGCAGAAGGACAACCTAGCCTCCCTCTACAGGGAGTCTGAGAGCCTGGGTGTGGCCAGGGAGAAAACCCTCTTTCACACCCCCATGAATCATAGGCTTCTAAAGGTAGAAGGAATGAGAAAAAGGCCTTCCCTCAGGAGACCGAGATCCAGGCAGGTTCATGAGAGAGAATACAGTCTTTCAAGCAGGCTGGCCCTTAGTCATGCAGGGCTTTATAGGTCATAATCAGCACACTTTAAATGACATGCAAAACCAGACTGGTGACCAGTAACAGGGGAGCCCGACATCCCTGGTCAACAGTTTTCTGGACCCAAGTGAAGTTTCTGAATGCTTTTCAAAGGCAGCCTCACATAGAGTATGTTAAGAGTAGTCTGCATATCTGTGGTAATTGCACACTTCCTGAAGAGAGAAAGAACAGACCTGTGGAGTCAGGGGGGTTTGATAAAAGACTTCAACTGAAAGAGAACCAAGAAGATACAAAGAAATCCTTCCTTGAGGTTCTTTGAGGCAGGGGTGTTTAAATGCAGGACAGCAAGGACTGACATGCTTGCTTTACATTCTTTAGGATATTCTGAACTGCGCTCTTAGTGCTCTGGCCACCCCATACCCCCTTCTACCTGCCCTCCTCATGCCCTCATGTCACTTCTTCAGCAAATGGTGGGTGGATGGGTGGGAATGGGGGACTTCACAGCAGGCACTCAGGCCGAACAGGTTAATCCACCTACCTCTGTGATTTGCTGCAGCCTCTCTTCCAGAGAGTCCATGGTCTCTTGCTCTCGCTTGAGCTTTTCCAACCGAGAGATGAGCTCGGCGGCAAAAGCAGCTGGTTCCACGGGGGTCATTTCCCTGGGAAGGCGGTGAGTTCTCTACACAGAGCAGGGACAAAAACAACGAGCCATGTTTAGCAGGCGGCAGAAGCCAAGGCAGCTTAGCTCGAGCGGCATTTCTGGACCCGTTAAGCTTGTTGTGTCTCCATGTTTGGATGAAAAGACGACCGCAACTAGGCATGGTCTGCTCTGGATTTTTATGAGCTAGTGCTGTGGCCTCATGGAGCGACATCCTCCCCAATAGCGTTTGCCTTCGGCAGGAGCAGTTGGTCGCACTCCGAGGAACCCTGCTTGTTCTCTCTGTAGTACAACCAGCCCATCAGTAGCTACTCTGAAGTAGAAAATCTTCAAAGACTGTTGTCAAACATCAAATAAAAAACTCTGAGGTGGGAGGGAGAGGACTTTAACTCAAGGAATAAAAGTGGAGTATAAACAGAAAGGAGCTGGAAATTAAAAAAATAAGATGGGGGAGAAAAAGGGAAGGGAACTGGGGGGAGAAAAAGAAGTCAAACGGTTGCAGATCAGAGAAGTGCTGGTAATTTATTTCCTGGCTACACACTGGGCACCTTTGAGGTAGTGTTGTCTCAACAGTGTCCTAGATCTCTCTCTCTCTCTCTCTCTCTCTCTCTTTCCCCCTCTCTTCCACCCCCCCTCGCCCTCCATCTCTTTGTACAGAAAATGAAGGAAGCTGCTGCAGGCAAGCAGTGATACACTGCTGAGCGTGGCTGCCTCAAGCAGATCTATCAAGGGAAAAGGGAACATCTCCAAATCAAGTGTAGAATATAAAAAGGCAAATCAGAATCTCTGCCAAAAAGAAGGAAGGAATGAGGGAAAGCTGTTTCCCATCACATTTCCCCCCTCGTATCCCCACAAGCATCCCCATTTAGTTCCTTTACCCTTAAATTCTGCATAAACACACACACATACACACACAACAGTTTTTTTTAACAACCAAAAGCTGAATTGCCAACTCTTTCACATACTACCCATGAGATGAGGTGGGGCCTCTCTCTCTCTCTCTCTCTCTCTCTCTCCAGCAACCACTTAGCTTCAGAAATGATGTGAGGGTAGAAAAAGGCCACTCTGCTGGAAATTGTCACTCTTACACAAGCTGGCTCTATTCAGTTCCCTGATCAAAGCACTGCCTTACAGAGAAAGTCGATTTGCACGCCCCAGGACAAAATAATCTAATTTACAAGCAGAGGCTATAGAACTTTCTTTACGGAAGAAGAGCAAAAATATAATAAATAAATAAAAGAAGCATACAAGCACAAAGCGATTCCACAGATTCCTCCATATATATACATATATGATTTCTTGCTTCTTAAGAAGACAGCAGGAAGAGGAAAGAGGAATTTGGTTAGTCTAATCACTAGACAAGTTTGTATTTGTCTATGTAAACAGTTTCATAGAGAATTACTCACTAGAAGAATTATACCAGCACTTTCCTGAAACATATGCTGCTTTAGATGAGAGGGTGAGTTAAATTCCCAAGATGCAGAACAAAATTAACTATCTGACTTGAAACCAACAGGCATTAAAAACTGGTTTTTAAGGGAAGGTATGTATTTGGTACAACTATCCTCTTTCCTTTCGAAGAAGCTGGGAAATGTATTTCCTGCCAAGACATTGCTAACAGTGGGAGAAATCGTGGCTCCACTCAAATAAATAGGAGAACTCCCAGGGACTTCAAATGAGCACAGGATTTCTCCTGGTGAGTTTCTCTCTCTTTGACGTCCTGAAGCAGAGCAGTAAAAGTGAAGCATTATCCTTAAACAAATAAATACTTTTTTAAAAAAAGCAATGGAAGTTAGGGAAGAGACTAAAGAATCTCATGCCCCCACCTCTCTGATCATGTGGCTTTGAGTAGGCAGGAAGCAGGCGTTTTACAGTGACCCTTCTCAAGACAACATCACAGAAACACTTCCTGAAGTCAGATTTGTAATTAAATTCCCCTCCTTTAAAAGAGGTTTGTAGGTGCATGTGTAGGGAGAACGAGATTTCCATTCAGAATTCATCTTTTGAGGGCTGCGAATGGAAACACATAATTCCACATGAAGCGAGATACAAAGACATCTCTATCAGGGAAAGGAATCATGTAATGGGTCTAACCAACCTGGTTCCCCCCACCAACACTTGTAGAGACTTTAGAATATACCTCCCATCAGCCTTAGCCAGTGTGGCCTATGGATAGATGTTGTGGAGTTGTTGTACAAAACATCTGAAGGGCACCAGGTTGCCCTCCCCCTGCATATAGGAAGAGGGACACATGAAAGGATGAAAGAGATGGACCAGGCTAAGACAGTGTTTGGTCCACAGTCTTTTGCTAAGAAAATAACCAAAACCTTCTGAAAGCTCATAATGAATGACATCAAATGCCACCATCAGGTAGCCTCCATGCCAGTTCTTGGCAAATACTAATTAAAGCAGAGGCACTGGCCAGGCCAGCTGAAGCCATGCTCCACTGGCCACACTGGTTGTAACTGAATCAACTTGCAAATGGTTAGAAAAGGCTGAAGGATGTGTCTAAGCCACCAAAGAGGTAGTTTTTCACAGACCATGGAAAAAAAAAATTGGGGGGGCAGGAGCAAGGGATGAGATAGAAATAAAAACTTCAAGTTCAGAATTAAGGATTTCCCCACATTAACCAGGGATTTAAGCACCAGGAAATCCTGCCCTCCAAAAAAGATTCAGATGGCATATTCTGCTTTAAAGCAGCTGTGTAAAACACCTTTGCTTACTACCAGCACCTTAGCTGTGTCATCTCAACAAGTGGTATGAGGAAGGAGGCCTCTGTTGACTACCACATCCACATTCTTCCCACGTGACCAACTGACCTGTACGTTTCTCCAAAAAGGTGCAAAGTAGAGGAGATTCTCTTAGTGATGTACATGAGGGTCATGACACACACTGATTACACAGCTTAATCAACATTTTGTGGCTGGAGAAGAGCCCAGCTATAAAGGAGAGAGAATTTAACTCCTGGTTTCAGGCCTGGTCAGTATTCAGATGGGGGGCCACCAAGGAATACCAGGCGCTGCAGGCTGTTTCAGAGGCAGGCAATAGCAAACCACCTCTGAATAACTCTTGCCTAAGAAAACCCTATGAAGTCCATGGGGTCACAATAAGTTGACAGGTGACTGGAAGGCACATGCACACATATCAAAGAAAGGGAATGTCCTGACCTGTCCTGTCTCTCTGTGAGACTGTTATGTTCATAGAAGAATGAGTTAAAGAATAGCTCAAGTGTAAAAGAACAGGTGTCTTAAGCCAAATGCCCTAGGTTTCATTCTCTGGCATCTCCAGTTAAAAGGCTGAAGTGACAGGAAAGACCATCAACCTGAGATCCTGAAGAGGTGTTCCCAGTCATAATAAATAATATTCTGCTAGGTCAGGAGTGCATAATCTTTTTTTTTTTCAGGCCATTTCCACACTAGACTGTTATAGCACAAGGCCCCTTCCTAAACTGCAAACCCCAGGATTCCATAGGATGTTGAAAGTGGAATAATAGCACTGTAACAGTCTAGTGTGGAAACGGCCTCAGTGTCAGGGGCTGTTGGCCCATGGGAAAAGCTAAGCAGGAGCCAAATCCGACTGCAGACAGAACCAAGACCGGACAGCATTTGTAACCAAGCATTGTGCTTCTTCTGTGATTTCTTTCTCTGTGTCTCCTCAACTTCCCCGTCCCCACATGAAACAGAAAAGAAGCAGACTGGAGAGCAAGAGTGGGCTCATAAGTTGTTCATGAAAGCAGACCTTGGGAAATTTCCTTTAAAAAGTAGTCAGTCACTTTTACTGACCCAGTGCCCCCCGCAACTAGTTAGCTATGGTTCCTGTACAGATTTTACAAAGCAACTAACTAAAAGTCACTTTCTAATCCAAACTCAGTGCTACATGCCTCTGAAACTGTGGTACACAACACCTTCTCTTTCCATTATCTCATCGCTGCATCTATGCTCACAACAGAACATGAACCAGCACCTGCACGATGTGGTATTTCTCCTTCACCGTTAAGTGAGGTGGCAGTTTCATAAATATTAAAGTAGTTAAAAAGTGACAATTTTAAGCCAAGCAGAATGAAGCTGTCCCACATCACCCTAGTTATAATATAATGTAGTTACACCTTTTTATGGGGAAAGGAAATAACTAAAAAAAATTATTTTCACTAGTAATATCTAAGCCTTGACAGACAGCTGGATAAGGTGCTGCCAGGACATTACACCAAGGCACACAGAATTTACCTCTCCCATGCACACGGCTGCTGGGCTAAATAGAAAGAAATATACAGTGGCCCCTCGTTTTTCATGCGGGTTGGGGACATAGAACCCTTATGCAAGTCAAAAAAGCCCAAAAATAACCCCTCCTGCCCAAGTGAGTGCTACCCCCTCCCATTCCCTTCCAGTACTCCTTCTCCCATTGGAGCATGTCTTCCCCTTCACTCTCCCCCTCCTATTCTCTTGCGTTTTCTCCAGGCACACATGCCTTCCTTCCACTCACCAGTGCAAAGGGCAAGTGAATGGGACAGGGCAGCCCTTTGCATGGGAAAGGCATGTATGTACCCTCCTCCTTCCATGCTTTTGCCTTTTGCACGGGCGCACTGCCTTCATTTGCCACACCCAGGCAAAGAGCAAGTGAAAGAGATAGGGAAGGCCCATGTGCAGAGAAGATGTGCATATGCCATCCACCTCCATTCCCTTGCCTTTTCCCTGGGTGCGAGTGCCTTCTTTCCATGAACCTGGACAAAAGGCAAGTGAACGGGAGGAAGAGAAGGGGAGGAGTCTTGCATGCACCTTCTTCCTCTGTGTGCACAGCTCTCCTCTCCCATTCACTTGCCTTTTTCATGGGCACAGAGAAAGAAGGCACAATGCACCTGGGCAAAGGGCAAGTGAATGGGGGGCAAGCGGGCACTTCACAAATAGTCAAATTCATGAAGGTCAAATCTGTGAATGTGGAGGGAGAACTATATAAGGCAGATTTCTGTGTTTCCTATTGTCTCAGTTGATAACTAGAAGTCTAAAATTTCAGATCTACTACCTTCAGTGAAGATGACTCTACCTGTGCCAGGTACCCCCACATTTAACCATTCCTCTTAGGGCAGGAGAGAAAGGCAAAGGCTGCCTGTCACTCAATCCTTCCCAGAGCTTCTCTTCTTTTCTTGAGCAGACTGTTGTCAGTTCAAGGCCACATGTTTTTAAGCTCCCTCATCAGCACAGTAATCTCTTGTACTTACCGGAAAGTGAGGTAGAGAAACTTGACCATTGGCCTTGACGCTACGATGCATTTCCCTCTGGAGCTGCTTCTTGCTCCCAAGCCTATAAGGAGGGATCCCATCACTAAAAATGAAAAGAAAAAAAACATTAGAGGGAGTTTCGGCCAAGACACTTTAGACTGCAGTTAAATGAACACTGAAACAGTTCTTCAAGAAATTAAATTTGACTGGCCTCATCCCAGGCCCTGATGTAAGAGTCTTGTTTCCAATTTTGTTGTTCGAAACCACAACTTGATAGTCTTACTCAAAGGCATTCAGAATAGGTGGGTATTGTGTGGCCCTCCATATTGTTGGGACTACAATTCCCAGCAATCCTTACCTACTGGCTGAGCTTGCTAGGCTGGGATTTGCTGACCAGCAATATCTGTAAGACCAAACTGTTCTCACCCATACCTGGTTATGGTGAAGGACAGACTGTAGGACCAATCAGAGTATTCTTTCAATCTGTTCCCACAAAAAGATGAAGCAAAGCCAGCAACAAACCAAGCCTTCAGTTAACTCATGATGTTTTCTCACCAATGTGTTTCTTCCTCTTCCATATTTAAACTCCACTGAACCTAAAGACATTTCTGTGAGCAAACCTCTGAAGAACAAAATGACAACATGCTCTAATCGTTGGGCACTGTCATCTGGTTCTTATGGCTCACCCCCAACCCCCTGCACCTTTATTATTTCCTTGACTTTGTTAATTTTTGATGCCTTTAAATGCACTTAAGCTGGAACAACCAGGAAAAAAGACGTAGTTCAATTTGGAACCTCTTGTTTTAGTCGGCCTCTGCATACCAAATCTAAGCATTAACTGGTTCACTGCAGTATGTTAAAGTAGGAGTGGGAACAACTTGCATTGACTTGAGTTTTAGACTCAATTATGCAGACTCTGCCAATATGGAAGGCAGAGGATGGTGGGCCTTTTCAGTTGGGAGGGGAAGAATATCGTAGGTACCAGATGTTTAGTATAAACTTTCCCCCAAAATGGAAGCCACCAATGAACTTGTAAATTTTAGAAAACCCACCTAAAGATTTAAAACACAAACAGACCTTGGGTAAGAACACACATTTGTGAAGCAGTAGGGAGAGTCAAACAGTCAAGAGCCTTTCGCTGCATATTATCCAAACACAGCTTTTCCTTCTAGAATCCAAGTTCTGTGGGGGCAAGAAACCCACCTGAAGGAGAAGCTGGCCCTGCATGGTGCCGATTAGCTAGCTCCCCAAGAGGATAGCAAGAAACCAGAGAAAGAATGCTCTTGAATACTAATCCCTGAGGGGCATAGCCTCATGCCCTGCTTCTGGGATCTCACAGAATACTGGACGAGACACACCTTTGGAAGGGACCAGCAAAGCTCTTTCTTAGGTTCATAAACTCCACATTGTGTTAGGAAGCAACTGGGCACTTAGTTTGCCCCCCTCTCCCTCTCCCTCCCCCTCCCCCTCTCCCTCTCCCTCACTCACACACACACACACACACATACATATATATATATATGGGTAAATGAATGAATGAACATTTCAATGGAGGCTTCATGCAGTGCTTTTAAACTAATGCCCACCTAAAGCTTGGGGCAAGCCAAGTGGCTGATCCAGCATTCATTTCAACTATAGCAGGAATAGGAATGGTCAAGCTCCCCAGGTGTTACTGGGCTGCAGCTCCCAGCATTCTTCCCCCATTGCACATACAGGGGTGCTGGGAATTGCAGTCCAACAACATCTGGTAGGCCACAGATGTTCTTACTCCTGATCTATAGAGACGTTTGTCTTTTCAGTTGCAAAGCCCAGTCTGTTTCCTGGCTGAGAGACATGCTTCAAGCTATCTTTTTGCTTAGCAAATCTTCACCCCAATATCTACATTTCTAGCACCTGAGAAGTAATGTCTGGTCAGCATACACATGTCCCGAAATACCCATGTACACATGCCAAGGAATGCCAGCATAACCCAGAAACTGAGACAGGTGTAAATGGTATTTAAAGATATGTGCACATTAGTTAATTTTTGGAGTTTGCAGTGGGAAGCTCTGGTGCATGGAGAGAAACTGTGTGTGCTGTGTAAACTGAGGAGGTGCTCTATAGGTGGAGTCAGTGTTTTACAAAGAGCATAGAGAAAAGGCTGAACATTCTCCTTCCCCTTGTATGGACAGCAGGTACACAGAAGTGAAGATCCCATCCCCTGCTTTTTAAAGTTGTGTTCTTTGGACTCTACCAGCAAGAACTGGGCCTTTAAAGGTTATAGTGATGGCTTATGCAAGTGTGATTGCCTGCTCAGGATGGACAATCTAAGCCCAAACGATGAGAGAAACCTGCTACAATGGTCTGCACTGTGAAAGCAATTGCTCTCATTATTATCATGTCAGTGTATGTCAGGACAGTATGTCATATTAAATGCTGTTGGACTGCAACTCCCCATCAGTCCTTGCTAACAAAGCCAATGGTTAGAAATGCTAGGAGTTACAATACACCAACATCTGAAGGGCCATGTGATTCCTACTTTAGATGTGAATAGACGTCAGACCTCAAATGTACTCATTAGTTAGTCCCACTGAACAGAGTGGCACCTGCTTCAGACGAAACATGCATAAGATTGCAAAGCGCATCTGTCCAGTTCGGAAAGGCTTGGGAGCTAAGTGGGCTCCATGATTCCTTTTAGCAAAATTTGTTCACATTTTATATCCACTCAACACACACAACACACACACACAAGTTCTTGGAACAGACTTTGTGAGTCTAGCCAAGAAGATGACTGCTGAGAGCAAGCAACATGGCCAAAGAAGATAGGCGATGAACTAGGAAGACCTGGCTTCAAACTTCCACCATGCTGAGAGCTTGCTAGGTGACCTGAAGCAAGCAACTGCCACTCATTCTCAGATTCTATTATCCCCATATCACAAAAGCTGGTGCAAACTAGGCTTACAAAGGTGCATGGCATGGGTGGGAATCATATGGCCTTCCAGATATTGTTGGACTGCCAGTCCCATCAGCTCTAACCAGCAGAGGCAATGACGAAAAATGCTGCCAGCTGCAATCCAACATCATCTGGATGGCTGCCTGATTCCCACCCACATCACATGGTCTTTCCCACTTCATTCCAAAGCCATAGTTTGCGTAGATAATAGGGAAGCCTTGATCTGTCAATGCTTATGTCCTATTTGCATACACTTAGCCAAAAAAGGAACTATTTCTAGGCCATGATGCAAGACTCCCCACAATCTTACACCAGTGGGTAGACAACTAAAGGCCCTCTGGAAGTTCTTCCAACTGCAACTTTCATGGGCCCTAGCCAGCACAACCAGTGGTCAAAGACGATGGGAGCTGTGGTTCAGTGAAACCAGGAGCGTGAGAAGTTACCCATCCTTTCCTTACAATGATGAAGACTAGCCAACCAGTCACTCTGATTCCTGCTTAGATGGAATCATGCAGCTGAGCTATGATGGACAGTTATTCAAGCAATTTGTTTCCTTTGCTCAATCTTAAGAGTCATCAAACAGTGATATTATTTTTTCCCCACTCCACAAAGAGACAGCAACCTTATACCTAGTCTTAACTGTTTTCTCTCAACAGAGTTACAAAGGTGAACAAAATTTAAGAACCAGTAAGTATATGCTGGATTGTATTGAACCTGCATAGTCCAATCAAATCAGTAAGTGTGGGTAGGATGAGTGAGGAGTGAGGGACAATCAACTTCAATGATCACTTGGGCGCCCAGCTGAGTCCAGTTCAAAAAGCTTTGGAGCTTTTTTAAAATGTGGCATTTCATTCTGAACTCCCAAAAACCCATTTGGAAGCTCACATCTCATTCCATTCAGACCAAATGTCCTGCCTTTCAGCTAAATGCTCTGTCCTTTCAGCCTCTCAAACAAATGTAACTATTTTAATTACCAGAGTTAGTTGTTCTATGGAGCTACTTCTTGAGTGACTGTCTAGAATCTATCTGGCAGTGAATGCAGCTGCCTGAGTTTTGGCCTGGGTAGGTGGCTGACTGGCTTTCAGAACACCAGCACTCCCCCAACATTTGCACTGGATACATACTGTTTTCTGGAAGCAATTTGGAAAGGTCGGATTTAATCCACAGAAGCCAAAACTCTTAAGAACCCCGAAGAGACTGTCTTTGCTCCTAAGAGTCTCCCATTGCAATCTTACATAATTGTCAGAAAGCTACACTGACATGCTGCTGGGTGAGCTGTTCCAGTGGCAGAACACTGTTCCACAAGAGACATGTGCCATGGATCAAAGCTAAGCATCTTTCTGAAGCATTATATGTTCTTGCCTGGTGGTTTGTTTGTTTTTTTAGTGACAGGTGCAGCACTTTTAACATCAGTGCAAGTCTACCTACCTCAGGGAACAGGTAAAACAAGGTAATAGGTAATGAATACAGCTAGAGACGATGTCAAAATTGGTTTCTACTAACCATAGT
This sequence comes from Iguana delicatissima, assembly GCA_948472985.1. Taxonomy (NCBI): domain Eukaryota; kingdom Metazoa; phylum Chordata; class Lepidosauria; order Squamata; family Iguanidae; genus Iguana; species Iguana delicatissima. The sequence continues at coordinate 184,271 of CAOKZL010002838.1, forward strand.
TAAAGATCTTCAACTCTGCTTTAGCTAATCCAACATTCATTCTACTTAAAAAGAGAAACACTGAAGTCAACAGGGCTTACGTTAATTTTGATAAAAAAATCTTTATTGCTTATTTTGGTAGTATCATTGCATCATTGCTGGACTTCAAAATGTTTCACAGGCAACCAGGAATCTCCATTTTCCCCTCTGGGTGTACTGCTTTCAGTTGCATATGTTCACTTCAATCTCCACAGAGCAGCAGCCATGCAAAATGTAAGAATTGAAGCATCACGGCAGAGTGAAACTACCAAAAGTGGCAGTTTGTAAATTAACATCAGTCCATAATTTGATAAGCTGGTTTGGCAGTCTTTTTTAAATCATGGCTTGCGACCTGATAGCAAACTGCATTCAGATGTGCTGCCTTTGCCTGTGTTGCTTTCAGTACACAGATTCTGTGTGCACTGAATCAAACTTTATTTGAATCAGCCAATTTTGTATCTGAAGCAATGAACTCTACATTAAGGACAAACTAGCATCAATGTCCAGCATATATCTTGGTTAAACAACATTAAGCCAGAGTCCCATAGTTAAGACATAATAAGTGTGGAATGATGAACTAATACAAGCCAGGATTTCTACACTGAAGCCAGTATGAGCAGGAAATGCAGAAGTACTCATGTCAAGCAGCCATGAAGAATCTTATGGCACCATAAACAAGTTTTATCTGGAATAAACTTTCATAGACTGCAGCCCATGATGCTGCAGTGAAAGAAGATAAATGCTACCCCAGCCTGCATTAATAAAACTATAGTTTCTAAGCCAAGGGTAGTAATAACATCACTGTATTCTGTGCTTGTCAGGCCTTATCTGGAGTACTGTGTTCAGTTCTGGGTGCCTTGTTTTAAGAAGGATACAGACAAGTTGAGCAGGTTCAGAGAAGGGCAACAAGGTTGACAAGAATGTGGAGAAGAAAACATGTGAGGAGAGGCTGAAGTAGCTGGGCTTGTCCAGCTTGGTGAAAAGAAGATTGAGGGATGACGTGATCACACTTTTTAAATACCTCAAGGTCTGCCACAAAGAGGGGGCAGGCTTGTTCTCTTCTATCTTAGAGAGCAGAACTAGGTCTAACAGTTTTAAGTTACAGGAACATTAGATTGAGAATTAGAAGTTGGGTAGCAGAACCAACTCCCTAAAGAGGTTATGGAGTTTCCTCCTCTGGATGTCTTCAAAAAGGGGCTGGATTGCTACCTGCTGGGGATGCTGTAGCTAGAGATCCTGCACTGATTCTACAGACTCAAGTGAGCTGCTGTACACAAAAACTTATTCCAAATAAAGCTTATTCCAAATGAGCTTATTCCAAACCTGTTAAATTTTCAAGGTGCCACCAAGATTCTTTGCTATTTTTCCTGCAATAGATTAACACAGCTCCACCTCCTGGAAATTAGAAACCACAATTTATGAAGCCTGGATGAATGCCCAAATCCCACCATAGGAACAAACAACGGTTTGGCTTAACATCTCAAGAAAGCCAAAGAGAGTTCAAGTCAGAGCAGAGATAACATACTTGTTCCTCTCTGTGGCAAGTTATTCTATGTATTCATGTTTCAAAAATGATATGGTACAGTTCTAAGCAAACTAGGTTTCAGAGAAAAGAAGTGACATGCCATTGCAATCCAACTTTGCTGAAATTGTGCCTAAGGAGATGTTCTGTTTCTTTTCCGATGTTCCAAAGAGATGCTCCTCACTATAGGAAAGTCACCACAAATGCACATACACACACCACTTGCTTTGGGTTTCATTCTGCTACCTACTGAACACAGAGGCCTGGCAAAACAAAAGACATTTTGCTGGACAGCACCAAATTACATTTACAATTCTTTTTGGGAAAATTCTGCCAAAGAGTTCTGCTCACATTGACTATCACCTTTGGTCAGGTGGCAGGAGATTCCTTTCTAACTGTAGGCTGCTTACAGTGCCCCCAAAGTTCTTTTTGCCTGATCTTGCAAAGGATGTCCTCTCCACTGGAGTCATTTTGTGCTATCGGTAGTTTTCTACAGTGCTCCTCCTATTCACTTGTGCTGAACTTTGGTCTGGTTTGCTTAGAGCACAGTCAATGGTGAAGAACGATGGGAGTTGCAGTCCAACACCATCTTGAGGGCCACAGGTTGCCTGCCACTGCCTTACAGTGATGGGAGCAGGGAGAAATTGGGGATAAACACCTCCTGATATTTCCAACACTGTTTTGGCCCTTTGGTTGACATGGAACCAATACTGTTCATGTGGCACACCTGGGAAGTTCTTCCAAATAGAGTAAAACTTAATTCTTAAGATATTTAGTGGGAGTTAGATTCCCGTGGCAAGATGTAGGAATGCAAGCTTAAGGCTGCTAACCTGTACATACTAACTTGGAACTAAGCACCATTGAACTAAAAAGAGTATAATGTTTAGACTTGCATTGATAAGTTTGACCACTAAATGAACTAAAATGACTCGCCACAAGCAAAATACTTATGGAACACAATACTTTGGCCAGATAAGCCAGCCTGCCACAAAAGCTACACATATGGTATGCTACAGTAAAAAGGACGCTGCACCACCAACCCAAAGGAAGTTTTTCCTGCCTTCTCACATTTGTTAACTTTAATCTTTAGATGCTGCCAATGAAGCCATTGCACAAACAAGAAGGAAGCCATTACACAATGCTCCAATAGTTTCACAAGTGAAATGGCAATCATGAATGCAAGACAGGCTAGAATGCCATTCCAAGTCTCCATGGGGGAGGAAATGCAAAGTTCACTGCTTTGAAGGCAGAAAAGTATCACAGCGATTTTGGACTTGACAAGTGTTTCTGCATCCAGGGAGAGAGGGCAGCACAGGTCTGTCAAATGTGGCAAATCTATCAAGACTGAAAGGAAGGGGGAGAGGCTGTCTTACCAACTTCCTTCCCACTGTTCAGATAAGCCCACATACAGCAAAACCTCCATCAAGGATCACTCTTGCTTTGTGTCAAAACAATTCACATGGCCCAAGTGGATATGAGGCACTGTGCTGCACAGACAAGAAAAAGGAGAAGAAGAGAAGACAAAAACGAAGAGAAGAGAAGAGAAGAGAAGAGAAGAGAAGAGAAGAGAAGAGAAGAGAAGAGAAGAGGCCTCTACCTTATGGGAGCTTGCAGGGTAAAACAAGGCTGGAGGACCTATAGACCTCAAACTTCCATCCACCTCACTCAGAACAAACAGTGGTGAGGGACGATGGGAACTGCAGGCTAACAACATCTGGAGAAACACAGGATTCCCAGCCCTGTTTTCAAGTACCACACAGGAAAAAAAAGTGGGGGGATGAGAGCAGTTTTAAAGACAGAATAGCTTTTTGTCTTAATGTGTAATACTGTGGCAAGAGAAAAGGGGATGAGATAGGTGAAGAGCAGCACATAGAGAAGACTCATAGATCAGTGGTCAGAGCATGTGGCTTCTCTGGAGGAGTCTTGGGTCTTTGTTTCAGCACTTGCACAATTCAAGGTAGCAGGCCTGGGGCAGAACTTCTGGCTAAGGCCAGGAGCTGCAAAAGTCAATCTAGATAAGCCAATGCTGGGCTAGATAGGACCAAGCTCTTCAGTTATCACTGGATGCCTGGAAGGAGGACCAACTAGCTACAGAGGATATGGAAAAGTAAGGTCTTCCTTTCAGTGGCAGCTTTTTCAGATGTTATGTAGCATGGGACACACATACAACTAAAACAATGACCAAACTTAACAGGGCCTCTTGCCAGTGAAGGAAAACAAGCGAAAGTTTCTTGTAATGAAACGACAGTGAAAAAAGCTCACTGCAATTCCACCATGCAGTCCTGGTCTCCCTGATACCCATTGCTCGTTCACAGAGCCCTCTGATCATCCGAAATGTTTTGAATACTTCTTAACCCAGTTATTTGGACAAGTGAGGCTGTCCTTTTAATTAGCTTGCTTAAACAGCCGCTATCTTGGAACAAGATGTTAATTAAAATTAAATAAAAGATCTTGGTGAATCTCATTTTAGGAGAAGGGTGACATCACTTAACAGCCCAAAGAAACAGAACTGGGCATCCTAATGAGGTTTGAAGAACTCTCAGCCTTCCACGTGGAAAACAAAAAAGGACTTGGAAGAAAATAAGAACGCATAATGCAGGAATACAGAAAAGACCTACAGATGTACCATTGAGTATTAAAACGAAGGAAGATTTGTTGTTGTGTGCCTCCAGCTTATGATGACCCTAAGGAGAACCAATCACAGGGTTTTCTTGGCAAGATTTGTTCACAGAAGGTTTGCTCTTGCCTTCCTCTGAGAGAGTGTGACTTACTCAGGGTTCCATGGCCAAGTGCAGATTCAAATCCTGGTCTCCAGAGTTGTACTTCAATGTTCAGACTACAACACCATGCTGGCTCTTGACTTTTTGCTTTTGGCTCAAGCCTGAAGCCGCCGATTCATAGGGAGGCCTTTACTGAGCCACTACCTTTCAGTTTCCTATCTGAAAAATGGAACAATAGTGACCTCGCCTCAATAGGCAGCTGGAAGGTCAAGGAGAACAGAAAATGTAAAGCACCTTGCACAACCAGCTATTGTTGGCATAGGAGGCAGAGAGGTGCTCAGAGATACAGGCGGGGGGGAGGTCCTGTTTTAAAGCTTTGCTTTGCCATGAAGCACAGCAGGTCAAGCCACTACTTTCCAAACCAGCGATTCTTAACCTTTTCTTTACCATGGAGCCCCTTTAAATATTTTTTGTTGCTGAGGACCACTGAGACTTAAGGTAGCTTCTGACTGCACGCACAGTAGCAAGAAATGTCACATGCTTTCTCTCAGCCAGTCAGCATCATTCACTTCCATGTTCCCACTACATGCAGAAGGAGCAAGTGCTGAGTACTTTTTCTATCACACAATTATTTTCACAACTTTTGAGCAGTTGGAAATATTGTAAAACGAAACTTTGATTACGTCTATCACTGGCAAAAGCCTCCTGATCGTTGAGATCAGTGTATCACTGTCCATCTATCTCTCTAAATTGTAAAAGTTCATAACATTTCTTCAAGCTTTCATGGACCCCCTGTGAGGACATCACATACTCCTAGGGGTCCATGAACCATAGGTTAAGGACCACTGTTCCAGACAATGTTGT